>VXAC01007011.1:4527916-4851405 GCA_013399225.1 Rhipidura dahli | reverse complement strand
GAAATGAAGAAGGAAGGCATCAAGATGAAGTGGAAAGCATTCAATTTATTATGTTTCCAGTCAAAATCCATCCTAGTGAGCATCAGATGAGCAACTTTTTATTTGCTTGTATTGTTGCTGAGTCTGCTCATTGGTACTGCATTCAGGCAGGTGTGGAAAAACCTGTTTCCTGAGACAGTGACCAGTGTAACAGAAAGGTCCAACTGGAACTGAAACCATTACATGTCAAAACACATCAACTACTCAAATATCTGTTTTAATAATTCTTCTGCTACGTGACTATTAAGAATCTCAGTAAATTCTTCTTTTTTTACTTTCATGAATTAGGCCAATGAGTATCCTCAAAGTTACTGTGCTGTTTTTCATCTGCACACTAACGTGTTGTAGGTCTGTGTGTTTGATAAAGTCAGGTTTAACAGGTTTAAAGTCAGGTTTTGTGCTGCTGTTGGCATGGCCTTTGCTGTTAATGATGTGGCCTGTTAAATTGCACTGGGGTTAGGATTTATCAGGAAGTCTGCAGTGGATGGACTGACAGCCTTTGTTTTCCAAACTGTTGATGCCTTCCATTGTGTTTTGTTTCAGACATTTAAATGAGAAGGGTCCTGAATGTTCTAAGTGCTTTTTTCCTTTCAGGAAGAAAACGCCTAAATGACACAAACAGCTTTTTTATTTTCCTTTCAGTAAATGTAACTGGGTAAAAATACTTTCCTGCTTCCATCCCTCTCATCTGAAAGTACTTCAAAAGAGCCTAACCATCTGATGTCTGAATTACTTTGATATATTTGTTATCTTTATCCTGATACTTTGTGACACATAGTCTCTTTTAAAAAAGCTACCGCAACAGCTGGAAGTGCATCTTACTATTGTATAATTATAGTTTTACACTGTATTTCTAGGCTGTATCTCAAAATGAAAACAAGCCCCTACTTTAAAGACACTCACTGAGAGAAATCTATCTACTCAACAATTTTTACTTGTATTGTTTTGAATACTATGTTCCTGTTTAATGGAGCTCTGTCCATACAAATGACTTACCAGTTTTTTTCTCTTTTCTGTAGAGCAGCAGTGTTTGTACAGATGCCTAGGGTGAGCAGCATGCAAGAGATGTAGGCAAAACCCAGAGAAAAAACCCTTTGGCTTTAGGATTTGCATTTCCCACACTTTACAAGCCTTGGCAGTTTTTAGGTTGACTTAACAGCCTTCTCAGCAGTTTAAGTTCTGCTACCAGTGAATGATGAGCAAACAAGATGTTTTTGGATATGGTGTAATGATTTTCTAAGACTTTGCCAAGAAGAATTTTAATTGACCTGGGTTCTCCATTTGACACTGTCTCTCAAAATATACTCATAGGCAAACTCAGCAAGTGTGGACTGGATGAGTAGACAATGAGATGGATTGAGAACTGTCCCAGTGGCAGATCTCAAAGAGTTGTGATTGGTGGCACAGGGTCTGCTTGGAGGCTTGTCACCAGTGGTGTCCCAAGGTTCAGTACTGGGCCCAGCTTTGTTTGACTTGTTCACCTGGATGAAGGGGCAGATGCCTCCTCAGCAAGTTCACTGATGACACAGAGCTGGGAGGAGCTGCCAATGCCCCAGAAGAGGCAATGCCTTCAGAGGGACCTCGACAGGCTGGAGAGATGGGCAGGGAGGAACTGCCTGAAACTCAGCAAGGGCAAAGGCAGGGTCCTGCACCTGGGGAGGAATAACCCCAGGCACCAGCACAGGCTGGGGCTGACCTGCTGGAAAGCAGCTCTGCAGAGAGGCACCTGGGGGTGCTGGTGGACAACAAGGCATCCATGAGCCAGCAGTGTGTCCTTGTGGCCAAGAAGGCCAATGGGATCCTGGGGTGCAGCAGGAAGAGCATTGGCAGCGGGTCAAGGGAGGTGATGCTGCCCCTCTACTGAGCCCTGCTGAGGCACATCTGGAGTGCTGTGTCCAGTGCTGGGCTCCTCAGGACAAGAGAGACCTGGGGCTCCTGGAGCAGCTCCAGTGGAGGGTTACAGAGATGACTGAGGCCCTGGAGCATCTCTCTTATGAGGAAAGGCTGAGGGAGCTGGGCCTGTTCAGCCTCAGGAAGAGACACTGAGAGGGGACCTCATCAATGGCTGGGAGTGTCTGAAGGGAGGTGCCGAGAGGATGGAGCCAGGCTGTGCTCAGTGGTGCCCAGCAATAGGACAGGAGGCAGTGGGCAGAAACTGAGGCACAGGAAGTTCCACATAAACATGAGGAACAGCTTGTCAGGTATCAGCAGGTTCATGCTGGCATAAAACATTTTAAGGATATTCAAAAATAGGCCCCACTGTCTCCTATTTCTATTTGCTCTTAAGGACCAGTGCTGCGTTCGGGGTTGTACATAGTTGCTCTATAATGGGGCTGGCTTAAGAAAATGGCTTTTTTTTCTGTATTGCTGAGTGCTAAAGTGATATCCTTAAGGAGTCAGTGATGCTAATAAGCTATTCTTTGCACTTGAAAAAATTCAAATGTACTTCACGATAAATTTTTATTGATAATTTAGGAGTGAAGAAGGAGAAAAGGACCGTTTCTTGTTTAAAAGCAGCCAGTGTCTGGCGCACAGCTGAAAACAAATTCCTATCACTAGGGTATTTAAAAATATACCCTCCTGATTATGCTCAGAGTTTCTCATCTAACTTTCTTAAAATCTTTTCAGATTTTTTAATTTAATATAGATTTTAGAAGAAATCAGTGACAAAGTCAATGCAGTTAGTCGTCTGCTGGAGACTTCATTCTCATTTTCAGTGTTTCCCCAGCAGGTGGCACTAGAGGTTTGTTAGATGCTGCTAAAACCATCGTTTTGTTGTTGGCGGTGGTTGTTTGTTTGTTTGTTTCCGTTTTCCTTGGTTTTTTCTCAGGCATAATTTTAAAAACAAAACATACCTGGTATGCATAAATTAGGTCAGAGCAGTCTTCTTTTCAATTCAACACTCTCCAGACATCATAAATTATGATGAGATCCCATTTTGCTGGGCATCGTAAACATACGTGGCAAAACAGCCTTGCTTAGAAGAGGTTTTGATACAGGTGGGTAAGTATCATCTTTATTTTAAGTATGAGGATCTGTCGTGTATTTTGCAAACTACACAACTGTCAGTTGAAAATGAGCATCATGGTCAGGACGAGCAATAAGTTTATTATAACATCGTGGTGCCGAACAAAATCCAGCTTTCTGAAGTACTGGGGCACTTGTGCTTGAGCTGAATTTGATTTAAATCATGAAGGTATTGGATTTATTTAAGGGAAAAGGAAGTTTTTCTCCTGAAGCTAGTGCTGCAGTAGCATCTTTATGATTTCAAAAGTCTCCTGATGAGCTCCTCTTCCTATAAATAGACAATACAGTAGCACTTTATTTCTATGACTTCACATAAAGGATTACTATAAGCTGTTGGACTCCGTGGATTCCTTGAGTGCACCCCCAGACCAGCAATTCAGGCCATGGTTCTACAGTCAGCACCCCTTTTCCTGTTTGGGCACCTAAAGAAGGGCTGATTTTCTGTCACATGCCCAGTGGCACCGTGTTTAGTACCTGCCTGCGGCTGCTGTCTTGGATTTTGGCACACAGTGATGGCCTTAGGTCCGCTCCTGAGGAAGCCTGGCATGAGGGGAGGGATTTCTGCTGCGTGTTTCCTCTAGGCTCAGCAGGTGGCAGCTGGGGACCAGTTTCTCAGCAGATCCAGCCCTCGGTCTGCAACAGTGCAAGTGCCCCATCACAAGCTGCCTCCTTCCCAGCCATCACACCGGCCGTAAGAGCACAGAAAATCTGACCAACGCCTGCAGTGGACTTCTGCATTTCAGAGATTTGTGCTACATGGTGCAGTGGGTCTCACACAGCGCAGACTTGGCTCCCAGTAGATGCACAGTGTGTAGACAGGACGGGTGCCCAACCTGCTGGTGAGCCATCTGCAGCTCCAGGGCTGCCAGACCTCCAGCAGCACGGCCGGACCTGCTGCTACTGCTCCAGTCAACCAGAGCAGGGAAATGTAGAAGAATCCCTAGGTTTTGTCCTGATATAATTTCTAAGATGACAAAGAGAACATGCTGAGAGAATAAAGGGTGTTCCCACTGGGAGGTACAGAAATACTGCTGTCTCCAGCTGAGCAGACAGAAACAAGACTGAGCAAAACAGTGACTGGCTAATAGTCACACAGCAAGCTTGGGGCTGGGACACGGCTCACAACTAGATATGTCTGGCCCTGGTTAGTGGCATTGGTAAAACCTCCCGAGAAGCTCTCCAAGGCCAAAGACAGCAGCATGGTGGCAGGGTTTATCCATAAAGTGAAAATAAACAGTGCAGAATTGGAGTGGCTCGAAATGTTTGCTTTCACTCAGCAGCTCTTCTCACACCTGAGAGCACAGCTCTATAGAAGTATTCCCACAGGAAAGCACCTCTGACAAGTACTTGTGAATTATACACTCGACAGCCCACTTCTCTGCACTGGCTGCCTGTCTTCTCCTAAAAGCACCTGGAATATTTTGGGGCTTTCTCAACAGACCTAGTATAAAGGAGGTATTTTTCAGTGTTAAGTATCAGATGTTTGCACAGAGAAAATGCTCTTACACAATCCCCAGGATCTTTCCCTGGTGCTCAGAAGGCAGGATGCTACCTTGTCTAAGTGACTGCCTGTTTGACATACACACCAGCTGTGGGGAATGCAATTATCTTAATGGATCTTTGTGCCTTACTCAGGCCAGAATGACATAAAATATCAAAACTTTGATGCTTCAAGTCTGGAAGAGTGAGTATAAATGGTCGGTGCAGCTGTGTCATATGACTAACTAGGAATTTCATGCCTCATGCTGTATTTATTATCCTCCTTTTGGTTTTTCTGCCCATCCAGCTCCTCTCATCTCACCCACTTTTCAGGATATGTTTGTTTAGCTCCCTTGGTTGACCAGTCTTACTACACATTTCTCTAGTGCCTAGCATAAAATAAGCACAGAAGGTTGGCCAGTGTATCATGCCTAAAGTAAGCACAGCTAATCATTCTTTTGTTTTAACAAATAATATTTCTACATTGTGCAATGAAAAGCAGACCTCCTAAAAGCTTTGGTGCTTTTCCTCACACTGAAGACAGCAAATTTAAAAGGTAGAAAGGCCAATATCCAACATGCTTGTAGATTTCCACAGGTCACACCAGAGAAATAGCTGGTATTTTTCCTATCTGAAGTTGCAGTATTTTGGCTCACACTCCAGTTGTGCTCTCACTGGAGTGCATAGAGAAGAACTTTGCTAAGAGTAGAGTGTATGACTAAGGTAAGCAGTGGAAAAGTCTGACCTGCTGCTTGTGAAGTTACTGCTATCACATGTTCTGGACAAACATTTTAGCTGCATTATCTCACTGAAGTGAAACAAACCAGGGGTGATGTCCTCCCCTATAGATCAAAGTCAGTGGGAATTCCCTTTGAGCAAAAGTAGCAGCTGTTACTTGCAAGAGGCTGAGGGATCATGTTTACCTGGAATTTCCCAGGACAAATCCCATAGCTGCTGGCAGGTATTTGTCAGCACGTGGCAGTCTGGCATGCAGAGGAACACGGTGCACAGTGAGTGCTTTAGCCTGAACACTGCTTGGAAGAAAGTGGAGAAATCCTGAGCACTGACACCCAGGATCTCTGCAAGTGAGCTCAAGGCAAGTGGGAATTACATCAATATCAGGAAGACAGACATCCTACCTATTAAATGCAGAATAAATTCTTCACAGCATGTTGTGATTTCCAAAATATAAATGGTTTGGATAAACCAATTTCTGAAGGGAACATCCAAATAATATGCTGAACAGAAAGGTCTGGATACAGCTTATGCCACTTTTCAAGCCTGTCCATATTCCTCTGGCTGGCACCCCATTCTTCAGGAGCGTGAATCACATCACTCAGCCTGGTGTCATCTGCAAACTTGCTGAGAGTGCACTTGATCCCATTGTCTATGTCACTGATGAAGATATTAAACAGTGCTGGTCCCAGTACAGACCCCTGAGGAACACTGCTTTGTCACCAGTCTCCTTCAGGACACTGAGCCATTGACCATTGCCCTGGAATGCAACAATCCAATAAATTCCTCATCCACTGAACCAGTCCACCCATCAAACCCATCTCTATCCAATTTAGAGAGAAGGATGTTGTGAATGACCATGTCAAAAGCCTTACAGAAGTCTAGACAGATGACCTACATAGTAAACAAGGTACTGCTGATGACTGGAGCCAGAAATAAGAATTTTTAAAAATATTGCTTTAAAATAATGTATTTCTGCAAGTACATGCTAACAAATCACCTCTGTAAATGTGATATAACTGGACTTAACAACTTTTGATGTGAACTTTTCACTGGGAAGAATTTCTCAGTAAAGCTATGCACCACACAGGTGTCAGCTGAAAACCAGCTCTCACAAAGCAAGGGAAGCCCCTGTGAAACTGCTAAGATTACAACAGCTGCTAGCTACCTCAGTGTCTGCTCTCAGATTTAAACTTAGGTTTGTACCCGTTTTAAGAGCCTCAGTGATTAATCTATGTGATAAACACAAGCTTTCAGAATGGGTCAGGTTAGAAGGGACCACAGTGGCTCATCTGGTCCAGCCTCCCTGCTCTAACAGGGCCACCCCAGAGTACATGGCACAGGATTTCATCTGGACAGTTCTGGAATATCTCCAGTCAGGGAGACTCCACAACCTCTCTGGTCAATCTGTTCCAGTGCTCAGTCACCCACAGAGTAAATAAGTTCTTCCTCAGGTTCAGGTGGAGAACCATCATGCAGATGACTCCCTGACTCTGTTAATCGATGCAGCTCTGGTAATTTTAATTTATTTTTTAAATATTCACAGTGACCTTTTTACCCCTCCCATTCTCCTCCAGTGTCCGCATGTACTTTTCTACTGAAGTTTTTCCAACAACTTCTTCCTAGATTGTCTAGCCAACTTTCCTATGTTGCATATTTTTTAGAGCTAAATTGTATCCAAAATTTTCTGTATCTTTTTTCTAGGAAAAAATGTGGACTAACAAAAAATGGCATGTGAATTATGTCTGTCATTATAAAATCAGATTATCAGCTGAGTTAGCAAGCCATCATTTATCTTAATAAGTGCTACTACATATATTGCTACATAATATATTGAGCATAAACAACAAAATTGTAACATAATTTTTATGAATAAACAGATTAGATATATTTCTAGCATTAAGTATTGGCAGGTGTGTTTATCAGTCTGTTTGGTGTGAGACTACATGCCAAAAATTCTCTCAAAATACTTACACTTTCATTTATATTTTATTTTTCATTATTTTTTTGTAGCCATCTCAAAATTAGTTTCTGCAGACCCCTATAAAAAGTGTACTAGTCCAATTTCATGTTACTTGAGAGACAATGATTCAGCAGTAATGGCTTAAAGAGCTTTTCTGCATACATCAAAATCAGTTTCTTGCTGCTGCCAAGCTAAACAAACTGTGGCCTCTTTCCAGAAAAAAAGAAAGGAACTCCTTATTTGAACCCAAGATGTTGTTGTAAGTTTATCTTAATGAGGTGGTTATAGTCTTCAGCACTCATTTTTTAATTATTTGGAGGATTCCTCTTGGACCCAGTGAAATGGCATAGTAGGATATTAATCTGGGCTAGAAAAATCCAATTATCAGAAACAAGGGGGCAGCTTTTCTAAACAACATCCATTACATTCTGTGGGATCCCAGTTTTAATTAACAGAAACAAAGCTCTGGTGTTCGGGTTACAAACAAGAACTTCAAACTTTCCAGTCTGGTTTAGGCTTATCTGCCAGTTCTGTCTTCCCTTGGCTTTATCTATATTCAAAGTCACACCAATTTAACTCCCAAGCAGTTTTTAATCACAGTTAATGAAATAGATGCTAACTGCTGCAGAAATGCACTTAATTTGATTTAAATAAGGTTTATAGCAGCCTAGTTAATTGAGTTTCTCACCACCTTCAACTGGTGTGTATAACTTTTAAAACTGAATATAAAGTGTCTTCAGATTATATGATCAAATTTAAATTATACAGCATAATTTTGAAGGTAAGTGTTCCTTTTGTTAGGGACTCCCTGTTTTGGGAGAGGATTTGGGTAGTCAGAATCTCCATGGAAAGACCAAAAGAAGAACTCTACAAATCACCAGCTTGGGGTTGGTGATCACCAGTGCCTGGGTTTGCACTGAGACCTGCTCCTTGCACTGTGAAACCATAGCTGGACAGGAATTTAATGTGCTGTTAATACAAGCACGATGAGCTTCAGTGAGTAACAAATAAAAGAGCTGCAATGTGTATGAAAAGGACTGGATAAAATATTAAATGAAACCAGTGTGCCATGACAGCATAGCTGCAAAGACTGTTGTTTTCAAAGGCTGACAGGCATTTCTACTTTGTACACCAGAAGAACAAATGAAGATATGTGCACATTAAATTATACCTGGCCCTAAGGAGATATAGTTCCTACCCAAAGGAGCAGAAGTTCTAAATAAACTTTCTGAATTGCAGAAGGAAAAATTCAATGCTTTATAAAAGGAATAGCTCAAAGTGAGGAAATGCCCTAATGGTGATAGGACACCATATTCTGATGGGTACATTCTTCTGCTAAAATAGAAAAGTTACTTCTTTATCCCAGATGCAAGCAAATCTCATCTTTTGAGATTTTTAACTAAATTACCCATTCTCTCACAACATGTTGGTAATGTATCCTCAAACTCAGCTAAACACATCCACCCATAACCAAAGTGAGATCTGTTTAAACTTTAATTAAAATTGATGCTGTGGGTCATGAAAACCTAATATTTTTTTAAACAAATTGTAATCTGATATGATGAACAATATTTTTGCCCTTGCCTGTTCAACCACAAATGAATCTCAAATTATGGTGCACACTCCTTTAAATAACCCACTGGCACTGAAGCCAATACACTATTCATTATTTTAAGAATCCACCAGGTAGGACAAAAATCCTACAGTACTGTTGAATACAGGTAATTGCAGTGAAAGTAGCCGCACAAATGAACAGCTGAGGAGTTTCATTTAGCAAAGTTAGTGTGTCCAGAGATTTCACCAGCACCACTGCCAGGGGCTAGCAGTATCACCCCTCCATAGCCTAGGTCACAGGTGAAGCAGCTCCTATTTTATTTTGGGGCTCTGGTCACCTAAGTGCCCACATTGTATATGTTTTCATTTGCTGCTGGGCTTCAGACTAGGAAAACCAGGTAATTCCATTGGTTACAAAGCCCAAACATTTTTCTCTGAAAACCAGCAAGACTGCATATTAATTAGCTAACTGTATTAATTAGTAGCTCCTAAAAGACATCCTGCAGTCTCAGCTCTCATCAGGCTGAAAAGAGCACACCTCTGCCTGTGTCTCTCACCCCACACCATGACAAGGGAGGTGCACATGTCATGTCCCAAGGTGAGATGCAGCTTTACAGGACTCCCAATTCCTCCAAAGTAACTAAAAGCCACATTCACCATCCCTCCTCCCCTGCAGTATTTAACTTTGACTTGACGTCATAGGTAAGATCTCAGTTGGTGTCAGGGGGAGACCCACATAAGACAGGGAAGAAACTCTGCTTGTGTACATCAGCTGAGCATCTGACCAAGCTTTCATGGCAGGGAGGTACCTTCAGGTTTTTTCTCTCTTTCTCCTGTTCTCTCCCCTTCCTTCCTTCCTTCCTTCCTTCCTTCCTTCCTTCCTTCCTTCCTTCCTTCCTCTCTTTTTATCTTTCTCCCTCTTTCTCTGTTTCTCTCCCCTTCCCTCTCTTTATTTTAATCTCTTTCTCTTTTCTTTGTCTCTTTCCTTTTCTCTCTGTTTCTTTCCTCCTTGCTCTCTTTCTTTCTCTCTACACAATGGATACTTGGGTGTTTTCTGGCTTCTGCAGTTGCACTGCAGGAATTACCAGTGCAAATCAGAAGAACAGTGTACCAAGTCCACTCCCCTTTCCCCACAGCTGTCAACACCAGGTGCTGATGAGGACAAGGAAGGAGGCACGCTCAGCAGTTCCCACCACACTGCAGAGAACTCAGTTGTGAACGCAGCGATGAGAGAGGACACAGACTATTTCAGCTCTCTGGAAACCTTACATTCGTTAGGTAAGTATCTGATATGATTTCAGATTTCACTTATTCTGTCTGTTAATTCTATTCTTAGAGTTCTCTACCAAACTGAGATGCATTTTAGTGTTTCCTGAAATATGCACTGTGAAAGTATCTATCAAATGAATATTTTTAAATACCTTCATGTCATTATTCTTCTAGAAAGAGATGCTAAACTGACCTCTAAACCATACTTGACTGGATGTATCTGTAGTATTTCACCTTGCACACACCTTCTCTTCAAACCTTAAGCAATATTGTCATCTCTACTTTTCTTTCTTATGAAAGGCTCTTAACTCCCTTACTATTCTTTTTTTCCAATTGTCTTATACTCCAATTGAGATTCTCATTATTGAACTACCTAATCCCAGTTCTTTCTCTTGATTTTTTTTTGTTCTATTTTTTAAAAATCCACCAAAAATTACATGAAAGTGAGGGTAATGCAGAGGCTATTACCCTCTGGAGCAATTTAGGTAGCTTGAACAAGTTAGAATTTTCTGAGAACACACTTTAAAGTGGCTAAGTTTCATGGGAAAATGGAAAGAACTTAATTACATTGGAGTACAGTGCTATGTTGCCGCCCTTACCATCGTATTTAATAGCACAAAACTGTTTAATAGTTTTGGTCTTAGAAATTATTGAAGTGTTACATCACTTTTAGATACCAGCAATTTTTTAAAATTCTTGTTGATAAAAAAATGCAATGCCAAGTCTAACAGTTTGGAAAAGATTGGAGAATGCTGATTATATCCAAGAAACGGTTTGGAAAATTTGTTTTCCAAAGAAAACTCTGAAGCTGAATTTGACTAAATTATTTTTAAAAAGTAAAAGACATCAAACCAACACTTTGCATTCATTGTGAAGACAACTGTGCTTTCATTTTTCCTGTCCAGTCAAAGAATTTAGAAACCATTAACTCACACATTCCTAGTCTTTTTCTCCAGTCTAATAAGCACTTAATTTGAGAAAAACTACATTAAGACAACAAAAAGCAAATGAGTAATTCCTTCACTATGGATTGCAGATGATTCAGAAGGACATGGAAAGTGGTATCCAGATAGTGCTTTTAGATAAAAGCATGCTGACAAAATAGTTCCTCTCTTTCACTCCCACAACATTGTGGTAGGGGCCTTTAATAAGGAAAAAAAAATCCTTGAGGAGCACTGAGTTCTCCCAAAACACCTGTATTGACAAAGAGAGAAGTTTTCATGTCAGCATTATCACCAGAGTGCTTTTTGCAGTCCTCAGGCTCTCACGACTTTCCCAGTAATAGGAAAACCACCACCTCAGGGGACAATGAAAGACCACCATGGCCACTTGAAGAGTTAGACTGAGTAATCTCCTGAGAAAAGGACAGCTTGTGTTTGAACCTTTTCATCCCAGGAAAGCAGCATGATTTTGCAGTGTTTTCACCATGATGATGATGATGACTATTGTCTCATTCACATTATACCATGTTTACATGTGCTGCAGGGGAAAGAGCCCACAGCAGGGGAGCCAATGAAGGAGGAGAGCCAAGGTCTCTCCTTCACCTCCTTGCCCACCACCTGCACCCCAGGGCAGGCATGTCAGAGTGACTCAGGTGGTGTCTGCTCCTGAGCTGCACCCAAATTTCAGAAAAGCCCAAAACCTTCCCTCCATAAGGCCTTTGTTTAGGAGACAGTGGTGAGGGTTTCTTAGCTGCAGGAACACTCAGAAAAGAGGGCTGGCTAATGCACAGACAGTATATTTAATTTCCCATGGGAGTGTTGCTGCTTAAGGGAGCATTGTACAGGCAGATATGGCAGAGGTATTGCCAAGGCTTATTTCATTTAATTACAGTGCCTCATTACTGACAAACATCCATTCCTGTCCATGAAAGGGGTAGGCTATTTTATAGAGGGCCTTGTGGCTCCCATTTCTTTTCTCCTGAGTTTGATCTTGCTAGGTATTTGAACTAGATGCCATCAGGCAGCAAGAAATGCTTATTGCAGTATAATGAAGGAGGAAGGTCAAGCAGGATGTGGAAAAATTCTGAAACAGCACTGTAGCTGAACAGGAAAACTGAAAGAGTAAAATGTGCAAGGTGTAGATGTATCTATCTCTCTCTCTCCCTGTGTGTGTGTAGACAGGCATGACCTATATATACAGTCAGATTCCATAATTAAACATAATTTATTTTTACAACTTCCTACATCAGAGCTGAGTTTTCTTAAAGCACTTTGTCTTTGCAAGACCACTGGGTGTTCACAGTGGTCTTTTTCTTCAAGAACTTCTTTTCACAAAGGGATCATGCCCCTGGGCGACACTTTAAATTAGGAGTAGGAGAACTCTGCCAAGGAGTCATGAGCCTTAGTCACTGCACTACATTCCCTGGTAGGGAACAGGAGTGACAGACTATTTACTGCTGTGCTTGTTTCTGATCACTGATGAATGATCATGCAGTTCACAGTGTCATTGTTCAAAACCCTTTGGGGATTAAAGGTGTACCTGTAATTTTACTCACTTTATCCTTACCTGTGGTCTTGTGGGGCAATGAAAATTCTGGGTTTGTGAATATCAGCTTGCCCCCAGCCATGCTCAAACACTATGCTCGTGCTCCCAAGACCACAACAGAGGTCCACCTGAACTGACCAAAGCTCCTGAGGATGACAAACCCTGGTCTGCCACGTGTTAGGATTTCCTGCCTCTTCTGCTCAACATGATGGAAGCAAAAAAATGAAGCACTGCGGGACTGAGAAAACACAAAACCACAGATATGGCCAAGCTGCATCCTAGAGGTGATATGAGAAGGCCTTCTGTCAGATGTACTATTAGTAAAGAGGAGAATAAATATTGGAAGGAGTGTTTTGGATTCATCAAAGGTAAAATAAAATTAAAAGCAGGAGGTTGCAGTACTAGCAGCAATGCCATGAGTGTCCCCAGCAAATCACTTGTGTGCACACAGGGAGCTAATGACGTAGTCCATATGTTTTATATCTGTCAGCAGAGGCAGGCAATGGAGGAATAATCCGGGGAATAGAATTAGGCTGAGTGGGGTGAAGAGGTTTTGTACAACAAGTAAGGGTTTCAGGAGAGTACTTGGTATGTCACATGAGTCTTACTGAAAGCTGCAGGTGAGCAGATTTGAGCATATATATGGCAATGTAGGTTAAAACTAGCTGAAAGTGATTAAACAGGATGTTTTACAGACCTAGCAGGATAGGCCCAGAGAGTCTGCAAGAGAGAGAAGGAAGCAGCCAGTAGCCAGGAGCAGGCACTGCCCACAGCAGCATGCACTGAGCTGTGCCCTGTTTGGGTGCACACAGCCACAGACACCAGAGAGGGAACACCAAGGTGTCTGAGGGAGCCTGGGATGCCTAGGAAAGCAAGTGACTGATCCACATCAGCTATCAGGGCAGAGGGAACGACTCAGACCTGGCTGGTATCAGTGAGCACAGCTGAGACTGGGGAGAGGAGGAAACAAAGAAGCCCCCCGAACTACAAAAGTCCCTGCAGCCTTTCCAATACAGCTGATTCTCACTTGGCTGCATGGGAAATCCCTGTGTCCTGTGTTGAGATAACGTGACAGCAATTTTCCACATTTGGATTTCAGACCTGGCATACAAGACAGTGTCCTGGTCTCTGTATCACTAGCATTGGAGATGTGAGAAACATCTCTGTTTCCAACAGGTTTTGCTCAATACTCAGAGGAGCTCAGCAATCCCTGGCACTGCTCTTTTGCAGGTGTTTCATGGCATGCACCTCACACTGCAGCACCTCAGGAATTATCTCAGAGTGGATGTAAAACACCAACTTATCCAATGGCAGCTGGTGCCTTTCTTCTTACACTTTTTATGTCCTAACACGCCACCTAACACTACATCTTCTGGCTCTCTCCAGTTACAAGGTGGGCATCCATCTGATGGAGACAGCTCACCTTCTGTGTGTCATTGTGTGAGGCAGCAAAGTCTGAAGCAAAAAACAGCAAGTTTCTTATGTGGGAGCAGAGCAATGTAGGGATGAAGCAAGGTGCTGGGTTTAAACCATGTCAGCACTCAGAACAGGACTCCAGATTTGGCTAGAACTCAGGGGAAAAAAGAGAGTTTATGCCCTGTGAAAGAAGGGACAGGCAGTTGAGGAGAGCTACAAAGATATTGGGAGATTATGCAGGAAGAAAATATGAAGGACAAAAGCTGAACTAGAATTTATCCTGGCTACTGTTGTAAAAGACAAACATGTTTCTGTAAATACATCAGCAACAAAAGGAGGGATAAGGAGAATCTCCACCCTTTACTTCATGAGGGGGAAACATAGTGAAAATGGATGAGAAAAGGGCTGAGGTACTTAATCCCTTCTTTGCCTCAATCTTTAATAGTGAGGACTACCCAGCTGTCCAAAGGGTACCCAGCCCCTTGAACTGGAAGACCGTGATGGGGAGCAGAATGAAGCCCCCATAATTCAAGGGGAAATGGTCAGTGACCTGTTACACCACTCAGAAATGCAGAAGTCTACAGGGTCAGATGAGATCTGCCCAAGTGTACTTAGGGAGCTGGCAGAACTGCTCACCAAGCCACTTTCCATCATCCACCAGCAGGGAAGTCACAGTCGACTGGAAGTTAGCAAATGTGATGCCCATCAACAAGAAGGGTCATAAGGAGGGTCTGGGGAACTACACATCTGTTTGTCAGTCTGACCTCAGTGCCTGAGTGGGTTATGGAGCAGAACAACTCGAGTGCATGTACAGGACAACCAGGGGATTTATTGAAGGCAGGTCCTGCCTGACCAACCTGATCTCCTTTTATGACAGGGTGACCCACTTAGTGGGTGAGGGAAGGGCTGTGGATGTATTTACCTGGACTTTAGTAAAGTGTTTGATGCTGTCTCCCACAACATTCTCCTGGAGAAACTGGCTGCTCATGCTTGGATGGGTGCACTCTTCTCTGGGTAAAAACCTGGCTGAAGGCTGGGCCCAGAGAGTGGTGGGGAATGGAGTCACATCCAGCTGGTGGCCAGTCACAAGTGGTGTTCCCAGGGCTCAGTGTTGGCCCCAGTCTGGTTTAACACCTTTATCAACAACCTGGACAAGGGAATCTAGGGCAGCTGCAGTCACTTTCCAGACAACAACAGTTTCTTGGCAGTGGAGGATGAACTGCATGTCAGCCACCCCAGTACACAGGGTGAAGCTGAAGATGGGAACAGCTTTCCCTTTTCTTTCATCCTGGGGAAGCAGAGGTACAAAGGGCACTGGGAGGAGTTGGGGCTCCTCTCAAACAGCACAGGGAAGCAGACCTACAGCCAGCAGACACCTACATGGGTATTTCACCCTGGCAGCTGGTGCACCTCTTTCCTGAAAGTCAGAAGCAGATGTACTTGCCTCACCCTTTTCCTGGCCTGCTGGCAAGTTTTGGATGGGCTCTGCCCTGGCAAATCCATTGCTCACAGTCAGCAGAAAGCTTTCAACTACATAAACAAGATGCCCTGCTCTCTGAGTCATTAGCACCACAAGCTTTAGGAGATGAGTAAGTCATTAATTTCTTCCAGAAATATCATTTTCCCTTGGTGGCCTTCCAGGCTAATGTTGCCAAATCCTTCCTGGATGGTACAGGTAATATCCTTTCTCTTTTATGTTCATTTTAAGTTCCCAGGACAAGATTATGTCTCCCTGGGCATGACACCAGTCAGAAGGACCAAAACTTGCTCAGATTCAATTTCCTCCCTCAAAGCCTAGCTCTAATCCTCAGGAGGAAAAAAAAAAAAAAAGCTGTTGTTCAATGTACAGTTTATTTTCTCATCCCTAAACAGGTGGAACATCAAGTCCTTCTGCACAACTCACACCATTACAAACCAGTGACACATAATCAAGTAACAGTTCCAGCAAACAGGCACAAAACAATTTTTCCTTCTTGAGCGTTTTTCCTCTTCACAGATTTAGAAAGTTTTAAGGATTCCAGTCCTTTTTAAAAAGTCAAACACAGAAATATGTGAAAGGACGTGCAAAACACGTAATGTTTTGTTAAGATGGCCTATTCTTAATGGTCTTAAAACATTGACACCATTTTTCTAATGACTGTCCCCAAACAATTCTTCAGCTTGTCTTGGTCCTAGATAAGACAGGTACAGTGGGAGAACCCGATTCACTTTCTTGTTCAATTTTTAATCAGTATTTGACAAATTGAGTTTTAAAATCCTTTCCTTTTACTCATCACAATTCTTCTCTTCTCTATGTCTTCCTATTAACACTGTCTTGTAAAAACTCAGGGCTGACCTTGCCTTTTGAAACTAAAGGCAGGACTCTTGTGATCAGGCATTTGTCAATAGATAAGAAAAAAATACTGAATGTCAGTGTTCAAATACTCCTCTTAAGAAAACATTGCTGTTTCTCAGTTACAAGAGCTCATGGCCACATGCGGGTCCTACCTGGCTTCCACTACAGTTGGTGGGAATTAATTTTCCCAAATATTTTCATTGGTCCTGGTTCTGCAATAACTGGATTTCATTTCATTTCCATGGATATGAGGATTTACCCCAAGTGACTTGCAAGAGATTTGAAAATAAGCTCATGTAATATAAAAAGTTGGAAATGCATGCATTCTGAGTACTGTTCTTCACATGAAATTTCATCCCAAATGCCAGTCCAAACCTGCCATTACAGTTTGTTACATAAATGACATTTAAGAGTGTGAGCATTAATGGGAAAGTTCCAGTCACATTAAAGTACAGTCACATTCACTTTCTCACCAAAAGAACCTAAAGCATGTTTTAAACAGACATATCACTGTTTCCTCACATCATACATTTAATTAGAACAAATAAATCAAATTACTTCCTTTGCCTGTACAGCATAAAATCCCTGTGTAATTATGGATGAGAAGGCCATCCTGCAGGCCATTATGTGGCATTATAAATGTGCTGATTCACCTGATCTTGAGCCAAGCTCCACTTTAATCTTCAGAGTCTTGTTTTAGTTTGAGGAACAGCCAAACACACCCAGCTGGGCAGTAGAGATTAGGTTTCCCACTATTCAGTACAACAGACAAATAAAGTAGTTACTTTCCTGACATAGGTTTGGGGTTTTTTTTGATAGAGAACTATTGTAA
The DNA here is from genome assembly GCA_013399225.1 of Rhipidura dahli. NCBI lineage: Eukaryota > Metazoa > Chordata > Aves > Passeriformes > Rhipiduridae > Rhipidura > Rhipidura dahli. The sequence goes on along the minus strand of VXAC01007011.1, from coordinate 4,834,269 downwards.
TCCATAAGATCCATAAGAATTTAATGAAAAAAGAGAAGAGGGGAGGGGGCAGGGAAGATTAATAGGCAATTTCTATTATGCATCTGTTAATTAACAGTCACGGAACTTTCCTTTGGGTCAGGAAATATTGTTGCTTTTGTTGCTACACAGTGTCCCCACTGCCCTCGGTAAGAAGTGGCCTTGATCTACAGTAGCACAAATAACAGTGGTAGCAGGCACAGGGACAATGATGACAATTGTCATGATGACAATAACTTTCAGCTGTGACTGCAAACTGTGTCCCAGGAAGTACTGGCCAACAGACTTGATCCTGGTTTCAGATGCCCATCACAAATCCAGACAGAAGAGCTGCAGAGACTAGGTCATGATACAGCTGGCTTTCTGGAACAACGTGAGCTGTGGACTCTGGTTCAGCAGCTGAGATCTTTGATTCCCATCTGTGCTTCCGTAATGGTCTCTCCCTGGCAGAAACATCCAGCTTTGGCATGGGGACTCCATGTGCTGGAGACTTTCTCAACTCTTCCCATTTCAGCAGCTAATTGTGCCCAGTGCTAAACCTGGCAGGCTTCAAATTTGAGAAACTCTACCTTGTCCTGCCTTTATCTGTCAGCTGAAAGAGCCCCACAGTTTCGTGTGTCATCCCTTCCCCTTGACATATGCACTCATACTCTGAATTCCCTCTTTCCTTTCATGGCAATTAGTTAAACGTACTCTGCCCACCAGCCTCCCCTTCCCCAAATCACTGTTCTCTCCCAGCTCTTTGCAGTTCACCCCAGCCCAGTGGCAGTCACGGATGGCAAGGGGATTTGTCATGGCTCTGCCCTCCTCTCCCATCCCACACTCCTGGTGCTGGGGTGCTCAGCATTCTGTGGCCCCAAATATGTCCCCCTGGGCAAGGCACCCTTGACATGGATGCCCTTCAGTACAAGCCTCCTGAGTGATAAAGAAGCGATACACACCCCTTGATCCAGGCTTTCTCACTACTTGGTTGCTCCTATCACAACGAAGGAGCCAGAGTGTGCTATTTTCCCTCTGGCCTTCCTTAGCTGTTAATTCCTATTCCTCTGATTTCTTTTGCCATCTGCAGTTGTGTCCTCAGTCAGCCACAATCCTCTGTTTCTTCCGTATCACTGGTGAATTCCAGACAGGCTTTTCATGTGACTCATTCCCCATGAAACACATTTTACCAAAATCTCCTGTGGATTGGTAATTCCCCATTAACACATTGTGATTCCTTCAGGCCTTCATTTAAATCAGCAGATGGCTTCTTGACCACTGTCTTTCAAGCAGTGACTGCAACAGGAACAGAGTCAATCCCCTAGGGGTTAGGCCTGCCTCTGATTTCTTAAGAGCATTCTTGCTTTACCCAAAAGCATTTTTTCCCCTTTTAATCAGAGATTGAATCTTGGAATCCAGTCTTTGCTAGGAAATTTTCTTCAGCAGAAGATGGTGTACAAGTGAGTGCCATGGGGTCAGCAAGTTTCCGCTGTGCTTGGATGAACCATCTTCATAGATGTCCTTCCTGTGTGTTCTAAGAAACACAGAGAAGTTTTGGGTAACCTGGGGGTGGTCAGCTCCAACAGGGAGGTGCTTTAGAGTGAAGCTACACCAGCCTTTGTAGGCAGTCTTTTATCCATTTTCTATAAGTCTTATATCTAGAAACTGTCCCAAGTCTTCATATGATCAGTTCCACAGTTTTGCTTCTAACTTTAGTGAAGTTCACATAATTTTCTTTTCCTGGTCAGACACAAGCTTCAGCCATAGTAGAAAAGCAGACAGACCAGTGAAACTCAGAATGAAATTCTGGTTGAACAAATCAGAAGTATCAGAAAGAGTAATCAAAAAGAAAATGTTTATATTTATGGATGATATTGCCTTTTGCTACCTAAAGGAAGGGACAGACTAGAAATTACTAGAGTTCATTAAATCTTCTTGTTATCCTGCATATTCAGTGGTGAACACTGAAGAATTGCAGTTTCAGCTTATGCCAGGGGACTGGGTATCTTCCAGACTCACTCACAGGACCAAGATGAGCACTGACTTCCTAGCCAATGTAGTTACTCTACATGAGGCCTCTTAGAGGTCCAGAGAAGAAAGTAAACTGGAACTTTCCTGGGAGGTAGAGCTGAACATCATGCAGTTTCAGAACTGGCAGACGGTGAAGGCTCCCTTTGCTTCTGCTGAAGGCTGGCTAACCACACAATTGTACTACCGCATGGGCACAGAGGATGCAGAGTACAAAGCGTTTATACAAAGCAAATATGAGAGTATTTGTGCACAGTGCCATAACAGGGAGACAAAGGAAGGCAAAACCAAACCAGAAATTCTCCACAGCACACAGACAGAGGCCAGTCAATCTTGGGAGCAAGTGGACACTGAATGGTGAATGATTATGTAAACATCACACTTCTGCAGGTTTCTGGCCTGAAGACCTAGAGTCGATATCCTCATTTCCTCAATGAGCAGCTTTCTCCTCTGGCCATGACCTCACATTTGAGATATAAGTTGCCACCATTTCAGTGTTCCTAAACTTATAATGAATCAAAAGCAAATATCACAGACAGGAACCCATCCTGTAATGCCTGGTTGTTGAAGAGATAAAGAAGCCACTTTCTTTGCCAGTATCCCATGCATGTTGGAACTCAGTAATAGAATGTTTTGATCTACCAGCCTGTTGTGTTGACATACTGAAACAAAAAGTGCTTCCACTCAGCCAAAACCACATATCTTGGCAATCTGCAGCCTGAAAGACAACAAAGACGTAGTCTAAAAACTTGGCACTTGTCCTGGCACGCTACACCTTGGGATTAGCGAGTCAGTCACGCTATGCTGGCTCTGGTTTTACCATAAAGCAATAATGCAATGGGAAATACTGGAGTGTTGGTCCTCAACAAATCATCTCTGCTGGCTTTCAGTAACTGCTTCAGAAGCAAGGTAAATCCCTGAGCTGGAAAGTTATGTTCCTCCCTATAATCCCCTCCTGGTGAACGGAAAATGTTAAATGGAGGAAAACACTGCATACTGCAACTCCCTCTCCCTTATTTGCCCGTTCTCTACTGCAGGTGTTGTCTAAGGCCTGAACTGTTGCACCATGAGTACAACACTTGCACATCTTTTTTTAAGCACAAACAAACACATTAGGAGGTCAGATACCAGATTCAGCCAGGCATCCTGGAAGCAGATTACCAAAGGTCTCTACGCTTGGTGAAAAGACACTGCACTGGCATGTTTCTAGTGGGACACTAGGCTGGAGGAGAGCGAAGGAGAGAAAATGAGAACAACTTTGGGCTATCAGGAGGGGCTAGGGCAATTTCCAGCAGGAGGCATTCATCAAATGTGATGTCTTGTGGATGGACCGCAGCACCCAAATTAAAAAGCCATCGTGCAAATTGCATAGCCAGGGAACTAGTAAACCCCTGGGTTAGTTGTATGAATTCTAACACAATACTGGAAACACCGGCGCCATGATAATCTCTGCCACTTCAGGATCTGGCCTTACTCTGCAGAATGATGTCTGTGAAAACATTAAATCAGTGTTTAAGGACTTTACAAAATATAAAGAATCTACTGTAAAGTCTTACAACACAATGAATTTCACCTCTTTAGGCTAAAACCAGTGAATGAATGGTGTGCCATTGAAATGGTGCTGTTAGATGCAAAAACGGGTTGTTTCACTGAAGATGCAAAAAGAAAAGAAGAATTTATAGGAAAATCAGGTAAGTAAGCATGATGCATACCAGGAAAAGTAACAGAAATGTTCTGAAGATCACATCTAGTAGGCATATGGACAAATACAGTATATTGATGAAAAGCTGTAGGGTTTCTGCAAAGTGAAGTCATGTCACAAACTTCCTAGAGCTATCTGAAGGTAACAAATGTGCAAACAAATCAGATCTCACTCTACAGCTGGGTTTATAGAAAGCATTTGAAGTGGATCACTCACAGGAGACTGTTAAAGAAATTAAACTGATCTAGAAAATGAGAGAAAGAGAGACTTTTCAGGTGGAAAAAGATTGTTAGAAGTTAAGGATTAACAGTGGGAACAATGTGGTGGTTGTAAAGATACGTGTCTTCTGACTGTCTTTTCTCCCACACCCAAAGTATACTCACATCTTCCTCTCCTCACCTTGAACATTTGGATCAGTCAGCCAGAATTTTTTTCATTTATTTTTCCTTTAGAAAAACAAGATTCTGTTCATAAGAGAATATAGTTCTGTAGATATTTTCCCTTTCCAGTATCACTTAAGAGGGAAACACTGGCACCACTGAAGAAGGGAGGCAGCAAGAATGACCATTCTGTTGACAGAAGATGAGACATGGTGCCTGTGTTTGGCAAGGACTTGGCAAACAGTAAACCAGTGATCCTACACTCCATATCAGCAAGAGTTCTCAAACAAGCAACTATAAAATCAGTTTGTAATTACTTATAAGACATCAGCAAGACTGAAAATAATCAGCATGGTGATCTGAAGAACAGTCTCTGACTTGGTGGATAAGTTGGAAGCATTAGATCCTGATACTTCTTGACTTCAATAAGGTTTTTAGTAGCACCATGTGATACTCACAAAAGCAAGTTAATGGACATCGGTACGAATATAATGCACCCAGCTGTTTGGAAATACAGTTTGAAGGATCACACCTCAGGAATTCGGTGTCTGTTTTTAAGTGTGCTTCTGCAAGAGCATTTCCTGAGCAAAGCTGTAATCAACATTTTAGTGAACAGCTGAGAGGACAGAGAAGAGTGAGCTGAAATGTGACACACCACGCTGGAAGGTTTGTGAACCATCAAAGAGTAGAATTCAGACTAACTGTGAGGAATCAAAAAGATCAAAACCCAAACAAGAATGACATTCAGAATGACAGTGCATGGCGCAATACTTGAGAAAGAAAAATCAAGCATGCAAATAAGTGCTTAGGCAAAAAGGGAGGCTGGGGTTTGAGGCTGATTCTAAGCAGAATATGAAGTAATAATTTAATGCTGTTAATTCATCTCAGCTGCACTAATGGCAGCATCATACATATCTCACAGGAGATAACAACAGCTTTCTTCTCTTTCCCAGAAACGACCTCAAATGCCACATTGTGTTTGGTTATAAAAGACTTGGAGAAACTGAAGAGAGAGAGTCTTGATTACAAGACATTGTAGTATTGACTGTGAGAGAAGATCATCCTTGCTTACCCCAGACACAGGCAGGTTTGGAGAGGGTGATTAGACAGCAGCCTTCTGATGGGTTGCTCTAAAGGTTATTTGAGAGAGGACTGTGATAAACTTGTCTCCACAGTTACTCAGAGAAAATAAAAAGAAATTATATCAATTTGCAGCAAAGAAGGCTTAATTTATATGTTGGGAAAAACCCAATCTTCTTGATTGGAGTCCTGAAATAGCAGAATAGACTCTTTAGACATGTTGAAAGTTTGCAGAGACCCACTGGACAAACCATTTTCGGTAATGCCTAAATACAGTTCCTCCATTCTCAATGAAAGGACTTTACACAGATCTTCTCTAAGGGCTCTTCCAAACAATGTCTTCACAGTCTACAGTTTCATTTTTAAGTAGTGAATCTTTGAAGTTACATATATATAAATTCACCATGTTTTATTCACACTGAGATTTGGTCAAGGTTATATTCAATAATAGCTGGCCCACATGTTGCACGTTTCACTGATTTGTGTGACTATTCTGATATCTGCTGTTCTCAGCTCAGCCAAAGACCGTGCTGACCTTATAGGCTTCGCCAATAATTTTTCTACCCTCCAGCAGTAAATGAGGAAACAAGTATGAAAGGTGATGATTCCACAGTATCTGCTGTCCGTGCTGTGATACTGCCTACAGGCTATAACTGAAAATCCACAGAATGAGTACAGCCTGTGTGAACCACAGTTATGAGGCGTTCAGTACATTTACAGCTCCGTGCACCCCTATAAAATCCCATCTTGGTTGCCAAGAACATGTCTCTAAGATTTAAAGATTTTTTTTTTAACTACTGAGGGGAAACAATAATCTGACAAAAATTAATTCATAGATGTGAAGATTTGTTCAATATTTTGTGAAAACTGGTAAGAAACCTGTTGATATACTGTGTGGCATCTTTATAGAACAGAATATGCTGAATAAAAATAGGAAACAGATGTCTTCTAAGTGAAAAGATAAATTCTAATATTGGTCATTACATGCTAACTTTTTCTCTTTCCTCATGTTAATCTGTTCTTCAGTTTCTAGTTTTCTGTTTTAAGCAATACTGCTTTTGTTACTGATTGGATTTCTATAGAATATTTTGTGAAAGTCAGGGTCAGTTTTTTTCCCCAGGAAGTAAATGTGAAGTTCTCATTTAGTAAAAATATAACCTAACAGTATAAAAGAAAGCTTCTTAGGTTTTTAGAGCATTTACCTACCTTAATGACATTCTGCACACAAGGCTGTGCGTCAAGTACTACCATCAGTATCTATTCACTCAACACAGACTTTCCGGTTTTCTTCACAGCCCAGGCTTTGTAGAACAGGCACAGGGATATTACATCTCTGCTTGTCCTGTGTCAGACCTCGTGAAAAATGGAACATCACCTCATTCACAGACCCTAAGCATTGGCCACAGTTAGGAGGTGGTATCCAGAGAATAAAGTGCTGCTCTCACATGAGCATACAGTAATAGAAGGAAGAAAAAACCTAAGATTGAAGGAAAACAATTTAAAGTATCTTTCAGATAAAAAATTACAGACATTCTAGAATCAGAGGATGCAAAAACACAAGAAGGGCACACCACTAGGCTGATAATAATGAGTAAACGACCAGTAATGCATGGTAAATTCATTTCTTTCCTTGCTTGCCTGATTGTCCTAGAGCAGAAATCTTGCACCAAAGTGTAGTGTTAATAAAGTCAGTCAGCTTGGCCTAACACCTGTTTGGTTTAATGTGCTACAGGAGACAGCAACAGCAATTTTCAGCTGACTGCTGTGGAAACATAGCTATTTTTCATGCAGATGTGTTCAGATGTGACATTTATGAGTTTAAGTGGAATAGATCTGAAACTCAATGGTTTTTTTGCGGTATAAAATCTTCTGCCTCATTTTGGCTACACTTGCAAATTGGAGATTTTGTATTTATCCCAGTCTGTAAACCAGAGCAACATTAGTGAGTGTGAACCTGAGAGAACCATCCAAGCATCTGGGTTATCATGAAAACCCAGACAATCACATATTGAGCAGTCCTGCTTTATTTCATCAATTTTTGGCTAAAGAAATCAGGCGGAAAGCTAAACACCTGCTGGTCTCATGCCCTCTTGTCTGCAGCCGCTTTCCAGAGGAGAGGAACTGTGTCTGAATTTCAGTTTCATCATGCCCCCTCCAACACACAAGCTTATCAGCCAGTTCAACAGTTGTGCAAATACATTCTTGTCCACTAAGCATCTACAGAGCTGTGTGTTATGAATGAGTAACTCTACTTTATTGCTGGGTTCATTCAGGACTTGGCATGAATGTCTTTAGGAGTTAGTTTTGTGCCATTTTTTTCTCTTGAAAATGTCTGAAATAGTTTTAATGTTTTAGGATATTCTGCCTCTGAATAGAATGTATTTGAAGACACTCATACTGTGGAAATCTGCTTTGTGTCCTACAGCCCCATAGAAGGTACTCAAAAAGGGGGAAAGATGAGCAGAGATGGCTTTTACCTGTCCTTATACCTTTTGAATGCAGTGTTGCTGCAGCAGTCCAAGTAAATCCTCACAGGCACTGGAAGCTGCCCGAGGTCTTGCAAAGAGCAGCATTTCTGGACTGAAGTGCCTCTACATTGATTTTACCACCTCCTGGTGGCCAGTAAAGCCAGTCCTGTTTCTGGCATGTTGCTCACGGCCATGTTTGGGAGAGTTAATTAGTCAACTCCTCCTTGCCTTCCTAATTCCTGACCTGAAGCATCACCCCTCTTCATTTTCAAAACTGTAAGGCCCCTTTCATAAATCTCTGTCCCTCTCACCCAGAGCACACATTCTTCAGCTTCTGGGTAATACAGCTGCGAAGGTGAATATTTTGGTCCAGTGTACATAACTGTATTGCAAAATGATATCCTTATCCTGTCAGATGATTGGATTTAAAAAGGTGTTGTCTTTTGAACAGCCAGAAATGTCAGAGATGTATCCACAAGATCATCTGATTGTGTTTCTCATAGTGGACCAAGTATTCGATCATGTGCTTTCTTCTCTTTAAACTTACAATCTTCATGAGAGATACTGGAAAAAAAAATTAACGCCTGTACAAATTACCTCTGAGACTGAGGAAACGTGCAACAGCAGCAGAGATAAGCAATGGGAAGAAAGTAAATCAATAGGCTTACTCCGCTATGCAAATTTAAATATTTACATTTGTGGGATTAATGCCTAATAGACACAACTAAGAAAAATATTGGCTTTCTGTTGGGCAAATTCCATTTGTATGCATGCTTTATGAAAGGAACAAATCTGGGAATATGTGATGCTGGATGTGAGAAACGAGGACTGGTGTAGAGGTGCAAGCTGAATATGAAATTGCAAATTAAGCTGCCACAGTGAGGGGAACCTCATAGCAGAGCAGATGATGGATATTCCTGTGTTTTGCTGAGCTAACAGCATGGGCTGTAGCCTGGGCAGAAAGGCAGCAACAGTTAAATTCTGCAGTGATTGCAGGTTTATAGTCCTACTTAGTCTGTTTAAACGTGGTAGGTTCCTGAATACGTGACATTATTATGCCTCAGCCAGGTGATTGTCAACTCTGATCCTGTAATGGCAACTTTCTTTAACCTGGTAACACCTTACCCAAGATGAGTAGTCTCAGCTGCTCCCTCTTAACTAGAAAAGCCTCACTGATGCCTGATGCTGCAGCTATGGACTTAGCCTGGCAATTTGCCACACAAGTACACTTTTGCAAACAAATTCATTCAAATACTCATATAAATGATGATGATATTTTTCCTCTAAACTAACTTCCAGGGGTAATACTTAAAGCCATTGGTTGTGGCTGGATAGGAAAGAGAGGATCACTTCATAGTCTCCTGCTGACAGTGCAGACAAGATCTGAGGAGCAAAGAAACTGTTTTCCTCATCCACCCACTGTCTGCACTTGTTCTTTGTAATGTTGAAAAGCTTTTTACAACAAATGATGCCAGTGACATGACTAGTAAGAAATCTGGGCCTTGGATGGATGCAGAATTGAAGCAGAGAAATGAGAAGGAGTTAAAGAAACAGCAAGAGGGACTTCAGTGGTTGTACTTGTTTTTCTTGGATAGACTTTGGACTATTCACCTTGTGTCTCCAAAATTATTTGGTGAACTGGTGCCTCCATGGTGTTTATTATTTTAATGACCACCAAACCATGAAGATGAAATTTACTAGCTAATAAATCTGTAGACAGATGTACTCTGAATATTGTCATGCACAATTGTAAATTTGGAAAAAGAACAAGATTTTACTTTTACCACATTTAATTGGGCACAGAACAGAAGGGCTCAGAAATTTATAGCCAGTGCTTTCATCCACTAAAAACAAGAGATTTTTCCAATTTGTAAATTATTTGCTTAATTCAATTAAAATCATGTCAGCAGGAGCACCTTGGAATCATTATTGTTTATAGAGCTTGACCCTTCTGAGGGATGTCCACAGGAGGGAAGAGCAGAAGCTGGGAGGAGCCCAGAACAAAGCACACTTCAAATAATTAAAAGATATAGGGAACTGAGTGTTTTGGATTAAACCTATTGATTCCTGATTTCTTCCAGCTGGTGTCCAGTGTAGGAAGCATATTAGAAGTACAGAAAATAAGGATTCCACATCAGCACCACATGGGTCATAAAATGCAAGTGAAACTGCCAAAGGCCCTTAGGGGCTGACCTTAGGCTGCTGTTTTCCTGCTCCCAGTTACAGGGAGGGGTCGCTCTATGTGGCAATCTCTTTGCTGTACCCAGATTTTACAAAATACAAAGGCTCTGGAGAGGAATGAACTTTGAACTAGTCATTTGCAGAAATTATTTGTTTTCTCCCCATCAGTAAATTGCATCAGCCCTGCTTGTGTGAGAGGAAAAGACAGCAGTAACAACGCACAGCCATGAGTGGCAATCCCAGGCTGCAAACCAGTGTGGATCTGCAAAGCCTTCTTCAGGGGGCTGGCAGAGAGAGAAACGGAGAGCGCAGATGTTGCAGGGGAAGGGTCTGTGACAGGTGGCCCCACGCTCCAAGATGCTTTAACTTTTTTCAACTTTCAATAAAAATCCCTCTGACCCTGGCATTTTCTATACAGACAGAAATTGTTTGCAATGTGCAGTGTATAGAGTACAATACCAATTACAGGCCCGTTTGAATGCTCACAGGAAGTGGCTTCATTACTCATCCTGTTGTCAGCTTCTTGCTGATAATATGTGATAGGAATAACTGTTAGTACTTGCAGTGTGGCAAATTGGGAAAGTCAATACCTAGGAAAGCAGTGGTTCTGACAGCAGGCAGCCTCTTCAGAAATGACATATTCTATGATTCTGAAGCAACGTCCTGGCTACCAAGACTGCCTTCAGCAGTTGAAAGCATCATGTCATTAACTGAATTACATAATGTCAATAACCTTAAATATAAAGAGCTAAATCCCTTGCTTTATCCAATGCCCTGCAAGACACCAAACACAGAGCTGGACTCTACCCTTAGCAAAGGACTGGTAAAAGCACTGGGTTTTTCACAGGCACCTTTAATCCCAGCAGGCAGAGCTCAAGAAGTGCTGCAGGGGATTGCTTCCCAGCTTACTTTGGTGTTGGCCTTTCCACCAGTCACGCTTCGCTGGGTCTTGCTGGGCGTCCTCAGCAGCAGAGATGCCCGGCATCATTATGCACCAAAAAACAACAAAGAGAGCTCAGATGGCGTCAAAGGACGTGGGATCTGCAGCCCAGGCTGAGGGGGGCTGACAAAGGGCGAGGAAAAGTCAGGCTTCAGTAACTTTTAGTGACAGCTCTCGTTAGCATTAAAAAAACAGCTCAGCCATTGCCCTGTGATTCAGTCTGAAGGGGTGCCCATCACCCTTGTGCTGCAGGTTGCAGCCCCACGAAGGAGGTTGTTATCTTCAAAATTAATCCCTCGGAGCTGCAGCAACAGGAGCGCAATGCCAAGATACAAAAGTCACTGCTGCCTGCCAGACTGGACACTGACTGCTGCCAATGCAGCCATCCCACCTTTTTGCAGGGTCCTGTCTCACCCATCAAATCACATTTTTGTTCCAAGTGGGAAGAGGTAAGTTGTTTCAGCAGAGTCTGCCTTTGTCCCCTTTCCCAGGCCCCCAGATCAGCCCCTGGAGTGACTGGTGCAGATGGACACTTACAAATAGCACTGGCTGGAAAAATCACAAATAAATTACCATCCTTCATTTTCCCCATTTCTTAGTATTTATTTGGCTAACAGAAAGTAAAGTTAGACATTTTAGAAAGCTCTTATCACCCTTTCCTGCTTTTACTGGAAAAAAAGACTATGGAAACAAAAATGTGTGGTCAGGATTTGTAGGAGTCAATGCATTCCCAAGCTTTTGAAACTCCCCAGAAATGCCATACTCTTAACCTTTTTCCTTTTCAGTCCCACATGAGCCCTTGGATATCTTTTGGCTTTAAGAGCATTGTGTCTTCCAACATCACAGACAAAATCTATCCAAGTCTTAGTACATTGGCCACATCTTCTGTGATCCTCTATTGGGGATAAACTCCTTTCACCACTCATCTCTCAGTAACTTTCCTGTGTCAAGAATGGACTACATTCTCATTAGATGAATGAGACAAAGTGAAAATCCAGCTGTTGATGCTTCTCTTCTTCTGAGAAAAATAATATTTATTTACTATGATTTGTGCTACACTAGGTCCTGAAAGCCCCAGTGGAGACACAAGCCCTGGAATGATATGGGCTACACATGAGATATGGCTACACATCCTGAAAGTTTTCGGTCTAAAATAAGAAGACAAACAACTCTGATGTTATTGCAGACAAAGAATATCGCATATCATGAAATTAAACAGTCCCAGTGGGAGAGAGATTTGCTTGGTTCTGTGGATAAGATTGGCAGAAATTCATCCCCTGAGAGCAACAGTATAAAATATGAGCTCAGAACAACATCTATTACCATACATTTAATAATTTAAATGATGTATACTTCATCTGAGCCTCAATTAACATCAGACTAGCCCATCTATTTCAGTGCTTGGATATCTTCTCTACTGTCTGGCTTTCTGCTGTACTACTGATAGAGTAATGTTTTATCATCAATTCCTGTTTCTCAGGAATTTTTTTATTCTGTAAAATAGCTCTTTGTAGCAGTTATCTTGAACTCACAATAGCTGCACATTAAGAATTCTGAGGTATCATATGACTGTTATTTTAACATCATCTGTGTATTCAGTTCCACAGAATTATGAAATGTAATTATGAGAAGGGGTTTAGAGAATTTACATGTAAGACATTTCACAGTCATTAGGAACATCAGCAAAGCCCTGTTGGACCAACACAGGAAGGCAGAAAGAAATGCTCCTATTTTTCTAGTGTTCTGGAGTGTTTTTCCCATTTGTTGATTCTAGACATTTTTTCACGTGAAACCTAGTTCCAGGAGCATGGGAAATCGCCCTAGATTTACATTCATACACTGTGGAGGACAAAAACCTGATCCTACACAATAAATCATTTTCCATTTCATTTCAACGTGCAACCGCGTGACAGCACACTGGGGAAATGGAAATGTAATGGTATCGCAGCTGCTCATGGGCACATCAGCAGGAGGATAAACCCAAGATAATAATGAGTTCAGAAGTTCAGGTCCAGCACTGGGTTATAAAAACTGAATTACAACCTTTGCTGGACTCGAATCCTTGGAGCAACTACTCCCCTGACACACACACACAGTGTCTTGTGTCCTACAGCAGAATTACTGGGGTGCTTAAAATGACAACTTTCAAGAGTGAGTATTTCTGCCCTTCCCTTGCTATCTTCAGTAATTTCCCAGAAGACCCATGAACTTGTTCTTTCTCTGATAATTATGGGAGTTGCAAACCACACAGAACATCATTTTTTGAATACTTTTAAATCCTATTTTTTATCATAATGTAAATGTCATGGCAATTGCATGATGCATGCATACATATTAATAACTTTTCTTCAAGAATAAAAAGGTGTACAAAGTGAACATACTTCTCATTGTAAAAACCTTTGAATTTTAATGCCTCAGGATGTGAAAAATCATAATTTAACCCAAGGTTCTCACCATGTTTGGATGGAAGCATCACTCCTAAACCAAAATGGCTACCAGCTAGGTTGGAAGAGTGGGAAGGAGAGAAATGCTGTGGAGAATGTGCAGGGTCCAGCTCCCCTGTAAACTCATGTACCTTCACTGGCTGACAAACTGTCCCAAAAGCACCTTACCTCAGCAGGGATAAGGCTTTGCTGTGGTTTTCACACTGCTAAAGGTATTTGTAGGAAATGGTGCTCCCTGGGGCCTGATGCTCACCAGCTGCTTCACCCATGCTCCACAGATCAGAGCAAGCAGAGCCACAACAGAAATATTCCCTGATTTAACAGGAATATTCCCTGATTTTTGCTTTAATCACCAATCCTGAGTTTCTTTGCTGTTTTAATTCAGAACAGAGCCTGCAGCAGGAAGAAGGTGTGGGGAGAGGACTATGGTCACTCATGTATCTCCTGGGACAGCTCCTGCCCACTGCAGCTGAAACCATGGAGGTTTCTGTGGGACTTCAGCAAAGGAACAGACCCATAGGGAAAGGCCAAGGGAGACACTGAATTAATTTAGCAAAATGGTGGGTTTGTCACTGCGACTCACTGCTGCACTCCTTTCTGACAGAGATCCAAGGAAACTGCCAGCTGGTCAGAGGACGTGTATTGAAGAGATTTATTGACTTGTGTGGCCTCAAAAAGACCTAGCTGGTGCTGTGTTCAGTGGGTCTCTAATTTGTTTTCACTTGCTGTTTTCCCAACAAGATTTTCCATTTTTCTCTCTCTCTCTATCTTTTCCATCTGAGAACCTCAAATTAGGCTTTTAAATCTGAATGTAAGGTTACCAAACATTGCAATAGGATTTGGCAACACTTGGGCTATTATGGAATTCCTCATGCAGCGAGCATCTCACTGCCATATGACAATATATTCTTAACAAATTGGATTTCATAGCAACAGTGAACTTCATCCCAGTTCAGGGAAAGGAGCTGAATGCAATATCTACCACACCTCTGTTTCACAGGAGGTATCCATCACAATTTGGCCAAAAGCGCTGCAACAGTTACATGTCATCATGATTCAGCAAAAACAATCAAACAAAAGAGCTGCTGAAATAAAGTCACTGAAATATGCTTCCTTCAACACACCTTGCAGAGTATTTCTCCTCCCAAATTTATGTTTCTCTTCTCATCTTTAGGAATCACTAGGACTACAGCTCCCCTCTTTTAACCTAGGGTCATTTCTCACTCTTTGGTTGGCCCACCATAGTCTCATGCCATTCCAGCACCATTTCACTACGAGCGAGATCTATGTACACATTTGTACTCTCTATTTCCTTTTCCTTCATGCCTAGATTTTTCTAAAACACTTCTAGACTTACACATTCATCTACAACAAACTAAAAAAAAAAAAACTTTGAAATCTTATTTCTTTCCAGAAGGAAAGGAACTAGGTTTTGCTACTGTTTCATTTATAGGATCCCCTTAGGAGCTCACACAGATATGTTTTGCTGCTGACTTACTGCATTGCCTGTGATTTCTACTCAAAGGACCCTGGAACAAACAAAAATCATGATCTTTTCCCCCCATCCCATCCATCTCAAACAATATCAGAGAGTAGAAAAGAACACTCATTTGTCTTTTTTAAAATGATATTTTAATTACTCATGTCATGCCTCAGCAAAATGGCAAGCCTTTTGTTGAAATGGGGCTTAATTGCATTATGAAGCCTTCATGGGACCCTCACACATAAAGCGCTTTTCTTCAGACTTTCAAGACCTAAATTTGCAGTTGGCTCCTGACCAGCGCACTCGAGCAGATAGGCACGTAGGTAGCGGGCAGACCCCGTGTTGATGAAGTAATCATAATTGACTGCCTCACATGTGCTATTCCACAAATATGCCAGCAAACAAAAATTGCATCTGCATGTTGGTTTTCATTTTAAATTCATTCAGGAAAAAAAAAAAACCAACAAAACAAAACCCTAACCAAAAAAAACCCCCCAGCCCTTAGTATGTCAGAAAGCATGGAGACACCTTCACGGACTGTTGGCTACGCCTCAGCAAAGCTTTACAACAATCTGTTAGACAAAAAAGAGACTGATGCAGATACCTTAATAAGCATCCCATCTGTGAGGTCATTGGGATATTTCAAACAACTTTCAGCTCTCATTAGTTTAGCGGATTCCACAAGCATGTCCTTATCTTTTGTAACTTTTGCAGCCAAACTTCCTGGGAAAGCCTCTGAGCTGGGTGACATTCTTACCCATGGGTCATTCTGCAGTAATGAGCCACCAATTTATGTGTCCTTTGCACTCACAGGCAGTATATGTTTATATTAACCTTTATGTTGTGAATATTTTTCTTTATCCATGTAGTTCTCTGGGTTCTACCACGCAAATCTCATTATTTCTAATAGGCTGCAATTAGGATATCCAAGCTGTTGATCACAGTCATTTGCAACACTGACAGGCATTTTCCAAGAATAAGTTCTTTTTTTTTTACTATATTAATGATGGAATGTGTAACAGAGATTATGCCTGAAAAGTAATAGTGACTAGTGGAGCTGCAGGCTCATAGGAATCCTTATCAGCTCTCTGGTTTTGTACCTTCAATTAACCCAGAAGGTATACCATAGTCTATTGCTTCACATAAAACACGCTATGCATGGCGTTGCACGGAAATGAGATTTACAATTTTTCAAGTCTGCTAGGCCTGAATGAGTAAATGGGTATTTATTACAATTTCTTACAGTTTCATGCACTTGAAAGGGATAAAGCAGGTTCATCAGCACTTGCCCACATGTTAGGTCTTTATTGCACTAATGAGTACCCCTTTAAAGGGGATGTTGTAATGCTATTTTCTTTTCTAAGAACTCCCACGTCTGTACTCAGAATTTGTTGGACTGAACCATTCTGCATCTTCAGGTATAAGAGGACACAGCCCTTATTCAGATCTTTCTTTGGCTGCTGCTGTTTTCTGAGTTTTGCATGAAGGACATGGGTGGAAAAGGAGAACTGGTGAAACACTGATAGCACATGGATGCAGTATGAAGAAGTAAGAAGAGATGCCACAGAATGTTTGTCTGCAGGACCATAAAAGGTAAAACCAAAACTTTTGAATAGGATGGAAAAAGCGAGGGCAGCCCAAGGAGTGAGCCAAAAGCTGTGTGCATGTGCATGGCTGGAGGGGTGTCTGCCCAAGGCAGGACAAATATGATTTGGGGAAGAAAGTGAAAAATGGAGAGCAAGCATTTTGTATTCCAGCTGTCTTCATTTTCATCTGCTGTATAGAGAACATAAAGGTTATTCCTTCCTTTATTAACCCTCCTTCTCCAGCGCTGTGTGTTGGCTCACTCAATGTGCCCAACTTCCTTTCCAAAGGAAATAGAAAACATTTATAAGGCATCAAAATGACTTGAGTAAGGAGAGGGAAAGTCTTCATTCCAGACTTTCTCAGCTACCTACTGCCTAAACAGGTTCTTCTGCCTTCCCAAGGATTCCAACCAAAATTAATAAAACCTGGGAAAAGTCTGTCAGGAAGCATCACTCAGACCATATTCCATAACCAGGAAGAACCTTGAGTTTGGATGTAATGGGATCTGTGGGTTTGATGACAATTCCTCCCATTTTCTTCTTTATGTCTGTCTAACATGCTATTTTTATTCCACCTTGACTATTTACAGCTTGCAGTAAACACCAGCAATATTTTTTCTGTTGGTACTTCTCATAACCACCCTTTCCCGCAGAGGTTTCTCTGGAATGGCATTAGCGATCTGCTCGCCCAGGCAAGCTGACTTAGAGGTTTCTCCCTTTACTCTTCTTCTACTCCCTAACAAATCTTATAAAATATGAACTTTAAACTCAACAATCATCACATGCTTAGTGATATTTGTGTTTTCCTGTCAATTTTCATTTTTACTACTTGTGTGCTTGTATGGAGTCAGTGTGGTTTTCATTTCATTGTTCCATAAAATAGAATAGCTCACATTTAAAAAGGGAATTTCAACCACAGGAAAATCCTTTTCCTGTCTCAGAGAAGAGTGTTTCTGTATATTTTCCTGATGCAAACCAGATGCAATTCAGAACAGAAAAGCAAAATGCATTGTTGGACCACAGAAAAAGTGAGGTAAGGAACAGAGGTTAAATAGCCAGTCCTGGGCAATGACAAATAAATGCAAATAGTAGCCAATGCTTTTCAAAAGACTTATGCAAATATATATATATATATATAAAAACAGTATTTGCATAGGAGATTGAAGATTGTGTGTGTTTTATGATCCTGAAGTAGCACACAAAAACCACTCATGAAACACAAAGCTTTTGCTGTGGATGTTCTTGGAAGATGCCACATTTTCCTATAATTTGTGGTACAGGATATTTTCAAATTGACAGCAGTGCAGACATCGAGAAAATTTAACTTAAATGTTCTAATCAGGTCTTGTTCTCCTCTCTTAAAAGTCTTCAACGTAGCCCCTTCATAAGACTTGGAATGAAAGCAGAGGATAACATTTTAGGCAGCTAAGATAGCGATATTTCTTTTGGTTATTTGAACTGATATATCTCAGACTGATGATTCACAGCGCCACGATAAGTGTCCTGCTGAACAAGGTTAAACAATACAATTTAGTGCTTTCAGCAACAGTTTAATGACAGGTTGTCAATAACCTGTTCCCTCATCCTGATAGTTTGGCAAGAAACTAATCCGTGAGACGCCCTTTCTCTGTGTTTCCTGGAAGGTCCCAGATGGAGATGCAATGAAGGCAGCTCTGCTTCGAGGAGCCTGGCATAGCCTCGCACGCTGCCACCTCCATCTGCAAGGGCACACAAACACTGCCTGGTTCTAGCCCCACAAAGCACTGACCTCAAGCTGCAGATATGTGCTTAGTGATACAAAGACTTACACAAATGTACAAAAAATGCCAGGCAAGTACGATCATCAGGAAGAACAACAACTGCTGTCAGAAACCTGATTTATTCTCTGTAAGATAAACAAAAGCAGCATTTATGGGTAATTATTAGCCCTCCTGTGCCCTTCATAGATTAATTATTCTTTTATAGGGTGCTTATGGGGGGTAGACATAGCCTAGATCTCAATGCAGTGGCTTAAACATCGGTGTTTGGAGGCATCTAAACCACGTCCTGGATCTCTTTTCTCCCAGCTGCCACCCAGAAGTTTACATATTTCTTGTAGATTCTGTGTAATTTTGTATGTCTTGCACAGCTGTCTCAAACCAACATGTACGAGAAATTAATGATTCAAGACTGGATTAGCAAATGCTAGAGCATCTAACAGGCAGCAAGTCTGCAGAGCAATATCCCCCTGGCCCAGAGGCCTGCTCATAATCAGGCAATGAAAGTCATCACAATATGAAGAGACAGTTCCTTCAGCAGGTGGTAGTCTGGATCTGTCAGTAAGGAACAGGAGAGAGGAGAGGATGTTCAAAGCAATTTGGTCACTGTAAGCTCTGCCCCAAGGGTGAGAAGGGACCCTGCTCGAAGCCAACCCCTCTGCCCTGGGAATGTCCCTATTTGCACACAATGCATGAAGCCGTGGAGAGCCTGTCTCACTCCTGGATACACCTTCCTAGTTTCTTAACCCCAGAAGCTTCTTTCCTCCCTTAGGAGGTCATCAAAGGAAGGAGATATCACAGCCAGGCCTGAAGTAGAAGAATATAGTCTACTACTCAGTGGCCAAATGGTCTTACCCTGCAGTACCATTGGAAATGCAAATGACTTACCCCTCCCAGCAAGCCTGAGCAATTCAGAACCAGATCAGAGACTGGCCATGACCCACCCTTTCTGGATAGCTGACCTACCCCAGTGATGTGGGTGCCCACACAGCCCTAATGGAAACCTGGTGCATTCTAAAATGCCAGCATGAAAATAAGATACATCGCCATCAGACTGTCATCAGACCAATTTTAATCTCCCAGAGCTAAACAATCACTTCTGCTGAAGGCTCCAGATGGGATAAAAAGAATGCAAATAGCAGTCTAATCAGCGTGACAGAAAGGGAAGATGTGGGAGCAGAGGCTTGTTTTCTACTATTTGAAACCCAGCCAATGAGTCATTTAATCTGCAGCAACATGTATAGTACCAGTAGCTTGTAAATGAGATGATTAATATAAATTTTAAAACTTTTTTTTAAGATGTGAAGTAGAAGATAGTGTCCTGTGGGCAGGTGGAACACCACCTCTGGCAACATCCAAATAGCCTGAAAGAATCAAGCATCAAATTTCTTTCAGCAACCTGTGAAAGTACTTAGCCAACTTCAGCAGATACAATCTCATTAATAACATTTCTTGCACTTTCTTTCATGTTGTTTTCAATTGGATCTTTTTAAGGTTTTGTTTTGGAAATCAACTGATATAGAGAGAGGTTTTAAAATTAGATCCCCTCTTTTCCCAAATATTTACTTTTTTCTCTGTATCTGACTAAGCTTGTACTGCAATAACTCTGTGCTTTCTAAGCTGGAAAGGTGCTTCATGCTTAGCCAGTAAATGCAGTTTTTTTCCTGCTCTGTGCTTATAAAGGAATTAGCCACATAGAGAGATAGCAGGGCAAAAAAACCTTGCAGAAAAGGAGCCATGTAAGATTCACTCTTTCAGCTGCTATCCTCCATTTACCTTTATTTGACATCTACATTTAGTAGATATTTAAAACAAACCAAAATAAGAGACTCAAAAAGTGCGTGTGGGTGCTCATTCTGCCCAGGCTGGAGCAGTCACTGCCACTCGCAAACAGGTTTGGCACTGAGGTGAAACAGGAATGGTAACATAATGAATTTATGAGGGCTGTGCAAGATCCTCATTGTCTTGTGGGAATACTCTCTCTTTCTAGATTTAAGTTGAAGTCCCATTTGGAGAAACTTCAAGGGTTGCCAACTGCTTCTACCATTAACGCACATTTCTACGGGTTCAAATGATAAATTGATATCTCTCTGTTACATTAAATAAAATTGAATAAAGTTTCATATTTCATTTGTAAAATAAATTGAACTGTAGCTTTCATTATCTTTCTTAATTTTTTAAATCCCCCAGTCTCTTCACTCCCATACAGCAGACATCCCACTTTAAAATATTTGTTCCAGCATCTACTGCATTGATTTTATTAAGGTGATTCCATTTCTGCTGTGGTTGAAACTGTGGTGGTGATTTTGCTGTACAGTTCCCTGACAGTAACACAGGAAAAAGAGCCAAAGAGGATGTCAAGTATGGATTAGACTTCTGCAAATATTTCTGTACAGATGAATGCACACACAGGAGTGATCTCACTGAAGTGAATGGGATGAAACCCCTCTCAAAGGATATAGGTGAGTGCTTACAGCAAGGTACATAACTAAGCTTCCACAGCCAACACACATAATATATTTGTCATAACTGGGGAGGCAAGAGCATGGACAAATCCCGGAGGCAACTAATGAAAGGATATGCTCTTCAGAGTTGCTTGCTGCAGGAGCAGTTAAATGATTCCTATAAGCACTCCAGCTCCTCCTTCTCTGTAGGACGGAGAATACGGATTCAATGTTGGCTGTGAACTGCTGCCCTTCCAGAGAGCCTGAGAGGGGTTTGCAGTGCCCTGGTAGAACAGTTTTAAACTAATTCATGTGAAGTGGCACAAAACTGAAGTCCCCTTGCAACAGTGAACCTGTTTCAGGACAGCCTCAAATTCACTATAGCAGGTTTTAATTTGTTCAACGAGCACATTCAACGAGCTTGCTGCCAATTAAGATTATTTATAGAGAACATGATGTTTAATTTCAAACCTCACAGTTTCAAGGAGGAGAGGGCAGGCCCTGAATGAATGCAGATACGAGACTCCCAACAGCGTTGGCATGCGGCAACACTCGGCTGCAGACAGACATCCCGGAGCGATGTAGCTGCTGGGGACGAGATGTCCCCGCCCTCCCTTGTCTGGGCTGCCACCTCCCGGCTTGTGAGCGCCTTCCTGTCCCTTTCAGTCCAAATAGCCTGCTAGTGTCAGCAAAACGAAATAATTTTAACTGAGAGAATCCTGGAAGGAGGAAAAAGGAACCTTTTGCAGGAGGTGGAAGCTGCAGCCAGCACTCCATGGCACAGATGGGCCATGAGCCACATCTGGGGATGCTTCACAACAGTAAGCCTTGCTCCTGAAGACCATAAAACTTTACTACCAGCAGGGTCTTTATACAAAACCTTACTTTAAATGCAGATATTTAGAATTTTAGAAGATATTTTAAAGTATTTTTGAAAGTGTCCGTTTCCTGGCAGGTTTACAGCAAAGCCAGGACAGGTTGCATACACTCTGAAGTCACAGAGCAGCCAGTCAAGAGCAGCCCAGGCTCAAAAGCTGCTGAAGAGAAAGAGCTGCTGGCAGGTTTCAACAGGCTCCCTCCAATGGAGATTTTTCAAAAAGCACAAAACACCACAGCAATAAAAATGTAATGTGCTAACCTGAGGTAAGGCTGAGAATGAGCTTCTGAGGAAAACTTACTGTTGATTTTCAGAGAGGCACAGCCCATTCCTTATCCCAACCAATCTGGCCTGGCAGCTACCGAGCCTGTTGGCACAGGGCTTATCCAGTCCTTAATTACAAATCTTATCCATCAAATTAAAATTCCTTAAAATAGACTAGGTGGGTTATTGCCAGTGATTCTCTGTACCTGTAAAATCAGTACACACAATGCTGGATCCTGCCAGCTACACTGCATTATGCTGAATGGGATGTGAGGTATTGCTCAGTATTACCTGTGGGGAAAAATAAGGGAGTTTCCAGCAACAGCAGTGTAAATGCTAATGCCACAGACCAGTAAAACCTCAGCTACAGTGGCGTACAGAACTCTTGCTCTCTGTGTGTTCAGGAAAGATTAATTCCATCTGGGACGAGTAGGGAAGGACCACAAAGATGGTAAGAGAAGGGGAATCCCTGATGCAAGAGGAAACTGAAGGAATTTATCCTGACAAAAGTAAAACTGAGCTATTATATTGATGTGATTTCATACCCAGGGGCAAGTGCCATGGCAGGATAAGATCCAGCCAAGCTGACTACCAGAAGGGGAGTGCTCTGGTGCAGCCTGCCTGTAGCAGCAGTGAAAGCAAACAACTTCATCTAAGCAGTGGGCAAGAGATGACAACTTTCTCATGGTCAAGCTGCAAATTACTGATCTGTAGTCTATTAATACACTGAAAGGAGAATGCTGTAGCATTCTGCATTCATGTTGCATTAATATAGCTCCATATTTCTTAATCAGGTAGAAAAGCATTGCTTTCTGCTGTACACATTTCTAAATTTTTGTTGATAAAATAATTTAAAACATACATTAAACAATACCAGTAGATTTAGAGCAGGATAAAACTCAACTATGTGTGAAGCCTTTACTCATAGTCCATCCATCAAAAAGGAAAAGATGCATTTTCTGGGAATAGCAAATAAACTGATATGAAAATTCCTGGTAGTGCTTTCTAAGTGTGTATTCAAAACTGTTCATGTCCCAAATGCCTTGCTAAGAAGAATGCAAAGGTGGTCAGCCCAGTAACAGTGACCAAAAGATGATAATTACTGTATGATTCCTATGATTAAGTTTCAAATCAGTTATCAAGACTGGGACATATGTAGAGAGGCCAGCATGGATCTCATCCTGATGGGATTTGTCTTGGCAGGACTGCTAATAACAAAACTGTTAACCCAAGAATGAAAAAACATGAGTCAGACCTGAGCCTTTTTTTTTTTTAGATTTGTGATATTTTTAAATACATAATAGAATTTTAAAAACGTATTTGACTCCTGGTTTGATAGCCCAGGTTTTTCCCGAAACCCGAAAAATCCTGAAGTTTGCTCAAAGCAGAAGGGAAGTGAAAAGACTGGTGTTCACCTGTCATCAGGATGTAGAAAAAATATTGTGGTCCTGTGGGACTGAATTAAAGAGTGTCAGTGCTGCATAGGCTCAAGTAAACAAAATGCTCATCTATCAGCTATTTGAAAAGAAATTAGATAAATGGCTTTCTCAGAACAATTCTGTTTTCTAGTTACTAGATGTTGTTTTACTCCTCAGGAAGGTAAGTTTGGTGGGAGATCTCTTTGATTTATAAAACACTTTCTTTGTTGCAAAGTCCCATCTATAAACAAACAAATTTATTGCAACTTATGCTGCAGTTGCTCCTATTATACTGTCAGTTCCTATTAACTTCACCATAATCTGGTGCATCAGTTTATTATAATAGGCAGACACGGGTTTCTTCTCATGAGAACAAAGTAATGGATATGGGGAATGAAGACCTTTGTTTTTAATGCTGTAGTCTGTTCTAATGCAGCAAAAACCAACAAGAACGAGAACAATGCTGGATCCACAAACCTTGTGGATGTGTCATGGTTTAACTCCAGCTGGCAACTAAGTATCACACAGACGCTGGCTCACTTCCCCCACCCCAGTGGGATGGGCAGCAGAATCAGAAAAAAAAATAAAACTTCATGGGCTAAGGACAGTTTAATAATTGAAATTAAGTAAAATACACTAGTACTAGTAATAAGAGTAATGAAAAGGGAGGTAACAAAAACAGAGAAAGGAATAAGACTTAAAAAAACAAGCACTGCACAGTACAATTACTCAACAGCTTCTGACTGATGCTCAGCCATTCCCCAAGCAGCCACCAACCCAATTCCAGGAAACACCCCCAATTTATATACGGGGCATGGCATTCTCTGGCATGGAATATCACTTTTGATGGGTCAAGTCAGCAGTCCTGGCCATGCTCCCTCCCAGCTTCTTGTGCACCTCCTCACTTGCAGAGCATGGGAAACTGAAAATTCCTTGAGTTAGAGCAAGCACTGCACAGTAACAACTAAAGCATCGGTATGTTACCGAGATAATTCTCATCCCAAATTCAAACCACAGCACTGTACCAGCTATCAGGAAGAAAATTAACCCTGTCTCAGCCAAAACCAGGACAGGATGATGTCCACCTTGACTGCAGTAAAGAATTAGATACCATTTTGTGCAGCATTCTCCTGGAGAAAACATCCAGGACATGCTTGGACAAATACACCGTTTGCTGGGCAAAAATCTGGCTGGATGCCCAGGCCTAGAGAGTGGTGGGAATGGAGTCACATCCAGCTGGAAGCTGGTCTCAAGTGGTGCTCCCCAGAGCTCAGTGTTGCAGCCAGTCCTGTTCAATAACCTTATCAACAGCCTGGATGAAAGGATGGAGTGCACCCTGTCAGTTTGCAGTCAACACCAAGCTGGGCAGGAGTGTTGATCTGCTGGATGTCGGGAAGGCTCTGCAGAGGGATTGGGACAGGCTGGATCTATTGGGTGACACCAACTGTATGAGGTTCATTTAGGCCAAGTGCTGGGCTGCCTGGAGGAGAAGGACCTGGGGTTGCTGGTTGACAGCTGCTTGCTGTGATCCAGCATGTGCCCAGCTGGCCAAGGCAGCCAATGGCATCCTGGCCTGTATCAGCAATAGTGTGGCCAGCAGGACCACAGCAGGGACTGTCCCTCTGTACTTGGCACTGGTGAGGCCACCCCCCAAGGGCTGTGTCCAGTTCTGGACCCCTCACTACAAAGAAGGACATTGAGGTGCTGGAGGGTGTCCAGAGCAGGGCAACAGAGCTGGGGAAGGGTCTGGAGCACAAGTCCTGTGAGGAGTGGCTGAAGGAGATGGGGGTGGTTAACCTGGAGAAAAGGAGACTCATGGGAGGCCTCATCATTCTCCAAAACTGCCTGAAAGGAGGAGGCAGTAGTGAGATGGGGCTTGATCTCTTCTGCCAAGTAACAAGAGATAGGACAAGGGGAAATGGCCTCAAATTGCTCCCGGGGAGGTTTAGATTGGATATGAGAAGAATTTCTTCTCAGAAAGAGCTGTCAATCACTGGAATGAGCTGTCCAGGGAAGTGGTTGAGTCACCATCCCTGAAGGTATTTCAAAGATGTGTCAATGTGGCACTTAGGGACACTGTTTAGTGGTGAACTTGGCAATGCTGGGTTAAAGGTTGAACTTGAAAATTTCAGAGATCTCTTCCAACCTAAGCTACCCTATAATTCTATGACTCTGTGGTTTTGGTGCTGACCTAAAAGAAGGGCTGTCATTCTTCTCACTGAGAAACTCACTCATTATGAGACCTTTACCAGAATCAGTTTAATTGGTTCTGTACCTCTTGCTGTAGTGGTGAGGTGCTGCCTTCCAACCCACAGCACCCAGGCAGGCAGTATGGAAAGTTTAGTTTAATAATTTTCTCTTGTTGTTTAAACAGATTAAGTAGATTCCAGTTTTGCCAAATACTTTACACAAAATAAATCATTCAAGAGCCTGGATAGTTATGCTGAAAGAATTAATTACTGCATGACAACACCTGTCATCACTTTTCTATTGAATCAAAAAACAGATCACAAAGACAGCTACAGCTGAATAAGTTAGTATCTTATTTACAAAGCAAAAAGTAACTGTGCTCCTTAAAATCTTCAAACATTTTGTTTGATGGCTAATGTTAAAAAGAAATAAAACTGTTATAAGAATAAATAAGAAGATAGTCTGAAATACCTCACTGTGGTTTGCTAAGCATTTTTTCCCACATGACAAAGCAAGCTTTCCTCTTCTTTCCTTGCTCATGGATCTGGTTTTCACAATGTGGGTGACACAGATGATAAAACTGTGGGTCTACATTGCTTGACTCTCCTCTCTTGTCTTACCAGAAGGACATGGGGACAACAGCCAGGTCCTTTGTCTGCTACAAGAACTTTACCTTACCTGTAGATCCCTCCTTAACCTCCTAATACCACCCTGCATTCAAAAGAGACATGCCCTGAGGAGATAAAAATTGCTGGAAATGTGCAAACAGTGACCATGCAATCACCCAGACGGAGAAGAAACTTGCAGGCTGACATCTTTAAAGGGAAAAAAAACCCCATATCAATAAATCTCCTCTTCAGCAATTATCAGAGGAGATGTGGTGTGATTCTTAGGGTTGTTCTGTGCAGGGCCAGGAGTTGGACTTCAATGATCCTAATGGGTCCCATCCAATTCAGAATACTTTGTGATTGTCTGATCCAGCAAGTAAAAGAATCCTCCTTTTTGAAAAGGAACACTTAGATCTGGAGGTGAACAACTAGTGTACCAACCATGACCAGCCACAAAAATCCTGTTCTGTTCAAAACTTACTTGATGTTATGAGCATTCAGGACTTGCTCAAATAAATCCCCCAGGCAAATATTTCCTACAGGGAAACAGGCTCTCCCACATGTCTAAAACCTTGAAGAAAAAGGAGAGGCTGAATTATCCCTTGGAGACAAAAGTGAAAACCCAAAGATTGGAAAAACCCAGACTAGACACTGACAAAGTGTTGTCTGTGTAACTGCAGCACCTGACTGCAGCTATGCACACTCTCAATACATGGGAAAACTAACACCAATGAAGTTTGACAGGGATGTTTACCTACAGGCTCAAAAGATCAAACAATGAAGAGCATTGAATTTGTATGTTTAAAGCTGAGGGGGTTGATTTGTGCAAATTTCACAAGTATCTTGGGTTTTACATCCCTTCTGAACCCGTTTTTGAGCCCTTTCAAAGTACTTCTGGAATTCCCACTAATCACAGAAGTACCCAGTCCTCTCCCCAGTCTTGCTCACGCTTCAGTCTAGCTGTTATTTCTTGGCAATGAGTCTCAAGCTCCAGCTGTATGTTACATAAAATGCATTTCCTTTAATCTATTTGGAATTTGCTCATGTTTCATCTCCCTTGCTCATGTGTTGTGAGAAAGGTAATAAAAGCAACACGTCTAACTGCTCTAAATAATTTACCATGTTGTCCAATTTTACACATTCCCTTCTGCTTATGCCATCCCAAATGAAAAACCATCAATCTTTTCATTCTCTATGGAAGCTTGGATTCATTGAAGGAGGCAAGAGCAGCATCTTTCTACTCTTTATGTGGTAGAAGGGGAAACTAGGGAAGCTTTCCTATCTCTGCACTCAGAAGGGGACTGAGGCATCATGCCTGGTGAGGAATATCTGAAGACATGGAGATCAAATGGCTGGACCAAGCATGTTCCAGACAAAGACAGCTTTTTTATGCATCAGCCTGAGGCATCCTTAGGAAATAATTTGCTTACAGACTTCTTGGTTGTCAGGTTGAGGAAGGCAATGAGTAAATGAGACTATCAGGTGCTTTCCTGGGTGACTCTGTCTCTGTGCTGTCAGTCACTAACAAAAGCAGCTCCCACCTCACATGTCAACAGATGAAACAGGAGTAATTCATTTAGTCACCTTAAGACGCTTCTAAATCCAGTGCTGCCTCCTCTCCTTTCAAGTTAGAAACTTTACTCCTCTTCTAAAGCATTGCTGATGGCAAATGTTGCAGAGCTGTGCAAATCATTATCTTTCAAACATATTTCTTTAGCTATTGTTAGGTTTCAACATTACCATTTCAAATCCATCTAAAAAAATGTATTTCCTAAAAGGAATAGTGATTACACTGGCCCAAGGAGAATACAAGCTTTGTTCTAGTGAAAGCAGAGACTCAGATTTCAAATGTCATTGTTTGTTTAATACTTTTCACTGCAAAATCTTATTTCCCATATTACAGACATGAAATGACTGAATAACTGAAAACTGCCATGAATGGGTCATACTACATGGTATAAAACTTGCTGTGAGTGGGAATCCTCATCTGAAAAACTTTTGCAGGAAAGTGGACCCGTATGTCTCATTCATGCAATGCACATAATTTTTAGAGTGGCACAAATTACGAAAACTGAAATACTTGGATTCTCCACAGCTCAGGCTACTTTATCTTTCCTCCAAGAGTCACTCCATCCCTTTGAGCAATGACAGTGAGTTGGAGAGGTCTCTTATATTGTTTTATAAGGCACAAGCCAAATGCTTCATCTGAAACTAGAAACAATCCATGTACTTCTGAAGATGTAGTAAGAAAATAAGGGCAGAAATAGATGTTTTTCTCATAAAGTAATGCAGAAGAGCTGAATGGGTCTAGATCTGGATCCTTACTGACTTTGTCACATTCAGTGGTCAAAAAGACTGAGAGCAGGAGTTCTGGCAGCAAATCTCCCCCCTAAGAGCTGCATTTAAGTATCTTGCTCTTCCAGCAAGAAGCAAGTTGTATCAACTGTACAAAACAGGAGCTGGGATTCACTAGTCTGAGGCCATGAGGAAAAAAGACTGGACTGACTGTGGCAGACTTCGGATAAACCAGCTGCTTTGGAAACCCAAGCCAATGGCCAAGTCCTGAGTATGCATATTCATGGTATCCAAAATATGCAGACTAAATAGCTTAGAAAAGGCTCAAATGATCCCAGGAAGCAGCCTGCCCCGGCATGGCCACGAGGCCCTCTCGCTGCCCAAGGCCTTATCAGACCAGCTCGTGCTGGCATGCAGAGGTGGGCATCCCCACCCCACGGGGTGCCCTGCCTGTCCCCAGGCCAGCCCCTGCTGGCACTGAGCTCTGGGGCAGCCCCCACCACACCACTGGCAGGGGACAAGGTTCAGATCTGTCCAGGGATCCAGCTGGGCCGGTGGCTGCCACTGGGAACAGCTCTGACTGACAGTCAGAGACTTCTCACTGGAGAGAAGAAGAAGGAAAAGGAAGACCAGCAATGTTAAAGTGCTACAGATTAAAGAGTATAAATAGACACTATAAATAACACATAAAAAACAAAACTGGCAAAATATTTAATTTTTGTTCAGTATTTTTTGTTTGATCAAAAACTTGTGTGCTATCAATGTTCCCTCTCGAGCACAGCACGAACGAGAAGAATGTGACACATCAGGAAAGAAGGAATGCTGAAGAATGATTAATATAGCAATGCCTTGTAGCTCTGTGGTGAAAAGCTGCACTGAGAAGCAATATATATGCATAAAAAGTAGGTGCAGTATCAAGCCCTGTGGGGGCTCCATGATGCATTAAATGACCAGAAAACAAATTTATCAAGGGACAGACATGGAAGTTAAGAGAAATATGCTCTGAAAGGTATTTAATAAAAATCAAGACTTTTTCACCCACAAGAGCACTGCTTCACTTATGGCCAAGGGATGTAAACTACTGAACCTCCCCCTGTGGATTAGGGTCTTGTAGCTGAATTGTCTATTGAAGGATGAGCTTGTGATGAAGTATGCCCTTCAGCAAACCTCTGATGATGCATCTCTCTTCTGTTCAGTTTGACTGAAGTTTATAGGAATTCCTGGGGGTCTCAATTCCTCTAGTTTAGAGAGGCCAGCGGGTTCAAAAGCTGTTTGTGGGTCATTAAGGCACACACATACGTGCAGACAGCAAGAATTGCACTTGCTTTGCCTCCCCAGGAAACTAGCTTAAACCAGACACTCTTCTCATCTGCTCCCTAAAGGAAAGCATCCAAGAGAAATGTGGATAAATATTTTGCAGGACTGCTGCCTACTTCTTTTAAATAATTGCTGCATTAAGGGAAGTTGGAACAGCCTCAGAGATCAACACATAGTTCAGATTTCATGAATAGCTGAGCTTGAAAAGCCAGGAAGGAAAACAGTCCAAAAAGGCTGTAGGTGGTCAAGCACATCTGCTAAGCCACTTGAATGGGATCAGACTGTGAAAAAAAAACAATGAAAAATAAAGTGAGAGACCAGTGCTACAATGGCAATAGGACATAGAGTCTTACCCTTCTGTACCATTTTCTGTCAAATATATCCCAGGTCTTAGAGAAAGACAGCCGTGAATCTACCCTGGAGCTGGCGCTGGAACCGAAGTGACATAAAGAGATATGGTTTTACACCATTTAACACCTTCTAACCACATTTTTAAAGTATGAGCTTCCAATGTAAAAAAATAACAAATAGCAAACAGACCTAGCTGGCAAGAGTCATTTCCAGCCTGTTAAACTTCATGAAATTGTTTCAATAAACACAAATAAAAGAACATAAAAGGAAGCTAATACTTTAGTAATCTTAACAATCTTTGGTATTCAGTCCTTTGATGACCCAAAAGGAAAATTAATGTATCAAGTTGGGCATGTGACTGATGTTAATGTTTGCCACTTCTCCTCTAGTAATCTTGTACAATTTGTTATGTTTGTGGTTTACAACTTAGATAAAAACAGACCATCATCCTGAAACACAGGATTTATAAATGTCAAAATACAAGCAAATTTGCTTCCACACTATCAGGTTATTTATCTTATTAACAACTAGTCTGATTACAAAAGCTCTGCGTGCTCACACTTATAAACCACATTATCAGCTTCATTTAACTTCAGTTGAATTCATGCCCTAACAAGTATTTACCAAGATAATATGAATGACATCACATACTTGGCCATAAGGTGTTTTACAAACCATACCTGGCTAGACAGTGTTTATTCCTCAAACTCTTCCATAATTACAGATAGTGCCTAAGTATCCTCTGTGTGTGCTAGTGCTCTGAAGTGCTCCGTGTAAACACACCTTGGGAAACTGACTTACCACCTGTGGGGAGGATGATATCATACTTCCTAGGTGGTATTACCATAAACCTTCAGTTCACATTTGCTTGTAATATGAGACATGGGAAACACATGCTGCATGTAGCTAGAAGAAAAAAAATGACACATCTCACTTTTCAATCGTTTCAACGTTCCACACCATAGCCAAGTATTTTGTGGTGTTTTCTTTTGTGTAACATTCTCTACTAATGATTCTTGTCTTCATCCTCACTCACAATCCTTCCAAGCTGGTGCTCTCATTGCAGTGTATGCCTCTCATGTTAGAAGACAGCAGCTTGGTCATAGAAGAAAATTTTAGTGAAAATCAAGGAATTGGCCACATATGCCATGGAAAACTGGTGTGCAGTCACAGAGATCCTCCCAACTGCCCCAGAGGAAGTCCAAGTCAAAAGAAATGCTTCTGCATATGTTAAGCCACACTGAGGAACCTATGAAGAATCTTACTGGAATATAGAAATGCCTTGTAACTTCCATTAAATCCCACAACAATCCCACATTTCATATGCTTAATAGGGAAAGTATCTGATAACTGGGTGCAGTAATTAAGTGGGTCCTCCACATCTGCTATGAGCAGTGATGGTTACCACGGACGTGGAGCTACTGCACTTCCAGCAACGTCAGAGACGGAATTTATCCTAGCAGGAATTGATTTATGCATTAGAGTCTTTCACATCTGCCCAGTTTACAAAATTACCCTCTTTCTACTTTCTGTCCCAAATAGCACAGCTATTTTTAATGACAAAAGATACGCCACTGAAATACCAGAGACATTTTCTGAAGAGATGGAATGGATAGATACTGAAGGAAAGAAATGAAGGATAATTTTGATGATCCTACTGTATACTCTACCCAAATAAACACTGCTATATTTTTTCAAGCTTAAAAATAGACTTGCTGGGAGATGAGAATGAGAAGTCAGGAATGAATGAAGTGTTTTCCAAGAATATGATAAAAATAGCTTCTGCTAAAGTAGAAATAGTTGCTCCTGGGGACACATAAATCCCTGTGTCATTCCCATGGAAACAGGGAACACTATTAATTATCACAGCACTGTTATGATAATACAACTAATAAAAGCAATGAAATATCAAATGGAGATACACATCCATGTATTTAACTATTAAATTACCGCATTTATTCAATTTTTTTCATTACCTCACAAGATCTTTCTTCAGGACATACAATATTGAAAAGAAAATCCTTCCGACTTGGAAAAGAGAGCCACAAGCTAATAGAAACAGCAATCCTGGAGTGATGTGTCACAAGGTTTTATCTTAAAAGAGCAAAATATTTTTGTTCTACTCGCTTATACTTTTTTGAATACTCTGTCCTGTTTTAGTGCAAGAGTAACATGGGGGAATAGCAAGGTGCCTGGAGAAAAAATGAACAAGAATTACCATAACTCTGGGAGGTATAATTTACAAGACTGGTGGGCTCTATCTAAAGAAAACTAAGGGGAGACACCATGTCAGATTTCAAATATATACAAGGCTGTAGACAGAAGAACTTATTTGCTGTATCCTTAATGAATATAAAGTGGTGTGTCTGAACTGCAAGAAGGAAACCCAAATCATGACATTTGGCAAAGGGCAACAAAACCCCAGATGTACTGTCAAAGGACAGAGTGGGATCTCCAGAGGGAAGGGTTTTCAGGAGAGCTCAGACACACATCTGCTGGAAGCATTACAGGCATATTTGATCCATGTTTGACAACAGCAAGGTGGTCTGTGTTATCCTTGGAGATTCTCCTCAGCCCTCCATGGCTCCAGATCTGTAATTATTCTTCTTCTTGGCAATTTCCAGCTGTAGTTTTCAGCCACTTGACCTCCTAGGCTGCTTGCTTCACTTTGTGCATGGGGACACAAAGCCAAGGAACAAGAGGTCCCAGTGGGGGGCTCTCTTGATGCTCACACATGCACTGCTGGCACTGTGAGCCCTGCACCTGCAGCAAAGGTGTGGCTCCAGGTCTCAGCAGGTGAACCATGCATTGGCTTCCTCTCCCATGAGCCAGGCATGACCATATCCACAGCACAGTCGGAGTTGTTTGTCCCACATGACACCTGACAGTGTAACCAAAGATGCTCTCCCTGACCACATGTGGAGCTGACTATTTCTTGCCACAATTATTTTCCTGCCATATCTGGTGTTTTAAATCTGTGTTCTGTTGACAGATTTCCCCAAGAAGCTTATAAGAGGTGCCAAGAAAATGTTTCAAGTAGGGTGAGCCAGTATCATCAGCCAGCCTCAGCACTTGGCATTAAGATGGAAGTGAGTGTGGTGCCCAGCTCATATTAACACAGGTCTGACTTGTCAAAACAAGGTTTGGGAATCAGCAGAAGCAGATGCATATATTTATTCCTCCTGGTACAGAAGATGTTGGGATTTTCTCTCATATTTTCTTAGTAAAATGAAAAATATCTGTCAAATGTTATCCATCCGTGGGAGCATTTAGTAAGGTTATTCCTGAATGTAAAAAGATACTAGGTATAACAGGTAGTGCCAGACAAAAGTATGAAAAAAAAGTAAGTTTGTTGAAGTACAAGAACAGAAGTAATTAAATTTGATTTTATTGCCAAACAAGTAAAAAATGTCAGGGATGGCCTCTGGAAAGTCCCTAATCATGTTGTTTCACTGTTTTGCTCTCTAACATGGAATTTTAATAATTACCCACCTCACAAATGTGCTGTAGTTCTGTGCTTAGAAATGATTGCGAAAGGGTCTGTGATTAGCTGAGAAAAAAATGTTGTTCACATCATTATCACTATGATCTGTGTAGACTTATGCAAATACATCTGTGTCCCTAGGTGATTTATTTCAGATGCTGGTTGGAATTTAGATGTAAGTAACTCCTTACACTTAAATTGTTCTTCTACACTTAGTACAATGGATTGACAGAGTTACTTATACTTATTGCAAACTGGTTTGCTGTATAATCTCCACAGTTGCCTAATCTTAAATCAAGACCAAACAGGGAAGAGCCCAGTCAAAATTCATCCCACAATGTGTAACAAGGATGCTGCAGAGCAAAATATGTTGAGGAGAGGTACATTAACACCACAGGAAGCAACTCTTTTCTAAATGTCCAATGTTGGCTTAATAAACAGAATCCATGTAACTTACCTGTTGATATAATGATTTCAGCTGGCCTTGATGGAAGAGTAAGAATTATGCTCCATACAGCACAAGTCAGGCAACAGCTCAGTAATACAACTCCACAAGCCAAGCTTACTCAGAATACGTATCTAAAATGCCTGGGCTATGCAAAACTGCCACAGACTTGCTCTGTCAGTTCAGATTAGTACAGATTATTCCAAAGATACATGATCATCTGTGCAGAGTTAATGCCAGACTAGGTAGGATTTCTTTTCATATTGCTCTTATGGGTATCACATCTCCTTAGGCAGTTGGCATGAAGTGTAAAAACTGTCATAGAACAAGTTTATTGTGCCAGATGATCTGATAGCACATTGAGGTGGCATTACTCTGCATCCATGGATCCTACAGCTCAGCATGCTGGGAGATGACTGGCCAGAGAGGACTGTGCATGCTGTGCTACTTTGGCTTCCAAAATCTAAGAGCTTGCAGGAGAGTTAAATGAAGGAGTTGCAGTTGTTAACATTACCAGAAAGGAGGACTGCTCATCAATGTGAACATTAAAAATCACAGTAAAATCATTTAACAAGACTGT
Organism: Rhipidura dahli; assembly: GCA_013399225.1. Taxonomy (NCBI): domain Eukaryota; kingdom Metazoa; phylum Chordata; class Aves; order Passeriformes; family Rhipiduridae; genus Rhipidura; species Rhipidura dahli. The sequence goes on along the minus strand of VXAC01007011.1, from coordinate 4,799,950 downwards.
CAACTAATAGGATTATAAAAGCACTCAGATATGAGTGACATTACCAGGAGAAAGACAAGTCAGCTTCAGAACCCTGCAAGAGAAAAGGTGTATGGGCTAGCACAGAGCAGGCAGCTCCCTGGCTGCTTCCACCTGCAGTGTTTGGTAAAAGTGTATTAAAGTGCACTGAAGTGCACCAGGGCTGCCATCATCCCTGCTCTGCAAGGACACCACAGGCCACAACAATCCTGAAATGAGCCACAGTCTAACTCATTCACACCAATCAAAACAAGGTAGATCCATGAACATGGCAACAGCAGAGAAACATTTTTCTAACTTGCCAAGCCACCAATGGGAGCCTTTTCCAGTGCTGTCTTGGTACCAAATTTTTCTTACTTTTAAATCTTGTGTGGTGATCATGTAAGTTTTGGCCAGACATCCATAAGAGCTGGAAAAAACAGCTTTGGTCCTCATTACTTTTTAAGACCTCCACCTAAATAATGAAGTCCTTACCAGCCTAAGCAAGCCAAAGTGTTTTCCATCTCCTAAACTTTGCTATAGGCATCTCTTGAATACAGTGCATTTGTTAATTAAATTTGACAAAGTTGCCTGATGCTTGTGCAGAGGCTGCCTTCTCAGGGCAAGGTTGCCAGTCAGGGACATGAATATTGAAACTACTGACTATCAGATAGGCACCATAAACCAATATCATTTGTATCTAGTTCTCTGCACTGCTATTACTTCATTTCGTTGGTATCCAGCCTTCTCTGCAGCATACCCAAATCACCTGGGATATTAAGCTTGTTTCCCATGCTTGCCTGGGAAGCCTTCCTCTCTGACTTGAATCAATGTGAAAACAACAACTTAAATCAAATGGCCTATCATTTCTCTTGATTGGAATAACTTTAAAGAAGATGTTATGCTGCTTAAGTCGATGAGATAATTTAGAAAATATTGAATTTGTCAAGGTTTTTCAAAACCTGCTACCATGCAAAAATGTTTAATATAAGATTGGCACGATCAGTTTTTCCACAGGCAGTATGCAAACAGTGATGCTGTTCATGTGCTGCAAACAATCCTTAGTCACACCTACTGAACTATCTGTACCTCCCTCCTCTCTCTCTCCTAGCCTAGGCACTCTTCTGGGAGTGACTTCCCCCTCACCTCCACAGCCGTAAGTGCCATGCAGGCAGAGCTCTGCACACTTTGGAAACTGCATCAGACTGTTACTGCTACCCTATTTCACACTTGTATTGTTTCAGACTTGGCATCCATTTCTGTGATCCCTATGCAGCTGAAGATGACAGTAACTGGTTTGTCCTCCTAATCTGATGTCAGGTTTTCTATCTGGGAATTTAGTATTTTCTGAAGACAGAAGACCTAAGTCATGCTCCAGCAGCAACAGCTTTGCAACCTGATCAAATGCAAATGGCTGTGTATTAGATAGATATCCTGAATTAATCTCAATCACCCTACTTTCATCTACTTTTTATCTTCAGTAGGACTTTCTCCTGCATGCACAGGTGAAATGTAGGCCTGCTGCCTCTTTACAACTTCTTCATACCTGCCTCCTCACACTTCTCTCTCGATAACATAACACAGGATTACTTTAACGGAGGAAAAGGAAAATATTTTACTATGCTTGTCACATGCTCTTTCACAGCCTGTGTGCTGGTGGGCTTTCTTGCCCAGGGGGAAGGGAAAGGTCAAGGCACAGAAATACCCAAGTCTTCTTCAGTTTTCGCTCCAGGATATAGTTTATTATCCAAACATCAGATTCCTAAAGTAACACAAAGAAAAGCTATTCCCTCATCCAAAGCCAGCTGCAGGGGCTCCCAGGCTTTCCATGCCAGAAAAAGGGCACACATCTTCATCTAAACCCCTGATGAATCAAGTGACAAGCAGGCAGCCTGTAACCCTTTCCTGACTGTTTAACCCCATCACAACAGGGTTGGCTGTTGTAAATGCTTCATGCCAGAGCTGGAGCAGAGAGTTGCACACTCTTTCAACTTTCTAAGTGCAAAACACTTCAAAGTTGGTTTGGTTTTTTGGTTTTTGGGTTTTTTTTTTTTTTGAGGGGGAATGGTGGTGGTGGTTTTGGTTTTTGGGGTTTTTTTGTGCATCAGTGCTTACAGCAACATTAGGTCATTTTGCTACACCTATTAAAAAATCAGGTTGTGGACTGCAATGTGTGTTGGGGATTTTTTTTTTTTTTGTTTGGTGGGATTTTGGTTGGGGTTTTTTTAATGAAAATCTTTCTTCCTTAGAACAAGCCTGTACAGACACATTTTTATAAATATACTGACCACAGAAAGAACAACCATGCTTAAGAGTTCACAGCTTCTGTGAAGCTGCTGTTAGATGTGCTTGTTCTACACTTTTATAAAGTATCAAGACAAACGGGGAAGAATTACAGTGTGGATATGCAAAACTGTTACATATTTTGGATTCTTAGAACTGAAAAACAGGGTAAATGGTAAACTAATTAGGAAAAAAAGAGGTTTTTAAATAAAAGCAATTCCTCAAAAGGGCAGATAAGGAGGGTTGCAAGCAAGAAGCAAAAAAATAGCTGAGGAGAGGAGGGAAAACCAAATGGATTTATTTTGAAAGCTGATTCAGATAAATGTCTTTTGCAAGTGAACCATGGCTGCCTGATGACTGTGGGCTTGTGAAGGTGGAAGGCAGAGTTCAGAAGACAACAGTAGAACAGACACCGGGCAGATCCACACACAATGGCCACTCCCAATTTTAGGGGGAAGCTGAGGCAAAAAAAAAAAACAACTTAAATGTGCTTATGTCCAGAAATGCAAATTTACAGAGGTCTTGTAACAATAGGTCCACCCTGTTTTTTGTTATTTTAACAATCACTTTATGATGCCCTCATCTGTAAGAGTAGCACTTGACTTTCTGTGCCTTGTCCTGTTTCTGATAGAAGTGTGAGTAGAAGACCTGTCCTTTAAATCCCATAAAGCTTCACTTAACTCACGTTGCTTTCAGCTCCCTAGAGATAAGAGGTGGAGCTGAGAATGGGCGGGATCCTTTCCCTCTCCTGAACCTGCAAATGAATTGCGTAATTAATTCCTCTGGTGCAGCCTTTAACACTAGGTTACAACACATACTGGTAATAAAACCACTGAAGTCTAAGACCTAAATGTTAATTTGGCAGATAAAGACACTTCCTTTCTGCTTGAAGACCTAGCTGTTTTGATGTGAAATCACTGGAAAGAAATTTTTAGCAAACATCAGTAGGCTTTCCCTGTGCAGTGAGCAAGTCAGTGTGTGGGCTGAGCACTGGGCCCCACATCTCCTTGCTGTAACACCGTGTCTTCTGCTGTAACTATGCCACCCATGAGGGATGGGTATTCTTTATATCTTGTTGAGAAAGTCTAGGTCAAATAAAACCTCTCCAAACTCTGTGGGGGCTGAGTCCCATGCACCAAATGTGGGTCCCCTCTCTATTCAGGCCCCCACACAGCTCAGTCGAGCTGCATCCCTGAACACCCTGCACTGACTCTGCTGCCATGAATTTTCTCATTTGTAGCTTCCTCCTCCACTTCCAATCTTCTGCCTGCCATGCAAGAGTATGTACAAACAGGCAGGTGTAAATATCCTACCTGTCTTTTTTGCCTAATTTTCTTAAAGCATTCATGATCAGTTGCAGGTGCAGCCATGAACGAACTACAGCCTGGATAACGTGATCATGCATTCCTTGCCTGAAGAAAGGGCAAGACTTGGTCTCTACACAAAATTGCAATAGAGGCCTTTACGTAAATGTTGGGTTAATTAGGAACCAAATCAGGTTCTGTCACTTTAAAACTTTCCTCCACCCTCCATCACCTCCATCCATCAGTTGCCTGCAGCATGTATATTGAGGAATCGCGTGCAAACCTTACCATAACCCAAGGCTTAACATAAACTATGCTCTTTCAGGTCATTGGCAAATAACAGGTATATCCGGTTGTGCCTTTGTACTTGCCTGCACGCAAATTAAAAGCGCATGTAAAGTTACAATAATCAAAGTCAGTCAGGGGGAAGGGGAGGAGAGCAGGGGGATAATAACCGGGGGATCAGGTTATTTATCTTCACAGGGAAGCCACTGAGAGAAGCCTCCTTTCATGCCATTTACACCTCAAAAGAAAGATAGGGGCAAATCTGGCTTTTGGCCAAAGACATCCCCTACAGCGCCCTAAGCTATGCCTAATCCTGTCTTTTCCCTGCATCTGGTAAAGACCCTGTTACCTCCACTGCTGCTACCTCTTCCCCATGGCACTGTACAGCATTTTAAGCTTCCTCCTTGGCTGCAGAGTGAGTACTTTTGTGGGAGACAACAACAGCTAGGATGGACTTTAGACTTTCTTCATTGGAAGAATTTCCTTCTCATGGTCTCAGCTACTGCTGCTTTCTCCACCTCCAGTGCACTGCTGCTTCTGCGGCTGATTCAATCTTTATTCTTTATTCCTTTATTTCTTGACAGAGCCAGACACTCCTCCTGCAGGGTGACCCCAGATCTGCCCTGCCACCCCAGGGCAGGCACAGGCTCCCACACTGCTCTCCCTTCTAGAGGAAGCCAGCAAGCCTTTGTGCAGCCACCCTGAGCCTGGGTGTGGGTTGCTTGGGAAAGGGAAGAATTTATGGCAACTTTTTTCTGTCTTTCTCCTTTGGCGTGCCATGAGATTAACAGACATTAGCAAATGCCTCTTCCCAGAGTGCTGTGACAAGATGAAACCTGCCCTGACTGGCACCTGCAGCCTGTTTCCCTCATGGTCTTTGATCTCCCACTGCTGAAGGTTAGAAGACCTGAATGGCTCAGAAACAGACACTTCCTTGGGTTTGCTTCCAAGGGCTAGGAGCATGTCTGTGTCAAGACCACTTTCTCTTCCTGAAAAATTTACTGAGGGACAGGGGAAATGATGATGATGATGATGATGATGATGATGATGATGATGATGATGATGATGATGATGATGATGATGATGATGATGATGATGATGATGATTATTATTATTATTATTATTATTATTATTATTGTCTTACAGGAGAAGTCAACTTGTCAAGATTGCAGGCCTTACATAGAATATTGTAAAATTCTCCTAAGCTCCATTTCCATCACTGACCACAGATACCACAAAGGGAGTTTCCCTTATTCCATTGGTTTGAATATACATTCTCCAAATCTTTCTTCAAATTAAAAAATGTGCAAACAAATAACTCCCATTTCCCCTACCCTGGGGAAGAGCATAAATAATTCTGTAGGCTGGGGTATTACCTGCATACATCCCAGTCCCCAGCATTTGAGTCATTTCATTTACCACTGAAATGCAGTTACTGCTGGAGGCAAATACACCAAAGCTTTGCACAACAGAGCAGAGGAAGCCAAGAATTGCCGCTGCAGAGGGATGTGCAAATATTTCCTCAGCTGAACTTCATCAGCCAAATCACAAGAAGGTCCTAGTTCAGATTTGTGCATTTTCACTGGACAGAATACTTCAGTGAAGTCAATGTAGCATAAGCACTGTTTCTGGTGGATGATCTATCACTCTTCAGCTTTTTCACAAACACTATTCAACATTTTATTGACCTGCAGTAATGGAAGGGAGGAGGGTGTGAGCATGTTTCCTGACTCACTTGAGCAGGGCTATCTAAGGGGTGACATTTACAAGCAATACCTTGACTGACATGAAATTTATTAGGTCCGTAACATGAATCTCCTTTGGGAAATCCCAGCTAAAGGCCTGTCTCTTCATGATTAAAAGCTAGGGAAAGTCCTCATGATGGGCAAATTATTGCATTTCTCTTTGGTTCAGCTGCCATCTCAACAATCAATTTGTGACCAGTGCCACCTCCTCTCTCAGAGCACCTGAAGACCTGGAAGCAGCAGTACTAAGGATAACAATGTTTTTAAACATTGAAGACCTCCTCTGGACAAGAACTTACTCCAGGCACTATGGAATCCATGCCTAATAGTACAAGAAAGTTCAACATGTCCATGCGAATGTGCAGATAAGCAGTGCAGGCTTTTCAAAAGTTAGAATAGAAACCCAAAAAAGAGACACACACTGACAGTGCCAGGAAAACAATTGCATGAGCATCTGATAGCAATGAACAAAAACAATAGCAATGAACATCTAGCCAGGACCCACTAGTCTGCCTTCAAAAGGGCAAGAATACATCTCTGTATCTCTATATGTTTGTGTGTGTGTGTGTGTGTGTACATACACTATACAACAGCCCCGGCATCACTTTCTGAAGTGCTCTTAGATGTTTGCAGCCCATTCCAAGAAACAGTAGAAAGATGGGAAATATCATAATAGGGAACAAAGTAATAATCACACCTAAGTGCAGCTCCCTTACCTAAATCAGACATGCATTCCCCACTACACAGCCAGGCTTATTCTCTGAAGGAAGGAGGATTCTGAAATTCAACTCGGATTGCTCTAGAGAGGACCAGATTCCGATTGTGTTGTCTGTTTTATTATTCTGACCACTTGTTCTGCTGCCAAGCACCAAAAATGGTACACACCAAACACAAACTGAAGAATCCACAGGAAATGATGGTATTTGTGTTGTGGGAAATTATTGGTTAAGAAGTGGTGAGATTAACATTTATAGGGGGGGATCATCAATGGCTAGGACACTTAAAGGACATTATGGGAAAACCCATATTCTCATCAAAGAACTGCAAGTTTCTTCATTCCAGCTGCAAGTGCTTCACTGTCTTCTCCCTCTGTGCTGAAGGGTCAACTCCCTGCAAGTATTGACTTGCACAGTTAGCTGGAAACTCTGGGTCCTCCTTTACTTATAATTTTACCCTACTTTAATAATCTGGTCTGAAATTTTCTATTCCCCCCCNTGTTTAATATCGGTCTTAAAATTTTCTAATCCCCCCCCCCCCCAATCCATATTTTATATTGTAATCTTTAGAAATGTTCTGTCCAAAACCAGCTGAATGTATTCATGAGAACAAGGAAAATAAGCGTTCATGTTAAAACATGAAGGGGCATTTTCTTTGAAAAATTCTGCCTAATGCTGTAATGCAGAGACTTGACATTTGTCTGGGTAATGTCTTTTCTCCTAAATTTGTGCCTTGTGCTCTTCCCTTGATAATTTACTCAAATTTGGACAAATGTCCAAACTCTGGAAAACTATATTTTGCACAACCATAGTAAAGACTTTGCAGAATTTCACAGGCAAATCTTCAAAACCTTCACTCCTACAGAATATGCTTCTGCCTGTGAGGGAATTAGACTTTGCTTTTAGCTGTAGCCCAGGACTGCTTTGTACTAGCATCTGCCAATACTCTGAGCATACAAGTGCACTGGCATTTTCTAAAATGACAAATACTAAAATCTTACAGTTAATAAAGCAATTGCACTACAAAATTTGTACCACTACTACTAATACAACATCCAACAAAGTCTGGAAAACAAAGAAGAAATATATTACTGCTTGTTAATATGACAACAATATTGGTCCTAAGCAATGTTATAATTTTAAAGCTTTGAAGGGACCTAGCACGTCATACAGGTTTTAAGATTTAAATACTTCAGTATAAAGATGGACATTGGCAACACAGCTCTTGGTTCTGCTAACCTCAAAACCAGTGTGAGGATGCAGAGCTGCCAGATGTCCCTGGGAGCTCCCCTTTGCTGAAGCAGGAGAGTGAGCAGGCACAGCAGTTTGCCCACACACCACATTTGAGGACAGAAGCAAGAATGCACAACTTGAGCAGTGTCTAAACTTTCCTAGGTGTCATTTAATCCACCAATTTCTTTCAGAGCACTTTAAGAGAAATTGTGCAGCCTCAGTAAAAAGACATGCAGGAAATACCAGGGATAACGGCCCAACAGTGTGTAAATCAGATTTCACTCTTCTGCCTTCTAGCAGAAGGCAGTTTAAAAAGGCTTCTCAAAAGGTATCCACAAAGGTATCATCTTTGTGTTTCCCTCTCAAGAAAGACTAAGCTGTATGGTTTCATCTAATGCTGTCAAGAAAAGGCAGCAAACTTTGGAAAGAAATACTGTAGGAGTTTGGCAAAATTAAAACTTTCAGAATCAAGTTTTATGCTTGAATTAAGTATATTGCCATGTCCTCATTTCTGTAATCATACCTGTGTGTTGCCTGTGTGGAAGCAGACGACGATGTATGCCTTTAATTTGTAAGTAACATGAAAAATGCAAACAGATGGAGAGGCTACAGTTCAGTCTACCACTGAGCTGAGCTCCAGCAAGTACTGGGAGGTTCCTTGCCTTCCCACAGCAGCTGCGGGAATTTGGCTCAGAATTAGAAGCCAAATTTAGGGTTTTCAATAGCAAGGCAGAATTGAAAATGTGAACTGGGAAGTCAGTGGGAATGCAAGGAAGAGTGAAAGTCCAAAGAAAGCTGCAAGTTAATGAAGGTTAGGAATGCAATATGCAACCACAAATACATATGCTTTAAAAAGCATAACACAAATGCTTTATTTTAGGCCACAGTGAGTGGCCTAAATCATGGAGCTGCAGCTGGCTCCTATATATGCCTGGCACTCCGGGCAGCACTGAGGATGTTCCTCCTATTTTGCTTTCATCCCTTGCTTGGCACGACCGGAAAGCAGCCAAACTGAGCCAAACCAGGAGCTTGCATCAGAAATTATCTCACTATCATGCACACTTGTGCCACTGTGTTGGGCTAGCTCTAAGACTGAGCACTCAGTGCATGCAGACAAGCCCGAGGGGGCAGGGATATCACTGTGGTGCAGAGCAGCAAGCACAGATGGTGACCATGGAGCCAGCAGCCATGAGGTGGTGCAGTGGCTGGGCTGAGGACAGATCTTCTGCTCCCGGAGCCAAAAGTGCTTGAAGCATAATCGTGCCTCCCATGGGATCACCGCATAAATGTGGTCTGAGCGAGCTGCTGCAAACACACAGGGGCACAGGTTCTTGTTCTGATTGCAGTCTGGTTGTTGTAGTGGTGATTTTCCTGACTTACAGCAGTACTGCTGAGACTAGAGTTGAACTCTAGAGGTACATAAGTACATCTGTACAATTTTAAGCAGCCTGAAACAATAGGATATTGCACTTGGTTACATTTCCAAGGGATCTGTGTTTTACAGTTATGCTACTTGTTTATTCATCTTCTATAGTATTGTGCAACACTCAGAAAGACAATCAGAAACACCATTGCCAAGGATTGTTTGATGAAGAATGGTTTGGATCACTCTAGAAATGGTAAACAATTTGTAAGAGCTCTATGCTGAAGCAATCCCAGCATAAAACATTGCTCAACTAATCCATCTTGGGGTTTTGTAAAATTAAGAGAGAGGAGGAAAAGACCCGTAGTCCCAGGTATGGGAAAGAGAGAAATCTAGTGTGGGAGGGCTCTCCATGGAAAGATGCAAAGGGGAGAGGTAAGGAAAGAAAACAGAGCAAGGTTAAGTCCATGAGAAATTCCAGTTTCTGCTCATGAGGATATATGAGCAGCTTGCCAGTATCTGAAAGCAAAGGTGAGGGCTGCCATGGTTAGAAGCAAAACTGAGTATTGAGTCTTCAAAACCTGATTTAGGTAAGTAATTCATAACAATTGTAAAAATCTCTTAGGGGTTAAGGAGTTTTCTTGGAAAAGGGAGGACTGTGGCAGACATCAAAATTCCCTCTCAAAAGGCAAATGAAGACTCTTTAGTTTGTGCAATTCCTCCTCCTTTATCAAATTTTCACCTCCACAACAAGGATGCTTGTCCACATACATAAGCAACTTTATTCAGTCAGGGAGGTACTGATACTCCCACAAACCCTGCACCTGACATTCCTATCAAATCAAGCAAGATTTTTAAGAGATTAGGCCTGAATTCCTCTCCCTTAATCCCAAACCCACTCGGTTGTAGCCCTTCAACTTCCTTTCTTTTCCATATATAATATCAAGTGGGATTTTCTAGACCTCAGAAATAATTCATTTTACATGGCATGCATTTTCAGTGATTCAGTCTTCAGTGCCTAACAAAACTAACTGATTCAGGAATTTGGGACTGGTTTCTGTAGGACCTGCATCTCAATTAAGTCCCCAGAACTGGGAAAAAAAGAACATGCATTCTCTAAGAGCAATTCTGAACTCCTATGCTACTACAAACAAAAGAGGTGAGAAGAATAAATAAAAACGTGGGCAGGAGAGAAGTTTGCAGAATATAACAGAGACCAAGGGGCTGATCAGCCACAGCCTTTTTGTACTCTAATTCAATGGTGTGATTAAATGCCTCACTCAAACTGTGCTTGATTGCAAGGGACTAATCGAGGTCACACAGAATCAGAGCCTAAAAAACTGGGTGAATGTTCAGTGTATACAGTCAAAAGTATACTCACACTGTAATAAGTGTAATGGGGAGTCAAAGCTGTAAATAGTACAGGGGGAGCAGCTGGTACTACCACCATAGATGAAAATATCTAAAAGAGGTTTTCTTTCCTAATAGTGACAGAACTCCTGAAGACCACCGAGAAGTGTAATAAAAAATAATTAATGTTTCCTTACATCATTAAAAAAAAAAAAAAGTACCAGGATTTATAACTCCTAGGCTCCTGCCTTAAATTGTGAGTTTTTAGGTCATGATAGTGAAAATGTATTCCTTTCCCTGCACTTTCTGCAAGCAGACGGGAAGCAATTCAATTGCAACACAACGAGTTTAGTTGCTGAACCAAAGAAAGGATTTAGGGACTTACTAACGAGAGCTGTAATGCCTGGAGTTTAGGCAACTTATTACCACAGTCACCAAGAAAAGGGCAAATTTAACTGCTGGCAGTAGGAAGTGCCCAGCACCATAATCTAAGCTCAGGTAACTGGTCCAAGTTAGTCCTTACCACCCAGAACACATCTTCTGTTCAGTGGCAAACGATCAATGCCACTCAGATCTTCTTCTGGAACTCTGCCAAAAGAAGTCCATGTCTCTTCTTTGACATGAGACAAATGAAGAAGGAAATGGTGACAACTTTTCCATAGCTGGGTGGTTACAGCATGTGAAATTTGGGTTCAATCTTCTGATAGTGATGGAGACATCAGAACACCCTAACCATAGTGCTTTAGGGATGGAGCTGCCTTTGCTCCTCCCTGATGCTGGGCTATGTGCTGGGCTGGCTGCAGGATCCTTCCAGTTCACCCTAGAAGTGGGGCTGGGAAAGAGAAGCTCACTTTTTCCAGAACTGCTTAGAAAAAGTGGTTTGGCCACCTCTGTAGCTTGGCAATGACAGGAAGAAGCTCCAAGCCAACAGATGATCCAAGGCTGATGCTAGTCTGAGCAAGAAGTAATATGACCGACTGGAAGAGCCTGGGACAGTGACAACAGGCAGGATTACACTTCTTAGCAAAGACAGAAGCAGTAGCAGCCTGGCCAGGACCAGGCTCACACCCTGAGCTGGGCTGACTCCCAGCATCTAATTTTGTCTAATCCCTAAATGCTACCAAAACATCGTATTTTCTTCTCATAACGTGACTGTAAAGAATCTGAAATAAATGCTGTATTTTCAGATTTTTCTTGCTACTGAAAAAACGACAACAACAAAGCAAAGACATTCTGGTTTCTTGGGGAACGATTTCCTTCATATCTGGAGGTTTAGCAGTCCCAGTTCCCCCGAGGCGCCGGAAAGCCCGGGGGGGCTTGGTGCGCCGTACCCACACGCCTCTCGCCAGCTCTCCCGGTGCGGGCGGAGGCGCCAGATTTAAGAGTAAAAAGGCGCCGTAAGCGGGAGAGAAGCGAGCGCAGGGCGGAGGCGAGGCCGGAGGGCACCGGAGCTGGCCGGGGTGCGAGCTGCCCGGCGCTTCCCAGCCTCCTTCTCCCCGGAGCTGGTGTCAGGTATTGCGAGGAGGGGTAGGGGCCCGGGGAGGAGATGGCTGGAGGCTTTCCAGCCCCGGCTCACGCAATGCTAACTCCGCACGCAACGGGGAGGCGACAGGCGGAGGAGGGGAAGCTCTTCGGCTTCCTCAGCCCCTAAGATGCAGGCGAGACTTCGCCTCCCGACAGCGAGAGCTGCGAGCCCGCCCGCCACCCCGCTCCCTTCCCGGCACCTCCTCCGCTAAAACTTTTGGCCCCGGCCATAAAAGCATCCGCGGCTCAGCCGCTCCGCCTGGCGAGGGACCAAGGGCAGCTGGCAAATAACTGCGACCCCTCAAGCCAGGGGACGGGCCAGGCAGCGGTGATTTGCCAGCGGGGCCGCCCGCGTCGCGCACCGCGGATGCCGGCGGGTTTAAAGCCGGGAGTGGCAATGCCAGGCGCCCAGAGGTGGCGGCTCCGGTTCTGGCTGAGCCTGAGAGCAGCGGGCCGTCCTCTCCGCGCCCTCTGAGCCGCTCGCCTTCGCTCCCTGCAGCGGGCTCAGCTGGCCCCGTCCCGTCCCCGCAGCCCAGAGGGCGGGTGGGAGGAAGAGACAGAGGGAGGGGGCGCAGCAGCCCGCTCGCTCCCGGTCCGCGGGGTCGCTCGGGGCAGGTGGCTGCCTTGGGGCGAGCTCCGAAGGGTTAAAGCGCTGGAAAAGTGATAACTGCGCTGGAATCGGGCGCAACTGGCATTTGCCTGCGCATGACCTGCCAAGCTCCGGGTGACAGGTAGCGGGGCTCCTAATGAGTTTCCCAAAGGCTTGGATCTGAACGCTGCCGTCGCCGCTCTCCTCCCGCAGCTGTCCGCCGGCTGCACAGCTCCTCTCCATCTTCCCCAAGGTGGAAGCAGCGTGCAACAGGTCAGTTCTGCTACAGGAGCCCGCCGTGGGCCCTTATTTCATCCCTTCTTCCCCTCTCTGCTTCTGAAAGGCTGGAGTAAATGGTAGGAGCGGGCGGTCCCCGGGCACGGAGATGGGAAGCGGGACCAGTCAGCACTGCCACGCCGAGTCCTCGGGCATCCTCCGCAGGGGCGGCATACCGCCAGCCTGCGATGCCACAACGGGCACGAAGGTGCGGGCAGGAGGGAAGGGTTCGGGACGGAGGGGACTCCGCGGCCGCGCGCGGAGGTTTCTCCGGAGCAGCGCAAAATTCCGACAGTGGGGCGGGAAACCCATTTCTCGCAAGGGCTTTTTTTTTGCCACGGGGAGCGATGTGCAGCGCCGGAATTAACCTGTCTCCGGCGCACGGTGAGTGCCTGCATGTACGGAGGCTCGTCAGACGAGAGCATCCTCCTGCTTCCCCCTGTGCCTCTCAGCCGTGACCTGTTGGATCTCTCGCTGAGAACTTTCCCTATCGGCGGAGAAAGAGCAGCGGTCCCCCCGCCAAACACGACTTCGATCTCCTTTTAGGAACTTGACACTTGATTATCCATTATCTTTTTTTTTTTTTTTTTTTTTTTCTTTTTTTTTTTTTTTTCCACAGGATTCGGGGGTTTTAGACACACGAGAAGTCAGCAAGGACTTGCCCGAGCTCCGAGCGCTGGGACGGCTGCCGGCGCTCACCTCCGTCACACCAGCGCGCCCCGTCCGGGCTTATCCTTGCCCGAGGGACCTGAAGGTCCCCCCAGCGTGGAAACGCTGACCGCTGACTTTTCCCTTTCCTTGCAGAATGGCCCTCGAGAAGCTCGGGGAAGCGCTGGGCGGCATCTCCCCGTTGCAAAGCTCCCTCCTGCTCCTCCTCTGCCTGCTCGCCGCTATCCACCTGGGCAAGCTCCTCCTGCAGCATCAGCAGCGCCGGCGGCAGGGCCAGCGCCGGGCGCCGCCGGGCCCCTTCCCCTGGCCCCTGATCGGCAACGCGGCGCAGCTAGGCAGCGCCCCGCACCTCTCCTTCGCCCGGCTGGCCAGCACCTACGGCGCCGTGTTCCAGCTGCGCCTGGGGCGCTGGCCCGTCGTGGTGCTGAACGGGGAGCGCGCCATCCGCCAGGCCCTCGTCCGCCAGGGGGCCGCCTTCGCCGGCCGCCCGCCGTTCCCGTCCTTCCAGCTGGTGTCGGGCGGGCTCAGCCTGGCCTTCGGCGGCTACTCCGAGCTCTGGAAGCTGCACCGGCGGGCGGCACACGCCACGGTGCGCGCCTTCTCCACGGGCAGCCCCGCCACCCGCCGCCTGCTCGAGCAGCACCTGGTGGGCGAGGCGCGGGCGCTGGTGGCGCTGCTGGTGCGCGGCAGCGCCGGCGGCGCCTTCCTCGACCCCTCGCGTGTCCTGGTGGTGGCCGTGGCCAACGTGATGAGCGCCCTGTGCTTCGGCCGCCGCTACAGCCACGGCGACGGCGAGTTCCTGCGGATCGTGGGGCGCAACGAGCAGTTCGGGCGGGCGGTGGGCGCCGGCAGCCTGGTGGACGCGCTGCCCTGGCTCCAGCGCTTCCCCAGCCCCATCCGCGCCACATACCGCGCCTTTCGCGACCTCAACCGCGACTTCTACGGCTTCGTCCGCGGCAAGTTCCTGCAGCACCAGCGCAGCCTGCGCCCCGGGGCCGCCCCCCGCGACATGATGGACGCCTTCATCCGCCTGCAGCGGGAGCAGCCGCGGCTGCAGCTCGAGCACGTGCCCGCCACTGTCACCGACATCTTCGGCGCCAGCCAGGACACCCTCTCCACCGCCCTGCAGTGGCTCCTCATCTTCCTCATCAGGTATGTGCCGGCGGACGCGGCAGCACACCAGGGCGCCCCACTGGCCCGGGGTGGAGGGAACATGGGAGCCCGCTCGGGGTGCGAGCGCCCGCCGGCCCCAGGGGAGCCCCGTTTAAACTGCACCGCACGGGCAAAGGCGCTGCTGGGAGGGCTCCCGCGGCGGGAGCAGTGGGCCCGAGCCAGCGCATGAAGCTCCGGGTCCGGGCAGAGCCGAGGACACGGCCCCGGCAGGGACCCGCCGTCGGGTCGCGGGTCTGCGGGACCGGGCAGCGCCAGCCCGTGCAGCGCCGAGGGCCTGCGATTAACTAACACGGAAGCTCTGGGAAACCTGCCAGAAAGAGATAAGAAAGTGTAAAAAAAAAACCTCAATCCGACACAAGCCCACCCTACTCAGGCGGTCGGGTTATGGCGCATAAAGAGAGGCTGGCAGAAAGGCAGCCGAGTAAAACCTGAAAGTAACAGATTTGAGCAGGTCAAGATCAAGGAGATCATAGGAACAGGATAACAACTGCTTAAGCACGATAAAGAGTTCGTGCACCGGTTTACAAACCCGCTATTATGCTAAGCTACCGTTGTGTGTGCCTTCCTTGCCATTGCGTGACTGGGCAAGGCAGACCCCTTGGGCAGCCGGCGGGAGCGCTGGCCTGGCACCGGCCCGTCCACCGAGGAAACTTGGCGAGGGGAGGTGGTTTAAGAGAAGGTGCTATTACACTGACTTTCTTGCCTATCCCGGCTTTTTCTTTTACTGCCTGCATAATTTGTAGGCTTACGCAAATATTTTCTACTCAGTCGCTTTTTGAAAAAAAGCAGGCAAATATTTATATTTTTTTATGAAAAAAACAGGTACAAGCTAAGTACCCCCGGCTAAGGGAGTGATGCCCAATGTTCACATAACTTTTTGGGTTTCTCCCCATTTCTCATGTTTGCCCAGAATTTGACATGTGAGTCTACTGCAGAAGGAAAAAGTAAGGATGCAGAAGCCAAACTTGAATACTTAAAGCAAATGAAGGCTTCTTGGCAGAACGTGTGCCTTTAGACAAGCAAAAGATGTAAAGATGTATTAACATTTTAATCTTGTTTTGGTTACTGTGTAGTCTTCCAAACTGTTCAGATTTCAAGACAGTCTTCTTTAAATGTATCATAGAGAAAATATACTTTGATATTAATTAGAAAATATCTTCTCAAACTAAAAGTGGGGTGTTCATAAAGCCATTCTGACAATTTAATAAACGGGATTTTTTTCTAGTTTAGAAACTTACAGGCTTTCAAATGTATGAAATATGTCTAATGATCAAAAACTCCATGCTGACTTTTAAAAGTCACAAAGAGTTGGAAAATCAAATTCTTGTTCTCATGGAAAATCCAATACTTAGAAGAGACAAATAATTCTAGTTTTAGAATTAACTTTCAAAATTGGACCAGAACATTCCGTTTCAGTATACTTCAGGTTATTGTTATTTTTTATGTTGAGAATCTGTTACATGGGACTTTAAAGTAAAAACTGAGCAAATCTAAAATTACACCAGTACATGTGAAGTTTGGATTTTTCTCTCAAAGTTTTCAAACTTTGCTCAAACTACATTATTTAGGGTAGGGGTGAGGTTCTGTGAAAAATGTTCTGTGAAAAATTTACAGCAAGGATTGTTTGTAAGAAAAATCCTTTGAAAGTGTTATGTATGTACACACATCTTGCTTTAAATGACAGGTACCCAAAAGTGCAGGCTAAAATGCAGGAAGAAGTGGATAGGATTGTTGGAAGAGACCGTCTGCCATGTGTTGAAGATCAGCCTCACCTGCCCTACATCATGGCTTTCCTGTACGAATCCATGCGTTTCAGCAGCTTTGTGCCTGTGACCATCCCACATGCCACCACCACCAACACCTTCATCATGGGCTACCTCATTCCAAAGGACACTGTCATCTTTGTAAATCAGTGGTCAGTGAATCACGACCCAGCAAAATGGTCCAACCCAGAAGATTTTGATCCAACGAGATTCCTGGATGAGAATGGGTTCATCAATAAAGATCTCACCAGTAGCGTGATGATTTTCTCACTGGGAAAACGTCGGTGTATTGGAGAGGAGTTATCCAAGGTGCAGCTCTTTCTCTTTACCTCCATACTGGTGCATCAGTGCAATTTTGCTGCTAATCCAAATGAGGACCCTAAAATGGACTTTACCTATGGGCTGACCATTAAACCTAAGCCATTCACCCTGAATGTTACGCTTCGAGATACTATGGATTTGCTCGATCAGGCTGTCCAAAGACTGCAAGCAGAGAAAGCAGCCAATGAAAGTCAGCTGTCAGCAAATGCCTAGGCAATAAACCTTGCATCTAAAGATAATCCCCCTTGCCCTTTCTAGACTTGTATAACTCATAGTTTGTTCTGGTGATATTTTTGGTTACATAGCCAATATTACACGTTATAAAAGCAGGAAGAAAATCTGTACAAGGTATAATTCAGTCACCTTTTTAATTCTAGGAGAGCCAGAGGAACAATATATTAAATGATAAAACATACGCAATTTGAAAGTAAGCCTTTTCTAGCTTGTTCACAAAAGTTGCCATTGTAAAGTTCTTATTGTCTGCTGACTGGTTAGAGCATCTCCAGGAACTGTCTCTACAATCCTTTCCACGTTGCCATGCACTATGCCTTAACTCTAAGTTTGCCTTCAGAGACTCAACATTCAAAAGTGAAATCTCTTATTAAAAAACAAACAAAGTCATTTTTCTCAGTTGTTCAGAACACTACAGCCTGCTTCTGAATTCACTCACTGGAAACTGCCACAGGCTCATGGCAGCTCTGGTGTTGTGGCTGCTGGGATGTACATTGATGCCTCAATAATAAGTGTTCAAATGATTTTTGGTTAAATGACAATGTAAAGTCGTGCCTTCAGCATTCCAAAATGTTTACATAAATGCCTAAAAAAATAAAAGCCTTTCTTCTAAGCATGTTTGAAACTAAAATTCATGTTTTATATGAAAATGAACAGAATGTTGTAATATAGTAACTTTCCATAGTTTTGAATGATCAGAATTCCTATGTCACTAGATGGCAAGGGTGATACAAAGTATATGCTAATCTTTTTATTAACATATTCAGGAACAAAATAAGTATTTGAGTTAGATTTATAAAGGTACAGCTGAACTTTATGTTTCTCTAGGAAGGAGTTAATATTGTTGTCCCTAGGCACATAGGTAAGTCCAGTAAAATCCACACTGACCAAGATATTTAGAAGTGAAATTGGGAGAGTTTATATTAAAACATTCATGCCACAAGCCTCAAGTAAAGCATACAGCAAATAATAGCCTTACTCAGTAGTCATTCTGTTAGGTTGAGTTAAATAGTATAGCTGAAAACCAACTATGTACTTTTAGTACAGTCCATTTGGACTTTTTCAGAAGGAAAAGTAATGTCACATGTTACATTAAAGTACACATTAACTGAAGAAAAAGTACTTTTAAAAATATTTGCGAGGCAAAGTTCATAAATTTTTTTAAAGAAACATCTCTTTATTTCAAACTAAAACACACATGAGACTTTATGGCACTGAACCTCCAGCTAATGTTTGTATACACAAATCTCCGTATTTCTTTAGAAAGCAAACAGCCTGGTTTGAAAAGTGTTAGGCACTTCTTTGGAGCTACAAATCACTTTCAATTACAAATTAAATCCATCAGACATGAGAGTATCTCACATGACTTGCTGTGCTCAGCTGAGTACTAAACAAGGTGTTAGAAGAGCTAGATAAATAAGGGTACAGTGGTACAAAGTGAAATAGCTCTGCTGAGACCGAAGCAAGTAAGGATTTGCACTGTGACTTCCAACAGATGGCCAGTCTTGGTCACCTTGGCAGCAGGGACAGAGCTCCCACGGACACTGGCAAGAGCTGGGTTAACAACACAATCCCAATCTTAAGTACAAGCTTCACTACTGATTTTGAAAACCTGAATCAAGCCTACAAGCACTGCTCTATAACCCCACACAGTAATAATGTACCTGTTTAGTGTCTCTGACTTCATTTGGCATCTATCCTCTCTTTTTAGAGCTAAACAAAGCTTTCTGCTACATACACATGGAATAACCTCAGGTGTTCTGAATTAAGTACAAGTCCGTGATCCCCCAGAACTTAGCCTATACCTGTGACAAGCTTTATAAGATAGTCAACATTTTCATATGGAGATCTACATTAGATCAAATGCCAGCAAGACAATTTTTCTTGTGCCTTTGTAAGTACTGTTATTAAAAACAATAAAGTATGTAACCTACAGCTGAATAGCTATTCTAATGCAAGGATCATCAATACATACTTTAATAAAAAATGGCTTTTACAACTTTGTACTTTTCCAACAGCTTCCAACTGTGCATTGGCTACTAGTGCAAAATCCATCCACGCTGCTCATGTCAGTCAGGGGGTTACACACTGTATAGCTATTGGTCACATAATGCCTCATTAATGCCTCTGTGAAGTTACTCAAATTTAGTAGCACCTATTCAGAATGTATGCAGTTATTAAGCAAGCTAAACTCTATGGTCATTTTGAGATGTATAATTTTGTTACCAAAATACTAAATAAAATTATTCTTACACTATCACTGCTTAGTTCATACACAGCTTTCTAACATTAAGATAAGCAAAATTATTATTTCTGAGTTGAAAAGTATTATTTTAGATATTTTTTCATATACTTTGCACCTTCTTTCCATTTCTGGATTTTAAGGTTTTTCCTCCATGCTGCCCTTACAGCTTCTCAGGTCTGCCTGCCTTTGATACCTTGCCATCTGTGTTCATCTAAATGTTCCTTGCTAAGAACATTCCCTGCTGCTCACCTCAGCATTGATCTGAATTCTCTCATGTCCTTTACATTCTTCTAATACCTGTTAATCTCTCCTCAGCCTGCACAGTCTCCTATGCTATGTTTTTCCCTCTGGCTTTTCATTGACTTCCACTTCCCCTATTTTCAAGCCCTCAGACTGGTTTTCCTTTTCCTTTTTCCCTCCTATATATAGGCATCTATATACTCCTGACACTGGGACCAATTCATGCTCTTTTGGCCTGAGTGTATAGCAGCAGTGCCAGGAATGGAAATCTCAGGGCCAAACAGGCCTTAACGTGCCCTGGCAGAGCAACCTCTCACAAAATGAAGGCAATCCCGTGGTGAAGGGTGACTGTTACTGCAAATGTAAAACATTTCTTCATGATGAAGCATCTCCCCCACCCCTGGTCTTCTTTTCCCCAGTCTGCTACACAAACCTGCTTAGTTCAGACCTGTCTTAGAAATGACCACATTTTCCCTAAGCCCAGGGGAGTGGAACAAGAGCTGGGTGAGACAGGAGGCTAGGCAGACTGATGAGCAGTAACTTCTTTCTGATTTGAAATATTTTTAAGCTGGAGTTTCTCCCTATGGGGGCAGGATCTAAGTTCAGGCTGAGTTGGGGAAATCAGAAGGAACACAAGTTGAAGACAACTTACAGAGACCTCCTAGGAACAGCTAAGGGCCTGTGGAGTAGGTGTAGTGTCCAGAGATATCCCATGCAGTGTGTACATGGCAGGGGCTGCCCAGTGGGACAGCGCTGACTCAGAGCAGGTGTCCCTGGCTTAAAGCCAAGAGCACCTCCCTCACCAACCTGTGACTGGGTGACCACAGCAACACTAGGCAAATACAGGTTGCTCTTTCTTCATGAAGAAAAGCAGGAAGAATCTAAGCAGCTGTATTCAAAGTAAGAGTTTTCCTTTAAAAGTCTTCTTGCTCAGGCAGTAGTGATTTCAATGGATTGGGAAAGCCAAATGTCATCTCACACTTGCTTTCTCTGTGTATGTGCACATACATGCACTCAGCCCATCTCTCAGAATTTTACTGACATCCTTTATTCAGGCTGAGATAAGGTATTAAAAAACCAAAACAAACATCATAAAGAAAAAAGCCCACAAACCCCCGAAACAGGAAGCCTGGAATTAAGCATACGTTTCTTGGAGAGCCAGAAGCTGCCAGACCATCCCACTACATAACAAGGAAGGGAAGCAAGTAGGCTGAACAGGAAGAGTTGATATGTTTACACCAGTCAAGTGTACCACTACAGTCCTTAGGAAACCAACAGAAACTTGCTGGCTTCAGCAGGAGTCAGTTCAGAGCTGCTGAAATCCATGGCAACAATATAACAATAAGGAACAAGGCTCATCAGAACCTCACCAACAGGCACTGCTGTCAAAGTGTGGGGAGGATGTCCAGGATCTGTTCAACTGCTGTTGGTACCAGCACAGAGCTGGGGCTACGCAAATCGAAGAAGAGTCTCTCCAGTCCCCAAGCTTTGGGTCTTTGCTGGGTGTTTGGGGACAGTGATCCATCAGCAGAGTTAACTCAGGAGATACAGGATGCTGAGGCATTTCAAGTGCACATAGGCAGAGGTAGGGAAGGGGGTGGCTTCCCAGGGGACCCATTAACAGTGCATAAATCAACTGCAGAGCTATACAGGAGTCATTTGCTGGAGTGGCTGAGACTGTCTGAGAAAAAGATATGTCTGGACTGTAGCAAGATTTCAGCTGGGAAGGAGGTGTGCACAGGGTCTCTGATGTCCAGGAAAAGAGAGGTGGTGATTTTACATTGCTTGTAAATGTATCTACAGATGCAATATGCCAGGATTAGGGTGGTAAGAATCCATATGGTATTAAAGATATTCACATCAGCAGCGGGAAACATCAAACTGAGAGAATCAGGACCAAAGTTTACCAGGCTGAAGACAGGATGAGTGATCATTTTTCTGAACTCTTAGGACAAACAATGTCAAAAAATAAGTCCTGAGTGCTGATTAACTTAAATAATAGATCTGGGAGGTAGCAAACATGGAAATGAGAGCTGAGGAACAAAACAAAAGGGATTGGCTGCAGGATTTGAGAATAAAACAAGTCTACAGTAAGAAGTCATGGATAGTTCGTCATTCTCCTCACCTTGGCATCCCCAGTACCTGAGGACAATGGAAAGGAAGAGACACCTTGCTCCCAGTACAAAAGCAAGATTGACCAAGCAAGACAAAGTCTGACCTCACAAAGCAAGTATGGTTTGCAATTATCTGCAGAAGAGCATGCAACAATACCCCATGCTTCTTTTATGCTTTGTATTCTGTGAAGTATTTCCAAGCTGCAGTTCAAAAATTTTGTTCAACTGTGTATCTTCTTTTTAATTACACTTTTTCACTCTACAGAGAAAAGGCATAAATTGTGGGCTATTAATCTTCTGTGGTTCAGGATAAATTTGAGATAAATAAATTTGAAATAGATAAATTTGAGTTTAAAAAAGTGCCACCAGAAAGTAAACTCAAACTTCACAATAATTACTCAAACGAAAGAATGAGACTGCTAAATGAACCTTTGTCTCACTGTAACAAAGCTCATTTTCCTTCCCTTCATTGATGTGTATTGCTGCTGGGACACAGCGTTGTGCTCCAACTTGTTCCAAGACATAACTCTGTTCATCTCTCTGTTTCTGGCAGAGGAGAGGAAGAGCTGTACCTACACTCCAGAACAATATGCCCTGCAGGGAAGCTTTCTGGACAACCCTTCCAGGTGGCACAAAACCAAAAGAGAAGTGTTTTCCACCAGCTTTCTCTGGATAAGAATTCTTTCTCTCATGTGCCTAAAATCCTGCCCAGCCCACATCTTTCAAGTATTTGAGGAGCACCAGTGCCACAGCGAGCTGAGGGCAGATCAGCCAGTGGAGCTTTGGCCACAAACTTCACAGATAGTGTTTAAAAAAATCAAACAAGAAGGAATTCCCATAAAGGAGGGAAAGGAAACCTAAATCCAGAATAAATAAATAAATATCTAAATTGAGAAGGTTGTCCACAGAATTACAAGGGAGATCCTCCAATGACATTATACCTGAACTGAAACCTTGTACAGAGGAACCCCTACTCCTGATGGCATTAAGACCAAGATATTTAGCACCTGTATGTGCAGATTTACAGCACACTGACAATCTTTTCCTATGCATTTGAAGGTTAAGATACTCATTTCCTTGAAGGCATCATCAGAGACAGAATACAAAACATTTGTCTCATAATGTAGTGATTATACAAGGCTGTTCAAGTGTCTTCACACCTTACTTAAAGCCATCAAGATTCCTTTCCTATCTTCACAAGGGATCTCTCACCCTAATACAATATTTTTCTGCTTGAGTAAATAGCTCTAGCCTGTCCCCAGAGTTAAATGCATACAGTAGTTTTAATTGGGTATAAAGCCATAAAACTGCACAGCAGAACAGAAAGGGAAGTTCCTGGAATAAATAGATGCTCCATCAACTGTCCGAATGACTGAAACTGTGAAAGCAGAAGAGATGCACGAGGGTTGGAGACTAAGGTTAACTTTTGCTCTCAAGAGGACAAATCCCTCATTCTAGGATTTATGAAGAGTCAGTTAATGAAATGACTGGACTTCTTTAGCTGTTTTTATAGCCCCCAGACTGTATTGCCATCAGAACTTTAACATTTTCCCTAGCAATGATCCAGCACAGCTTCCTGCATCCTTACATTCATATACAGCCAAGGTCTTTATGTAATTATGAACAAGTTCCTCCCTGAGGATTTGCCATCCCTCTCTTTTCTTCAAAAATTTCCCTGAAATACACGCAACTCTAGGTGTCAAAAGTCAATTACCTCACTTAACCCAAGTAATCAATACAAATTTTGATTTTTCTAATAAAGGTGCTGTCTGCCATCTGGGGAAATCCAGCAAAGTTTGATCATATGCTAATAGAAGCAGAATTGTTCTTTGGGGTCAATAGCAATGGAGCAATTATCCCATGGAGGGGGATGAAAGTGAGGAAAGAGAACAGCAGCAGCTGCTAATGGTAATTTTCCCCATCCCCTCGTACAACAGCTCCCCAGGGTACCCTAGGGACCACAGGTTGTTACTGATAAAGACACACACACCCCTGCAAAGGGCAACTCATCCCATCTGCCCTTTTATCTCCCCAACACAAGAGAGCACAGCCAGCCTGCTCATAGCAAACACCTTCCATTCAGGTTATTGATGCTCCACGTCCTGCCTTTACTGCTCCCACACCAAATGCTAGAGAGCTGTATTTTGGTCTGCTTAGAAACAGAAATGTTAAGCTACAGATCATTGTTGGTGGTGCAGTTAGATTAGGAAAAAACCATACTGTTAGACTGGTGGGACACACTCCCTTAGGGACTGAGGAAATAAGCACCATGGTTTTAGCTAGGCCACGTTGCACAGTCTAACCCTACTGCCTGATGTCAGAGAATCACAGACTGGTAGAGATGAGAAGGAACCTCTGGAAGTCATCTGACCTGACACTCTGATGAAGCAGGGCATCCTGGAGCTGGTCTAGTTATTCTACCTTCATGTTAGGTGAAGGCTTTTAGCACTACCTTCATAGTGCTAAAAGTATTTTCCTCCAGATTTTTTTACAATGAACACATAGCAAATATGTTCACCACTGGTTCACTTTCATTTCTTCTTAAGGTTAAACCCATATGGGCATCGCCCAGGGAAACACACTGCTGTCCCTAGGAAGTGTTCTTCCAGAGCATCCTTCTCCACTCTCACTGGTTGAGAAAATCCTTCCCTTCACTTTCTTTAGGAGGCACCCCCATAGGCAGGAAGAGAGAAAGGCCATATAAGATTGCATGACTGCCCATCTCCTGCTGTTTTGAGCTGTATTTTATGTGCATTTGCTCCCTGCTTCAGCACATAATAGAGAGGATCTCTGTCCAGAACGAACTGTCAGAGACTTTCCTCCCGCTGAACTGAGCCAGTAAGTCATTCACGTCTTCCCCAGATGTTTCTGTTTTCTGAACTAACAGGAACCACATGTACTCCTGGCTCTCCCTGAAGACCCGGGCCAGCACAAACAGAGGAGGGGGGAATTCCCCACTTGACTTCAGGAGCCAGGAGCCTGCCGGAGCAGGGTTGGTCCAGGATGCTTCCCAAGTGAAGGCTCTAACGAAGAACCACTCCCAAACCACTGGGAAGAGGGTACACAGGTGTGACCAACTGTTGAAAATGCCCCTCACCTTCAAAAGATTCTAATCCTTTTAAACCTCTAAATAGCACTTTAGTGTCTTTGCTACTTATAGTATCAATTATGCACTACATGCAGCAAACTTACCTATGGCAGTAGGTGAAGCAGCCATGCAATTTAAGACATGGATAATAAACAGTGCCCTGTTTGCTCACTGAGTTTTAGTGTAGAAGTCTGTGTTTATTGTAATGGTCATCAAGTAATCAAAATATCTAAGCCTTTCCCTTAGTTTTTAAAAAACAAATACCTTGTAAAATACTGCTATCTATTCTCATGTTTCCAAATATCAAGACAACTCTGGTCAATGCATAGCATATCTTCAGCCAAGGTGGTCAGGCTTTAAGAGAGGAAAACCTATAGAGCAATGCATTTGCAAACACCTAAGTCCCTAATCGGCCATTACATTTTACTGAATTTTAATATTTTTCTTTTATTTACTGCATACTAAAAGTCAAATTTTAAAGATAGGAAACAAATTACAATTTATGCCAGTGTAAATCTGGGCCGGTGAATTCAGTCCACTGAATAACACTTCAAAAATAACTAGAAATTAGAACTCTTCCTTTCCAGTGTTTGGTTTGTGGGTTGGATTTTTTTTCCTTTGCTCCCTCATCCTTGCAGAGATATTGGTCAAAGTCACTTGCAGAACACATGCTTTCCCAGGCTCCAAAAACATTCTACTCAGTTATCAAAAACAGGTATCAAAACTCTACTTCAATTTTTTTAGTCTTTCTTTTATCCAACACACAAAAACATGTTAACAGATGTTCACCAAACCCAGCAAGATTAAACTATGCCACAGAAGCGGTCTCCAAATTTATTAGGAGGTACATCATGTTTTCAGCTTAAATGCATATTGTTTATTGCCTTTTAGTTCTGACTGCTAGACAGCAGCACCATTTGAGAAGACAGGCTTCAGTGACAGACGACTCTCGGGTAAATGAATTGCAGTAGCAGCATAGGCTACACAGTAAGGCTGGAAAGTAGCCCAGTGTATTTCTAGAATATTTCTTTTCCTTTGTCTAGCTTTGGCCTGGCTGTATCTTTCTGATAATGCTTCTTTCAAGGTACTGGCCCTCCACCTGTGCTCAGTAACTGCTTGGACTCCTGCAGAGGTCCAATGAATTCCTCCACTGAAACTTTAACTCCTAAGTCAGTTTGAGTCCATTCTTCACAAAGGCATTAAGATATGAGTAAAGAACAAATTAGAGAGAATCACCACATCCCTGTGCTGGTTTAAAAGAAAAAAAAAAATATCAGACCACCCTAATTGTAATTCTGCACTTGCAGTTTTCAACTTTTGACATATAACCCCGGGATCCTTTTATACACACTACCAGAGAACTGCTCTGCCAGTAGCCTGCAAGGCATGACAAAGCCATATATTTTGGTCAGCAACACACTAAAACATGGG
Source organism: Rhipidura dahli (assembly GCA_013399225.1). Taxonomy (NCBI): domain Eukaryota; kingdom Metazoa; phylum Chordata; class Aves; order Passeriformes; family Rhipiduridae; genus Rhipidura; species Rhipidura dahli. The sequence goes on along the minus strand of VXAC01007011.1, from coordinate 4,774,010 downwards.
GTTAAAGTTCATAATTAACTAAAACTCCATTCAAAGTTCAGTGATCTTATCAGTAAATTTCAGTAGAATATCAGTAAATATAGAGTAAAAAAATATCAGTAAATATCAGAATATCAGTAAATTTCAAGGAGAGTCAGGTTACTTTCCTCTCGCAGGATGAGCAAAACAGCTTCCAGGAGACAAAAAGAACTTGATTTCTGCCTCCATGTCCCAAAGAATTATTATTTTTAATGAAACACATTGAGGGTTCACATTGCTGTCAGCTGTCTGCAATTTGGTTTATTTTTAGCTGGTAATATAGTTAATAAAAACCAGGTACAAACCTCATCCTTCTTTAGAAGCACATCTTGGAAATCGGACAGCTCTGCTAAAGTCATTTTAAAACAAGATTTTAAGATACATCTAAAAAGCCATAAACCAAACTGTTCTTAATATGTCCTAAAAGAGTTGTTTATCTATTTGCATGCATTGAAACATCTGATGTTGCACTTCTCCATTTATAGGGAAAGGCAACCCTGTCAGAGAGACCACACACTATGTCACATTTAGTACCTGTTAGGAAAGTTTCAGCATGATTTTAATTATTTCCAAGCTTGGTAAATCCCCTTCTGCCTCCTTGCTGGAAGGGTTTACATCAATTAAAATGGAGTATCCTGTAAACTGTTTAAACCCCTAGAAAACTTCAATTTGCATCCTAGTATGCAAATTCTTCTCCTTCCAACTGTCCAGCTACAGCCTTGGCCACGACAGCATAAAATGCAGTTTCACAGGTAGCATAATACCTAGAATGCCATCCCGATGCCCCTGTATTGCTCTCAATGCCTGTGATGAATTGTTTGTGCTACCTACAGAGCTACCCTGCACTGACAGAAAAACCAATATAGAGCAGATGGGCCACTTGGCTGCAGTGACACCAAACTCAGCTCTTTCAGCATTTGTATCTAAAGGATAAACTTCTAGAAAAGCTGGGACCACAAACTTGGTATTCTTAATCTATGGCTGTGAATCTGCTGAGAAATTTGCATATCCAAAACCAAACATATTCATTCATCTTAGGACAGCATCTTCAGGAGGCAAGACTTTCTGAGATCCTGCCTACCTAAACCCCAGGGAAGAGCTCAAACAAGGAGAGACAGGAACAGAGACTACACAAGAGGGAGCAACACTTTTGCTGGAAATGATATGAGCACATGGGCTAGGAAGAGAGGCCTCACATTCCATCTTTGGCTCCAGTCTGGTGCAGCTGGGCATACAGTGATGTATCATACCCTTGACAATCAAGAGCCAAGGCTCAGCTGGAACATCTCCCTCATGCTGGGCTACCCACAACATTAGAGCCTACAGGCTCTTTTCTTCCGAGCAGAAATACACAGCCAGGTGCAAAGCAGTAACCCTGTAGTCATGTTGCAGCTTTCAGACTAGGAAGCCCAGCATTAGAGGTTTCCACACACAATTACACTTGCAGAGGGAAAATTTGAGTTACGACCAACAGAAGTAATTCTGTCATTAAAAGCAAAGCTGGGGTTGGAGTTCATTGATCTGCCCCTCATAGCTTGCTCAGCAAGGCACAGGGGACAGCAAAAGACAATTACAGGAATATAAAGCCTCTTGGTGTCCTTCAAAAGAGACCTCAGCATCTCCTAGCAAAGGGCAATCATCACCTGCAGACAGACATCTCTCCTCTTTTCAGTCTGACCAGAAAGATGAAACCTGGAAGCTTAATCCATGGTAAATTAAAGAACCAGCATGTGTCTTAGTTATTGATAAGAACATTCCAAGAAGTGGCAGAGTTTGTACATATAAGCTGGCTAGGAGAAAAACCTTCACCTTTCTTGTATGGCCTAGTTCACAGTTGGGATGCCCACCTCTTCTGACAGAACTTGTTCTGGTAGCACAAGCTTTGTTCTTATTTCTCAATGAAAACACAATAGGAATAATGAGATCACCACACTATTTTTTATACATTTTTCCCTTGGCAGAAATAAAAGGCCAGATTTATGTTTTGTTTCATACTTCACTCCTATTTGGAAAAAGACACACATATCCCATTAAGCAGCCCGATTCTGCAGTAGGACTGAACACTGCTCTCCCAGTGTGAACAGATCACACAGAGATTTTGATTCTACAGAGTTGGGTCATCTGAAATTTCCTTGGTTCTGGATGTTGCCAGGAAGCCTAAGCTTTCTGGGAGTGGAGGAAGGGTGTTTATTACCAAGGAAATTCTACTGGTCCTTACAGTAACAGAAGATGCATTATGTTAGAAGGACAAAACTTCTGGTTATGCCTGAGCACATTAAATATCAGGTGCTTCCAATATATTTCTGCTTCACCTCAGGATGGGGCTCTCAAGCTTTTGAGACAATATCCCCTAGAAGTCATTCAGACACCTAACACCCATAGAAAAGGAGAACAACAGCCTGCCCATAATCTTTCTGTGAAAGCTTTCATGTAAGGAGATACAAGTATTGCAGTTGAGTTTCTTTTTTCCTTTTTTTCAGTGGGAAGACAAAAGGATTTGTACATAGCCCTTTGCAATGATTCATCATTGAATAAGGAATTATCCCAGCAAAATGTTAAATTGCCAAACATCTTCTACACAGATGCACATTAGCATTGTTTCTCCCTTGCATTTCAGGAATTAGTAAATAATGCTGAGGCCAATTCCCAAACACAAGGTGATTTTAGTAGACCACCTTGTTTGGGACCAACCCACAGTCAGCAACAGTTAAATAGTTTAATTTAATCCCTTAGACACCACTGGTCTGGTGTTTGACAAAATGCAAATGTAAAACAAACTCAGGGCACCCATACACCTAAGGCAAGGGCAATGATGGGATTTAGGGGCAGACAAGTCTCTTCATTCCCAAATGGCAGATACATCAGTTTCTCCAATAAGGGGGCTCATTGCCAGGTTTGGAGCATGGACTGAGAACACCTCACAGGATGCAGACACACACATTTTGTCAGGCATTTGAACAGGAAAGGCTGCAGATCCTGATGGAAACAATACCATAAAGCTCCACTGGGAGAGGCCTTAATTTTCCCTGGTCCTTGCATGGCATGGAATCCCAAGCAGGCTCATGAATTTCACTCCATGATTAAACAGAAGAGCTAGTTGTAACACCAGCACATCAATGCAGCCAAGCTGCTCACCAAACCTCTCTCTAGGGCTTCCCGTAACCACAAAACTTACATGTGCATTTCCAGCCGTAGACCTCATAGCAAGCCCAGCCCTTCCCTAGGGAAAAGGATGGGTGTTAGGGAGAAGATCCTAGGAAAGTGCTTTGTTAATCACACTTTCAGCTCCGGGAAAGTGTTCATGCCCCCGGGCAATCTTTTCAACAAAATTGCGTCTGAATGCCAAAAATTAAGGAAATGAAAAATGAGTAGAGAGCAAATTAAAATCCCATAGTATTTAATTGTGGAATCAACAAAACGCTGTGTTCCTGGAACATGCGCTGTGCCCCAGGCATCTCAGCAATTGCTGCCCGGCACTGAGAGAGGCTGAGTCTCCTCAGTGTCCCACTGTCCCAGCCAAGTAACAGCTGGGAACCCACGAGACTCAAAGCAAAAATCCTGGTACATGTCAGAGTTTCTCCTTGCTTCTTTTCTTCATAAATGTTTGCAGTACTGTCTTGAATGTGACTAATGAGAACAGCCGAAACAATGGATGCGGCTCCTGCAAAGCAGCACGCTGGCACAGAGGGAATCACACGGCTGGTGACTCAGTGGCTGCCCAGCATCTTCACTGGTTCCCCCACACGTGTCCTTGCAGGCTGATCTGTTTATTAGGATACAACTACAGATCACTGCCATGTCATCTCTGTTTAACAGAAGCACAGTCATGGTGCATTAATAGATTTATTTAAAAATTTTGCCTCCTTGCAAATCAATTTCAAGGAAATGTTAAAGCTACTTTCATGAGGGGGAAAAAGGGGTTAATTAATAAGAAAAATATAGTTCAAAGTTAACATGTTCATTCTGTTATTAATATGATTTTTCTTAAGTTCTTACTGAATTATCATTATAATAACATTGTGCTGGAAACTGTTTTCTTTCCTACATCACAGAATCTGTTGGCTCTTGCCATCCCTTAAGTTTACAACCAGTTTAAAAACTGCAACTTTTGTGATGGGAAAAATCTAACAGCAAATTCCATCTGTGCTGAAAGACCATGAATCTCCATAAGGCTGCCCCGATGCCTGCAACACCAAAGATTACTCAACCTGTCTGAATACAAGATATATCCTTCTGAAATTTGTCAATAACAACTGGAAAACCTATTATGTCATTGGAAAAAAAGAAAATGTGGACTTGAGCAACTGGGTTGCTTTGTACCCAATTTTCCACATCACCTGTATTTTATTTCAATTATATTGAGGAACTGACTGCAATTTCCCACATCTCTGGTGCAAAAAAGAAAAAAAACTTTTGTAGCTTTTTTAAGATTCTGAAAAAAGAGATGCTCCGCTTAGTTGCAAAAGCTGATCCTGTCTGATAAAACAGGTAAGTAATTAGAAATATAACCAAGTAACTCAGTAAACACAGAATTTCCGTCCCTAAGTTGTACATACTGCATGCACTAAGCATTAAATATTTTGGAGGCTGTACATAGTAATGAAGATACCAGTGCAGAAATAAAATGCTGAAATGATGTTCCAAATTCCTCTGACTGCCATGTGTCAGAAAAATCAGAACAAAAATCAAAGCCAGCTCCAGAGAGGAGGAGTCACAGAAAATCAACATTGTAAAATGGAATTTGTCAAAACCCATGGAAACTGAAGTCCTGGAGATGTACACAGTTCTGCTTGGGACTTAATTTTTATGGATTCTTTCCCTTCTGGCCACCGGGCCCCAATTGTCTCAGGTCAACCCTAACAGGCCTGTGGTTCCTGCTTAACGCTCCACCCATACGCTTGGCAGAAAAAGCACTTCACAGCCCCTGCAAAGCTGCCTCTAAAGCTCTCTGGTTTAAGGTTACATTTTGATTTCTCCCTACTTGGAATACGACTTAAAATACCACTTGTTTTGGCAAGAAAACTAGAAGAGATTCAGTGTAACAGGGGTGAGCAGACCAGTTATTAGCATCTCAGCAGGAGCCGTTCAGGGATGCGCTTCAGTCTCCACATACTTAAGAGATAAGACAACTTCAGTGTTGCCTGAAATTTCTCTCCCCTCCCCACTCCCACAGGATTTACTTCACTTTTTGGTGAACAAGTATGGAGTTCAGGAAACCAAAAAAAAGTCAAACATACCACAGATGGGTATTAAGCAATCCTCCTTGCGAATTTCTCTGCAAACCATAATCCTTACTTACAAAAAAAATCACCCTCAAAAGACAAATCCCCTCCTCAACACATAAAGCTCTCCCCCCCCCCAGCCACAGACTCCCTGGAAGCAGATAGGGTGTTTCGGGAACCATCAGCCAAACAATGGACTATGGGTTGATTCCTACTGACTTAGTAACCCCTTCATGGGGTTCACAAGCTCACAGTTGGAGAAGGCGAGGCAAAGGAAGCCAATACATTAATTTACAGCATCTTTTACCTTTTTATTTAACATCTGCCTGCCCTAAATTGGACATGTATGAGACTTCCACTAGGAACTGACAGTTCTATATAAAGATGAACCTGCAGGGTTATCATCTAGCATTTCCTCTCCAGCACAGAAGGTATGCTGTGTTCAACAGATATTTTTCCTGTCTTTCCTCTCAGAGGGAGGTCCAACTATGTGCTGTGGCAATTCCCTTTCATGAAGGAATTTTAACTGTGCATTTAGAAGTTTTGATATAAAAGGATGTGCAGGCAGACTCTTTCTCAAGTTTTCATTTCACACATAGATGGAAATTTCAAAAAGTTCACAAAGTAATCAAGTTGCTTATTAAAGCTACAAAATGCAGCAAGTTTTCACTCCTCTATTAAACTTACGGATATATCCATCCACACAAATATTTTTGTATGTATATACACACAAACACAGAAGCTGTGGCGTCCCTACAATTTCTTCTCATATAATTATAACTCTGCATTCAAAACCAGACAGCATCCATAGCAATCCTACCAGAGTAAATCCAGCACTACACAGAAATCAGGATATTGCCGTGCAGGTGAAGCCAGTCAGGCTGTTTGCCCTCAGTCGGTACCACTGGGGATATACTGCACATTTGCTTCTGTTCTGCTGCTCACAGTTTGACATAAAGCTAGAAAAGCTCCTTCACCTAAGGTCCTTCTCTAGCCTTAACTTAAGGATGAAACAACCCCCCAAACCATTCAGAAAAACACAGCACCCCTTTGCTTTCATTTAAGGCTGCCGGCTAAGGAAGCAGCTCTCAGCTGGTGCAGTGAGCGCGACCTCCCCTCGCAGAGCGCTGCAGACGGAGCCCTGCTCGCTGGCAGCAGCTGCCGACCGCCTCTCGCCCACCACGGGCTGCAGCAGGGCCCTCGGGGGGATCGTAACGAAGCGCTGTAACCAGTTATGGAAGAAGTGGAATGAAATACTGGCAATTAAAATAAATCCTATCCCACAGACCCGAGCTATGTTTTCACATTGGTGTCCTAGCTTTATTTGAGCACGTATTTCGCAGAAACAAGCTCTTACCACAGGAAAACGGCAGCTCACAAGACAATGCATTTGTAATGTCTTTTCTGCCTTGTATTTAAGTTGGTGAACATGAACAGACACGTCTTTTGAAGCGAGGAAAGCAGAAAATGACCATTTTCGTTTCACTGTCACTTGCCACCCGCAGCAGCTGCCCACAGCACACGGTAGTGACAGAGCCCTGGAGCGTCCCCTCAGGTGTCACGGCAGGCCTGAGGGGAGTCAAAGCCCTGCACAAAAGAAAGTCTTGCACGCAGGTAGGTACAGGCTCAAGACTTAACACGCCTCCCCACAGGAGTTACCAAATCCTGTCGACCTTTGCTTAGCTCTCCACGGGACAGCTTCCAGATTTTCTCTTAATGCCGGCTGGTGCCACGAGCAGACTCGCAGGCTTGTGAAACACCCACCATGACAGTACCCACCACACGCATCCCACACACGCTCCTCCTCACACAGACACAGCAGGGTGAAGCCGGATACCCCACAGAGCACGTACTCACCCCTCCTTCGCCTCCGGGCCAGCAGCTGCCACACGCTCAGCCGCCATCCTGCAGACTCCTGCAGCAGCACAGCTCCCGAGCCACCAGAGCACATCCCCGAAGGACGCTCAGCCGCTGACCACACGCACCAAAAGTGCCAATTCCCCGCTGCCAGGGCCCACCTGAACCCCATCAGGGGTCGCTGTCCCGCTGCTCAGCCAGGTGTGTCGCCTCTCCTGCCGGGCTGGCTGCTGCTCACAGCTGGGCCACTTGCTGACACGCTTCGCGCCAGAGGTACAGCTGGGCGCCTGCAGGCACAGCCGCCCGGGCTCTCGGCACGCTCCAAACCAGCCTGCAACCAGCACAAATGCTTCCCAAGGCTTGTTTTCCCTGACAGCTTTTTGGGGGCTGATCGAAAGAGTAAAAGAGGCCTAAAAGGTGAAGCTTATTTTAGCACTTATTGCTGTGTGTGTTCTCCACGTGTTTTTCTTACAATATTTTATTTCAAACCATCCTCGTGTGTGAAAGAAGCCTTGTCAGCCCCATTGTTCCAGATGTGGAAATAAGTTGTGGGAGGGAGGAAAAATTCTGTGGTGTGCAATAGGCTAGAGTAATCACAAAACTCCCCCTCTACAGCAAATTAATGACCTTTAGAGAAATCATGTATGGTGGGTAACTAATTACAAAGTATTGCTCAAATGACCATACCGATCCAGGTCCGGTAGTTTGTGCTTTTTTCCCCTTGATCTATTGTTCCAAATTTCTCCCATGACAGCTGAAAATACCTGCCTTCTCATTTCCTGAATCAGCCTGTTGGGACATGTAGGAATGGCTGTAAAAGGGGATGAAAGCAGTGCACCACAGGATGTACAGAAGCAAATGTCATACAAGGCCATGCAGATACTTTTCAAAATCTCATCCTGGCACAAAGCCTGGGACACACTGATGTCCAGAGGCTGTGTTGCCATGCTCTCAATGGCACCAAAATGTCACAGGACAAATAATGTGAAACTTATCTTCAGTGAGACAAACACTTCTATAAGAAAGATGTCAAATGACTGTGGGATCACACATTCTTGGGAGCACACAGTTATGCTCTTCTGTACCAGTGTGCACTGGGATTCATGGTGAAGGCACCAGCAAGATGGTTTTGCTTGAAGCTGCCAATACCCATACACTGGTGGTATAAAAATCAACACACATTGTAGCAGTGCTTTTGTATGAACCCCTCACTGCACTTAAAAGTGTTGCATTAGATGTATTCTGCTGTTCTAATTTGAAAAGAATATTTTATTACTGTTTTAAGACTTAATATATGATTTTTCAGGGCACTATGTAAGCTGGCCTAACATTCTGCAAAACAGTAATCCTTAACCCAGAGCCACAGTCAGGAGCTTTACAAATGAATTTTCATTTCTTCATAAATTATCCTCTTCCAAGATTAGGAAAACACAAGTAAATCACTGAATCTACTTTGCTGATTTGCCACATTTTTCTGAACAACAAACAAGAACATTTCTCCCTGGAGACCGAAATTTCAACAGCCATGTTGATTACCTTTATCCATGAATCAGAAACCTGAACTTAGTTTGGGCAAAGCACATCCATATTCATGCCCATATCTTTAGCACAAGTTTAGGTTACAATATTCCCAAGTAAATATCGTGTGGCTCTATTTTTAACTTACACACGTAGGCAACTCAAACCAGCTCATAATTAATCTTAATAAACAAAACATATGAAGAGTGGACAGACGGTGTTTGCGTGTGTGTAACTTGGGTATGTAGCTAAGTAGCTTAACCCCACAGTCACATCATGGGTCAGCAGCACTACCAAGCACAGAGCTCGGATTGTTCATATTCAAGTTCACACTGGATCCCACAGAAACTTCTAGAGTAACTGGTTGTTTATTTAAATGAGTAAAATATTTCCTAAAAAAAAAAAATTATTAATGTTTCACATTCTTAGTTCCAGTGCTTCATTTCCCAGCATCACACATGCATGGGTTACACAAACACAGACAGGGCCAGAAAAGCTTACTTCTTTTTGTATTGTCAAGACAGTTTGATTTGTTTCTTCTCCAAGGAACTTGGAAGCCTGTAAGAAGGAAAAGTGCTGGAAAATAAGAATACAGTCTTATGCACAGAAATAAAAAGAGCAAATAATAATGCTGGCCCTTTGGAGTTACTCCTTGAGTTTGCACTGGATGAATGCTGCAATACAATTCTGTCCACAAGACAAGATTTTTTGATTTATTGTAATGCACTACTGTGCCCACTGAAAAAAACACCACAGGACTACCTTCCAGAATGTCCAGGAAAATTCCAGAAAACCCACCAATCTTGCTAGAATTCATAATACCTCCCTACAGTTGTAGGTACTTCAAGTAGAAGGTGATAAGGCAGTAATGGCTGAAGGTAAGTAGATCCAAATAAGCTGCTGTATTTGGGTTCAACATGGCTGGATCTGGTAGCCATTTCTTCATTGGATTTCTTTTGTTGTTACTTTGGTTTCAGTGTTGGTTTTTGCTTTTGGGAGTCTTTGTTTTTAGTTCAGGCTTTTACTACTGTAATAACAGACTTGCAGGCATGGGTTTAGGTGAGGGGTTTTTTTTTTTAATTGAACTGGACATAGGACTTGTCACTTTCTTTTCTAGATCATCAGCTACTCACCAGTGGTGGACAGCGATGATCTAATTGATTGCAGAAGTCAGTGTATTGATATTACTACACAGAAATGAGTATCTCACCCTGACACTGCAGAAGGAAAGACAGTACTCTAAACAAAGCAGTATGACAGCTATCTCCTGTAACCATTTCCACAATGTGTCTGTGGCCAATTGCTACCAAAAAAAAGTATCACGTGCTTTGTGTGTTGCAGAGGGACAATTGCAAAGGGATTAGGATTCGGTGACAGAAGCCTTAGCTTCACTGCAAGAAATAAAATTTACCTCAGTCATCACAGAGGGCAGAACTACAAGATGTAACTGTAATGAAGCACATGAAGTGTGGTACCAGGTGAAGGCCCCCTGAGCTCAGTTTTTCAAGTATGTAAAGAGACAAATTACCACAGAGGATTTACAGTGTATGTATGTACTGGAGGAAAGACCAAACAGAAGAACTGAAGGAGGTACCATGGCTTCAGGAAGCCTGCAGCCCCATTTACTTCATATGACTTCAAAGCCCGCAGGGGGTTAATATGGAACCACAGAATCTAGCTCCTCCACAGAGACAAAACTACGGAAGTGACTGTCTGCTTGTGGATATTTTAAACAAAAAAGAAAACATATGGCCCTCTGGAGCTATGCTTGCTTTTTCTCCAGCTGGTATGACACAGAGAACAGATACCCTGGGCCTACAACTAAATGCAAAAGCTTTATTCCAAGGAGCAATTAGGTAACAATTTAGGGAACAGCTTCAATTTTAAAAGTTCTCAGATTAGCGAAGCAGAAACAAAAAAATTGAGTGTTCATGTATACTAACTAGAAAAAACTTCTAAAGGCACAAAATATCTTGGCCATTTCTTACCTATGTGAGGATTATTTCTGCAAACTACAAAAGACAATTTAGGATGAATAATTGAACCCAATCTTTTCTCTCCCAGATGTTAATTTGTAGTTCTACACATATACTAGTAATGAGAAAAAATTAAAACAGAATAATGGGCTTAATTCATAAGGCTGAAAAGAAAGATCAGTAATTATATTTAAAAAATCAGAAATTTCATTTAAAATGTAACCATGTGACTTAAAACCACGGTTATAATAAATAGTCAAGGGTGGTTATGATGCCCATCTTTAAATTCAAGTTTTGAAACATGCTGATAAATATTTCAGAGTACAAACTCATTTTGTAGTCTGGGCCTAAACAGTGGGCCAGTGTGTGTGCAGACACAGCCCACCAACTTCTCAACCCCTGCAGGAGTGCCTGTGGCTCAAGGGGAGTTGGAGTTGTGCACTTCCCAGGGACAGCAAGGCCAGGAGGGATCTTAAGAAATCATCTAGTGCAACCTCTACCAGAGGATGAACTGTGCCTTAAACACTGCCAATGTATGAAATCTTATTTAACTTTTATATTTAAACTTAAGTAAACTATTTTATACTGTTCTCAGGAAATATACAAAATTCAGGGCTTTACAAAATTACCATCAGGATTATTTTCTCCTAATGCCTAATCTGAAGTAGGCAATTACCTCTTGTCCTATGAACAGCGAATTTGGAGAACAAGGTTTCGGTTGGTTTTTTTACTATCTTCTCTGCAAAAGATTTTTACAAATGTGAATACTCCTTCAGTCTTTGCTACTGCAGACTAAACACACCAAATTCTTTCACACAAAATAATGTTGTCTAGCACTCTCATCTTTCTTGTCTTTCTCTCTGCTGGACTCCTTCCAATTAGCCCCCAAACTCCTTCAAGTGTGGTGCCTGAAACCAGATACAGTATACCAGCTCAGACCTCATTAGAACTTATTAGGCCTAATTAGAGTAAAAGGTTATTTCATGTGAATTTAATGGGGAATGCTTATTTATTCAGTCTAGTATGAAATTTGCTTTTTCACAAAAACATGACATTATTGACCCATGATTAACTTGCCACTCACTGGAATCTGCATGTCCTTTTCCACAGAATTACAACTAGCCTGGTCTCCTCCAATCTCTTTCTGTTAATTACTTCAATTCAAGACTTTATATTTGCCCTTAATGAAGCGAATCCTGATTTCAGCAATTAATGTAAGTAACTTCTTGTTCTAATCAATTCCTCCAATAGACTTTCACCTTTCATCATCAATAATTACTTGTAAATGAAGTATCTATTGCATAATCCAATTTATTTTATAAAGAATATCAATTAGCACAAAATTTATTTCAGTAAAGGCCTCCTTATTACATCTTCCTAGGTGACAGTGAATTGTTAACAGCAACCCTAAGTACAAACTACTCTTGCAGATTCTTTTAAACTATGCTTCCTCCATTGGCTAAGAAAATGTCCAAAGCAGACTTCACCAACAGCCCCTTACCAAAATCACGATGTATCACCTTTCCAGCTTCCCTGTTCTCAAGTCAATTATTCTGTGTGAATCACAACACTGTCATAGAATGATCTGTTTGATAGCATTTATCCTTCACAGTATTTCTCCTTTTCTCTGAAATGATGTATTTAAAAAAAGGACTCTTGAGTTGAGAAAGACATACATAAACTTTTTTCTACAGAATGAACATTAGAAAAAAGTAAAATGCATATTTCAGTTTGTGAATATCTCCCTGTCTTTGCCATGAAGTGGTCCACATTATCCTACACATCAAATAGATCAAGGGAACATACAGCTGTCCTTTCTCAATTGTATGTCCTTTAACAGAAATGCCTAATTCTTCCAGATACACTCCCTGCATCTAGATTAAGATCCTGAATTAAAAGCCAGTGACAACTGGCCTTTATTCTTCTACAGACTTTGGTGTATTTTGGATCACACCAGTGGGGAATGGAAATTCTTTCCCTATCTGCTACATTTTACTGAAAATGCTGCTGTCCTACACACTCAGACAGAAGTAGTAGGTTTTTAGTAGTCTACTTTTATATACAGTTCATGTTACATAGATGATATAAAAGGTTAGTGATGGACACATGCTGGACTAGGTTCTTCAGACACTGATAGGAACCTCTTCAAAGAGAAAGAGCCAGACTTCACAAACTTGATGGAGGTCATGATACAAATCCATTAAACATCACAGCTGTAATGGATTAATCTAAACCACTTCATTTAATTGGTCTGATCTTTAATATTGTACTTGATGTTACAAATAAATTATAACTTTAATTTATAAAATTTTCACATTTCTTTCTAAAACTGACAGTAGGTTTAAAGTAAAAAGAGCTTTGTTGCGGCAACAGCTTTCTTTAACAAGAACAAGACTGTGGTTTTTTTAAGAGTAGAGAAATGTGTAAACATAAATATTCATGATTTTCTTCTGTACACATCTGTGTAAATTAGTTGATATAAATATAATTTACTATAGAAACATTTTTTGTTTGTTTATGCTACACGCAGTTCTATGCTGGCATCACATACTAGCTGATTCATCTTTCAAAGTGAGATTTATTCCTTTTGCATTCTAACCCCCAGTATGTCCATTGCCAGCAGTGGACTTCATGTTCAGAGAATCAGACTCACAGTGTCAGAAATCTGAAATTAAACTTCAATACAAGATTATAAACAATCAAAAATGAATGTATTATTTTAATATCATAATTGCCAGACACTAAAAAAGGCCATGATCCAAGCCAACAAAAATCAATGACTGTTTTTCCATTGACTTAGCTGAAATTCACCCGCAGTTTCCAGTCACTGTAGATTCTCATTCTAGTTTTGCAATTTTATTACAGCATGAAGAGTTAAAAGTATGTAGTATCAGAGCTTCAGGGTGAGAAGTAAAGCCTCTAAGTCTTTCTGGGCCTCTTTATCCTGAAAGAAACAGACAACCATGCATCAACTTAGGATAAATCCCTTCATTTGCCCATACGTGCATATCCACATTTCTTTACTAACAACAGACATAACACACAACTGCAACAGCCACAAAATGTAAAGACTGCCTAGTAAGTTAATTTATCAGTGAATACAAAAATTATCTTTGTACTGAAAACAAGAGCCAGATGGCAGCCCTCCCTTTACAGCTCTGTTAAAGCACTTAAAATGTTAGCCCACAAATAGCCTTCTCAGCAGACCTGTAAGCCCTTCAGCCTGGGATATAACTTTTATTGGTGTACTTTGCACAAAGTATTGCCTTGCCTTATACCTGACGTAATCTTGCATCCCAACCATCTGCAGTTTTTCTAAAGATATTCTGTGACGTTTGCTAATGATTTATTATGCAACTAAGAAGAAAACACTGGGAAATGTAATTCATGAAACAGGTTAGATTGTGGTTTCAGTGCATAGAGCCACACCTACCTGTAATAGCCACTGTGGGCTGACTGCACCCTTAGTATCTTCCAGACTGACCTCTGCCTGTGCTACTGGGCTCACAGCAGAGTGGGGCCAGTGTGGGAGCAAGAGGCAAGTGACCTCCTGTGCTCAGAGCCAACACTACATTGTACTCCTAGGGCAGCAGGAAAAGGCTCCTTTTAGGCCATTGTATTAAGTGCACAGTGCATGGGACTTTAAACCTAACCCAGGCCTAGCACTGTCTCACAGGTAAGCAGTGGCATGTTTTGGCTATTCCCTGTATAACCTGCTTGGAAAGGGGCACATGCATATAAGCATGTAACCACAGTACAAAACCTCCATTATTCTGCTTATTTTTAAATGTTTCCTGGATATAATCTGCTTCCTTTAGCTGCTGCTGCAAAACTTGTAGCTTGCAGAATGCACCTTGGTTTAAAAGCACATTTCTAAAATGTCAGCACCTCATACCTACAGGCTTGTAAAGGTCCAAACACCTAACACATGCACCCATGAATACTAAACAGTCCAAGTGAAAGGTACCTCCACATTACAGCTTTTGCTAAGTATTTCTAATGACAGGGACCAGTAATAACAGTGCCACAGGATATTCTGAAAGAAAATACTGTAGACAGTCAGTGAAGTAATCACTAAATTTCAGGATCACTTCATTACCCAATCAACCAAAGAACTGGAACAAAATACAGAACATTTTAGACTGTATTTTATGGGTGAAGAAATTCCTGCTTCTCTTTATTTTGGTTAGTTGTCTATAATGTCATGGAGGAACAGAGAAGAATATTGAGATGATAGAAACCATATGCCAGACATGTCAAACTACATTATATTATTGGTCTGGATTAAGGCATTAATACATTAGCTGGACATTTCTCTTGGAGTTACTGCCTTACTCCCACTGGCAACAATAGGCTAAACTATCTGCCTAATCATTTATCAGAGGCCTTAAAAGGCACACACTGCAAAGCCAGTAAGCTCTTGCCAAAATACTCTAACAGAAGGAAATGTCATATGGCATTGAGCACCTCTTAAACTCCACGTCACTACAGGCTGTCTGGAGAACCACGCCGTTGCTTTCAACAAAAATAGAAAAACTTGAAATTTTCCCTTAATTAAGGGAAAATACACTCTTTTCTGTACTGACTGTTGTCAACTTGTGTAAATGATTCTAAACTCTGTTAATTAAAAGAAGTAAAAAGCCAGATATTGTCCCATGCTAAAGAGAAATGGAAAAATTTGCTGTATCTGGTCGTACTCTTATGACACTTTTCTAAGCTGAAGATTATGAAGATGCAGGTTTTCTCATATCTGAATAGTGTTCAGCATTTCACAGGTTGATGGGATTCCCTACTCATTTTGCAGGATGCAGCCTTTAAAAAATATATCTCTAAATAGTTTTGGATAATTGTCTCTCTCTTTAGAAGCAAAGGATTATATTGGGTAATGATCTTTACAAGTTGTAAAGGTCCAGAAAATATTGGGAAATTTTCCCTGAATCTTCCTCTGGGATTAGGAAAAAGAAAGGAACAAACCTATGATTGTTCTAAGAACTGTCTGGAGAGAAACTGCAAACGTGCAAAGCATTCTACCTCTGGGTTGCCAGTTCTAACCAGGACTACATCAGTAAAAGCAGGAATTACTGTTGCAAACTACTTAACGGGCTGCATTAATTGAGCCAGCAGCTTCCAGTCAGTAAGAACTGATATGGCAAAAGCATTGAAAAAAATCAGTAATGGCATTAAAAACAAAGCTGAGAGTGATCAGTGAAGGGAACTATTATGTCACCTTTGGATAGAGTTCTTCCAGACCAAGAGATGTGTCACGCTAAAAGGAGAGAGAAGCCACAACTCTGTTCAGTGTACCAGTTTCCAGTTTCAAGGGTGAAAACTTCATTAATGCCCAAAGCTTGACTGCTAATGGAAAGACAAAGCCATAAATCCTGTCTTGGGCCAATTCTCTTCCTTGCTGATTTCTGGGTCTGTGGCTTTCTGAAAATGAACAATGATGTGGCTTTCTGAAATGAAAATTTTTTTTTCCCCAGACAGCAGGCTCTCCCTTTAGAGTGTGGCAAGCAGAAAGAGAGGTACAAGTCATAGAAGGAATGGAATATACTTGCGTCAGTCCCATTTGTTCACCCTGAGGCTTAGTTCAGCACTGACTGAATACACAGCCATTTTCAATCCTGTCTTTCTACTGACAAGACTTACATTTATTAAACACTCCTTATATCATTTTCAGAGTTGAATATAAGTTCAAAATGTTCTGCAAACTGCTACACAAAGGGTATTCAAATTACAGGGCCAGGGACTGTATTTTGCCTTATTCTTATTTTGTTGCTTTATTTTTATGTTTCAT
Source organism: Rhipidura dahli (assembly GCA_013399225.1). NCBI lineage: Eukaryota > Metazoa > Chordata > Aves > Passeriformes > Rhipiduridae > Rhipidura > Rhipidura dahli. Next base: position 4,757,622 of record VXAC01007011.1, on the reverse strand, counting down.
CATTCACAGGGGATATGCACAGGAAAAAAAGACCTGGGAGGCCAGGGACTGATCAAGGGGAGAGAGGGAATTGAAAACAAGAGCAAGAAGGAAGAGAGAGCTGGTGAGAAAAAGGGAATGTTGGCTTAACTGGAAGTAGTCCACATTTTGACAGTTCATTTCTGCTTAAAAAAAAAAATTACTGATAAATATACCCAGAGAGTTACACATACAAATGTGCATGTAAAAATTAAATGGTAATTAAAGCCAAGACAGAAAGATAATGATTTTACCTTCCATCTCTGCTAATTATTTCCTTATGCACTAACACACTCAACCCAGGCACTGCACATGTGTGCACTTGTTGACAAAGTCCCAACTATCAACAGAGAACGATACACCCCCATGACCATAACCAAAATGGTTACCCCAGCCAACAAAAACATAATTGTGTGCAACCACTGCCAAATCCCAAGATGACATGCATCCTGTAGGGTTTCACTGAAGTCAGCAGAGCAGCATGGTATATTAAATGAGCTGGGCTGTAAGGGTGGTCCAAAGCTGTAGTCTGATATGCAGTAACAGCTATGAGGTGCCGAGAGACACTCCTGCTTTTGGGTACAGCTGTATTATTCCCTCACAGCTCCAGGAGAAATCCTGGACTATAACAGAAGGGACTCCCAAACATGCACAAGGATTATTAGAGAGCAATAGCTCTTGTGGACAGTATAAATCATGCAAAGCTAAATGCTATCCTATCCCTTCTCGGTTTCTGACAGACTCTCACAGATGGTGTGACTGTAGTGTGCATTAACAATTGTATAATACCATCAGTTTTCTCCTTTGATACTGCAATACACCAGTGCAATCATCCACATGCCACCTTCTATATGACTGCTGTATGTCACAAGCCAGGGCATTCTATGGTCTTTCATACCATCACTACCTTTCTCTGGGGATTAACTATAACTTCTCAAGGCTTTTAGGATAAAGGTAAGCACAGCTTTAAAATAGGCAGCTGACAATAATTACACATTTTCAGATATTACTTCAAGTAGAGGGAAAAATACCCTTTCACACCCAAAAGAATATGAATAAACAGTTCAGCTCATTCAAAGACTACTGTTGAAAAATTACAAAACAGCAGAATACAATTTAAAATACTGAAAAGTCATGTAAAATTTTAATCCACTGGTTCTTTTCTGACTTGAATGACTAAATTTCACCTATGATCTTTTGGCGTTCAGGACATTCTCCTCTTTCTGACCGGCTGCTTCCTCTCCCACGATGGGACCTAAAGCTTTTCTTTCTATGCAGGCATTGCTGAAACACAAACACACCCAGTTACAGCCCCCTCACAAAGCCCATCAAGACTTTCCTTCACCCTGTATATTTGTCCTGGGTTGCAGTATTTTCTATTACCATCCTCATGAGGTGCTGAAACCAGGTGGGACAGTGTTTTTCTTGCCTCCTCCCTCCAGATTAGCTTCCTGATAATGGCCCATCAATGCCTTGCACCACGACTCAGAGATAACTCCCACTGGACCTCTCTTCCATCCCTCTGCAACTCCCACTTTTTTTTCCTCACAGACAATATTAAAAATGAAATTAATAGCCAGGGAGATCAACTACGGTGATGTAAAAAAAGTGTAAGGAAATTGTATGAGCATGATTTTTGCTCAGCAGCCGCATTCTTGTGTAAAACTTCAGCCGTTGTTGCTGCCTATTACTACATTTATCACTTTCTCCACATGAGTTTCAGATGTCACTGAGGCTGAAGCAAAGTCTTTAACAAGTCTCTGCTTCCTGCCATTCTACACCTGTAAGAAGTGAATGCCACAATCATCAATTTCTGTAATACCTAAATCTCTCTTACTTGTTAATTTCAACTCTGAACTGCCATCATTTCTAATTACTGGGAAAGAGTGCACAAAATCACCAATAATTTTGTAAAACACATTCTTAGCTTTAGGAAAGTTTTTATCTGCATTTTATGTATGACTTTCAGCAACTCAGTGTAAATAGATTTCCTTTGCATTTTTCCTGCTTTGCTGTCTTCATCTCTTCCAAGAATACACTTTTTGTAATGCAATTGCGGCTTTTCAGATTTATTATAAAAAATGTAATAGAGACTAGAACCTTGAAATTTTAATCTCTTTCTCTGCTAGGCTGTTACCTCCTTTGTGGAGAGCTTACTGATCCTACAAGCACAGAGTTCACTCTCATGCTAAGGCTCATCTCCAGATACTCCTACATTGAGACTTGAAATTCTAAAAGTTCCAGCTTTGAAAATTTCCAACAATCCTTATTATAAAGAAGAAATTAGTGTCTTATTCCCCTTACAAGCAAAGGACCATGTGTTTAACCAAACATACACACACACTCGTTTTGTCTTTCTATACGCAAGACAGACACTTGTGCTTTCAAAATTAAATCACATTTTTGTCTTCAAATTTAAAAAAGTAATTTTGTTCTACCACAGTAGTCCACCACATCTGGTTTCAACAACCCTTCATGTAGTCACACTCAGCAAGGCTTTGAGCACACTACAAAGTAATGACTCTCAGTAAGGGTAATGCAACATTCACTAGATGAACTGAGCAGCTGTTAAGCACACTACTAATAACTCACAGCAGCCCTGAACATTAGGATCTCTTTTACTGAAGGGGCAAATGTTTCCCAGGACCCTGAGGTTATCCACCTGGGTAGCAACCAGTGAAAAACTGGACAATTTAATGTCCCGTGCACCTCCAGCAGTGAAGTACCACTCCACAGTATGACAGTATTTATGGCCAAGGAAGGATTGAATGATTCATTGGAAGTTTCTGTTTAGAGAGGATAGAGAAAGGTCTCTTAAGATGCACTGTAATATCAGCTTTGTTTTTCCAAATGTAATTTGAACCAAATCTAACATATTTTCTTTACAAAAAAAAAAGACTGATAAGTTAAAAATGTGCCGAACTATTTCAAAAACCTGTCATGTTTTTGAAAATCCTCCCATAACTCTTAATTTACAGGACTCACTCAGTCAGAACTTTTTTCTTTTTTTATAGTTTCTGTGTATCCTTTTTAAGATTCATAATACGATTGAAACAGGCTGATTTTTTTTTTCTTTAACAAGAATTAGCTATGCTTGGAAGCCCCTTTACCCCTTGAATTCAAACATATGCTGTAAGTGGTAAAACACAAGTGGGTGCACAGAAGGGATATCTGGATGTGATATAACATTCAAGACAAAAATAATATCACTTAACTCAAAATGTTACATGAAATAAATCCTAGAAAAAGTGTCGGAGAAGTGTCCTGAGTTAGAGCAGCTGAGAATTGACCTGAGGAATAAAATGAGTTATGGGCTACTTTACTGATGCCAAGCATCTCTGGTTCCCAGAAGTCATTGGAAAGTGTGGATGCTCAAAAGCAATAAAAGTAAACCACTGTCTATGATTATTTTTATGCAGGATGATTTGTATCATGAAATATTATACATTTCCTCATTGTGGCACCTTTTCAGCAATTTTGTCTCTCAGTCTGCTCCAGATTTTATGCCTTTATACAAATACATGTTTCTCAGTAGAAGCCAACATCTAAAAACAATAAAGGAATTCCCCTGCTTGAAGAAAGAGAAAATTCATGTGAGAAACTATGATTATACTTGGGAATGATGGGTTTCACATGACTGTGACAGAATACCACACGGCTGACAACCTTGAGATCCTGTGCTGTGGCAAACTAAAAGAAATCCTCAGACTGCTGTTGACCTGTGATTTTTTTTTTCAGACCACAAACCCCATCTTCTACAGGGTTGCAGTCAATTCAGGCAATTTATTAGCATCTGTTTATTACTGTCTCCCCAATGCCTCCTCAGTCTTATTACAGTCTCTTCCCTCTCTTAAACTAATCCCACTAAATGTTATTCCTATATACAGCTCCAAGCCCTGAACCACTTCACTTCCAACACGTTTTCCCAAAAATCAGTAACAGTCTTTCTGTAACACAATAACCAAAACAACATGTAATATTCAAATTCAGATGGGATTTGAGGTAACAGTTAGCAACAACAGAGTTCATGTTCCAGATCTCCATTCCACAGTAATTTCTTTCAGCGTGCACTTGGGTTTTTTACCCTGTGCTGAGTGCTTGGTTGGGTTTTTTTAAATTGAATTACATACTACTGCTCTGATACCATATTTTCTGGACTCTTTTTTTTCTAAACCTAACTCAAAACACATCACAAGTAAACAAGACAAAGGAGACAAATCTGTGGTATCTATAGAATTAGTCAAAAACTCGAGAGGTCAAATTAACTCATCCTCTTCAGATGGACAAAAGATTTTGGGGCCCATTGGATGCTCACTCTTCTGTTCACAAATCAGTGTAATTCTTATTCTCATCATCACCTTGCTTGTTAGAATACATACACCTATCCCTCAGACTGCTCCTGAATTCCTGATCTCACCTCAGGGTTCCCTCTCCTTCTCAGGTCTGCTGATACCTCAGAAATGTGATGGGATGTTAAACAGATAATTTATAGCAGTCTTGTTCTGCCTATGTTCTGTAATAGGCAAGCTGAAGGTATATTTTAACAGTAAGTAAAGAATAAAGCAGAATTAAATCATTGTTAATGTCATATCTGTATCAATACATATTAAAAGAAACACTGAACTTAAGCAATGATTACTTAATTTATGATTGGTACGTACTATAACGTGGTCCAAAAATTAGGCCACCCAGGAGCAGCGGCTGGTGAGGCACACAGTGGTCTTTCTTCCCAGCAGGAACACTTGACATAAACATGTCACTGCTCCATACACAGCATTTATTGTCAATCAAGTTAGAGAGTTATTTAATGGTCTTTTTCCTTAACTTCAAAGAATTAAATGGGAGGGGGCCAATTCCTCCCAGGAATCACCTCTCTCTCTCCATACCACATCTGCTGTGCTCAAAGGGTGTCCCTTAGGCTGACAAAGCTCAGGTTTGAACTTGTCATGCTCTAGGATGGCAAGATGTTTCCAGTCATAGGTCAGTCATGGGACTTGCTTCTATATGAGATCACACAGAGTGAACTTTCCTCCTATGACTTGGTTTATATTTGAGATATTAAACAACTTACAATCTCTCAAATATTTGTAAAAATTGTGTGTCCACATACCAAATATACTCAAATGGGCCTCAAGAAGAATCTAGTAATCTCTTAGAATGAACTATATTCCAGCAGATGTGACTTGAAGAACTGTGCCTTCTTAACTGCCCTGTGGTTGAAGACAAAGGCAATCTTGAATAACTCATCTACCTCTGCTGTGGTTAACATACTGCCCTTGACAAGAATCACAAATCAGAGGCTTTCAGGAGCAGAGATAGAGACTGCAGGACAAAAAAATCCAGAGTTCTCTCAACCAAGGAAAACATAGGTCTGGGAAAAATTTCAGCACAGCTAAAGTGACACACTCAACTGCTTATACTCAAGATGACCTAATGAAGTGGGTTAAATTACAAAGAGTACAATTCAATTTCTAATACAGACAAGTCCCTGACAGTTCCCTAAACAAAGATTTTTTTTAAAGCTGTTGATACAGACAACTGTAATGCGTGAACCTAGAGCAGAGGAAAAAGGAATGTTCTGTGTTCAGAGGAAAAACTGAAACATTATGCTGTTACCGGCAGTGCAATAATGGATGCCAAAGACAAGAGAGCAGTCACAAGGGAACAAGTTATCACTCTCAATACCCACCTCATTAGTAACTGAGAGAATTGACAGTGCAGAATCACAGTACTTCAGTGCATTGTTTTTCTGGCCAAGATCTTTATAGCACTGAGAAGAAAAAACATTTTGTTTCCAATCAGACCACTGTAAGAACACCAGAGTATACAAATCATTATTTTTAAAAGAACTTGGTTACCTTTGCCAAATACACATAATTGCATTTGGAATATCCTGGATGCATTTCTTCTGCCTAAATAATAAAAAACAGGAGAGAAAATAGACATAAAACTTGTGTGATGAGATTTATGTGGTCTGCATAACATTTTTAGTAATGCACTACATTTCCTCAAACATCAGATGGAATCATCTCTACTCTGTGTAATGCAATTTGTTTAGTAGCACTTGAAAAAAACATCAAGAAAACAAGAAAATGCAAAACTCAAACCCTAAACCAGGTACATGAGATGCTTATAGTGAACACATAAAAGTGTTCTGTACAGTTTGCTCTCCTCTCTCCCTAAGTGCTCTGTAAAGATCTTGGGTCATTCTGTACAAGATCTATTGGATTCATTCACTTACATGGTAGGTTTGAAGATACCAGTCTCTACATTATGAATATTTATTTCCTCATCAAAGAAATAAGAAAGAAACCAACCATTCACACTTCATGTAATGAGTAAAGAACTGTATTTATCCATTTTGCAATTATTTCTCTTCCACAGACTCTTATCTTCTAGCTCTAGGTTCATCTTTCTTTTCAAAATATCATCTTCTGAAAAGTTCAGGTCATTAAAAAAGTTCAAGAATGTCTTTTTTTTAAATCACATCAAGGATATAAAAGCTTGCAAGATGAGTAAAACCCTTACTAATTATCCACTAATGAAGAAGCAGCTTTTAATCAAAAATCAGCTTTTGGGAGGGAAAAACTACATCAGTGAAATTTATAGTAGCAGTAATGCTTGGACCAAAACAACGCTGCTTTCACCACAACTGTGTAGAATCAAACAACTGAAAAAGAAACCCAAACAGTTGTCTTTTAGACAGTAATGTGATTTTTGTTGCTGAAGATGACTTAAAACCACAGTCACTCTGCAGCCTACCACAAAATACCCTGAAGCTAAAGCGAATGTTTCAAATTATTTCTAGCACTTTTGGAATTTGACCTTCAAGATAAAATCTCTTAAACTGGGAAGATGGTAATGTACTGTCCAAAATTCAGGAGATTATTCAATCTTTAAATAGACAAAGAACATAGAAAACAAGCACTCTTGATAGTGAAGAAAATCTGTCTGTCCTATTTCTTTGAAAAACTTTCTGAAAGAAATTGTAATGTTAGTAGGTTATGCTTGGAATCCAGTAAAGTGAAAAATTTGTATGCTTGTGTGCTTTTGAGCTCCAGAAGTAGAAATGATTCATATGGAAGGCAGTGATAGATTTATTTTATTCATGTGGTGTTTTCTCATAACTTTTTTCAAGCAGAATGCCCAGAAACATGGACCTATATGATAGAGCTTTCTTCTCTACTTCACTACAAAGGCAATTTCATCTCCACAAATAAGAAGGGCTTCTACTGAAATTCAGTGGAAAAAAAGTTTCATATCAGAAAAAGAGAAGCATCACAATGTCAAAGTTTTCCTTGCCTGTGTTAACACTCTTACAGAAACAGGCAAATCAGCAACTATCACTATGGTTTGTTTGTCCCAAAAGCATATGTAACTGATCTATAACCATATCACGCTCAATTCAGTAACTATTAACCAGGGCAATTCATTGAAGAATTTCCTGAAACTAAAGAAGGAAAAGAAAGCTGCTAACCACTCATGGCCAAACTAATTTTAAAACTGAAAAGAAAAAAAAAATTAATAGAGAGCTTGGTGGTGTTTAGAAGAGCCCCAACACTATAGCTACTGTACGTAGTCTGCTGAACAGACATCTTGACAATACTCACATATAACAGCTGGTAAACAGCAACACAGGAAAACCCTTGGCTAGAACTCACCTTAAGGAAATTCTGCAATGCTTCTTCTACTGTTGAAGTTGGTGGAGTCCCAAAGAGAGCAGCAGCTACTTTCTTTTCAATCCAAGACAACTGAGCTACCTAAAATTTAAAAAAAAAAAATATTTTTTTTAAAGTCAGATTTCTTTAGTGCTGCTTCTCAGTTTTGCAGTAAATACTGTCTTTCATACTTTACTGCTTACACAACTTATTTTGGAAAAGAACCTGTAAAGGAATGCTTTATAGTGCCAGTTTGCCAGCTCAAAGCAGTCTTTTGGATTTCAGAGTCATATGACCAAACCCCAACATCCTCAAGATAAGATTACTCCCATGTTCAAAGCTTAAATTACATTTTAGGTTTCATAGCATCTTGCCTTTTTTAAAAGCCTAAGGCTAGAAATAGTGCTCGAAACCTGTTAAAGTTTTCATGAGATAGACAGCTTTGCATGATAATCTATGCACTTGACTACTTTCCTACATTATGAAAAGCTGTTGCTGCAGTAAAAATGTGAGTGGTTTTGGAGCTTGTATAACAAGTTCACTTATTAAACAGAAGCTGGTGACAACCACTGTTAAGAAACAGGCTTCATTTTTAGCTCTTCCAATCCGACAAACAACACTTGCCAATGACCTCTTCTCATTACAGGAAGATGAGCTGCTATAAAAGGACTTTGGGGAATTGTCATATTTCCACACAGTGCACATGACTTCTTCCCTTACATTCACTGACATCTGACAGAAACTGCTTTGGTTACTGCCATAAGATATTCGGCTCCATTACCCAACCTTCACAGCTTTAGCAAAGGATGGAGTTGCTAAGAAATACCACATGAAAGAAGAGCCTGTTTAAATGGAGGAGTGAAGCCACTTTCCTTCGGACACTTCTACCCCATCTGTAAATAAAAGTCAGGACTTTTTTCCTTCACATCAGTATTTGAACCATAGCACTGATGGCTCCTGTCACAGAGCAGATGAGCCAAAAAGTGGTAAAAAACAAGGTTCTGTATTGTCTGGCCTGATCTATGCAGAGGCAACACAAAGAAGAGATACACAGAGGCAAAGAAAGAGAGTCTCTCATCAGAGACTTGGAGGTGAAATATGAATTACATCTCTTTTTCAGAAGGAGCTACAATTCAAATAACAGACTTCAGCCTTGAAGTCAAGTCTGCCCTACTGCTATAAAATTTTAAATGGTTTTGGATGGTTTTAGATTATTCCTGCTTTATTCCCTTGCTTCTCAGCATCTGCAGGGCTGTTGCTGATCCCCCTACCAGCTCCACCCATATCCAGCAATTAGCCAGTTAATAAATGTAAAATACGAGAATCCACTCTCTCATAACTATCGACAGCTACCAACCAGAATGCTTCCCCTTTGACTTGACATCAAGTTCTAGCTACTTCTTGTTGCAAACTGCCTTAAAAATACCTTTGCAAAGACTAGAAATACAGGTCAGTATGCAACAGGAAAATGCATAGGATCGTATTTTCTCATCTGGTCCCAGTGTCTCCAGCTACACAAGAGCAACACTGCGTGGAGACAGAAGGCATCCCGGTCAAGTCTTGGCAGCTGCTCAGCAGGGTCCCAATGCCTTTGTTACATTTGTTACATGTTGCCAGTAAGCATCTCACACAAAAGCACTAACAATTATAAACCAGAGAGAAACAATATACAAAAATAAAGCTTTTGTTTTCATTCCCTCTCACGTATCTCACTCTTGAAGCTTCTTCTAAGAACATAAAGTGTTTTTTACAAAAGCTCTCCAGCAATCATGGATTTCTCACTCATTGAAGCAACTAGGTTTTGTTGTCCCTGCAGTGCTTTCCAGCTGTGTCACAAACTGCAGCATGTTGCTTAAAACTTCTGATGGTAGGTATATATATAATATCCTTCTCCATTTCATTTCCCTCACTGCTGTATAGTTTCTGAGACATATTCTGCACAAATTATTAAAACCACTTTTGCAAAAGTGCTGTTTTTTTCACACCAATCTACTGTTGCTGTGTTCTCTCTTCTTTTGGAAGAGGAAGGGGATTTCTATAGTTTTAGGTCCATCACATCAAGAGGGAGGAAGAGATGGGGTAAAAATAAAGGGAATGTACTACACTGTTCCCTGCAAGAGCACACAACACCCTGGAGATACACACTGTGCAGATATAATTACCACAATCATGTCTGCTGTTATGCAATAGTGAGGAAACAAAATTGCAGTTTTTCCATGAGGAGTTATAATTAACTATTGAAAACACAAGTTCTTCCTGGCAGATACTTTATTTTCTTATGAGATTTAATCAGAACTGATTTACTGGGGTTTTAGTCTTTATTTTGTCTGGCTTGGGTGCTGCTTTGCACTACTCAAACTTTTAAAAAGCCCAAACATATATGCAGTTGGCCATTTTTATTTCACAATTCCCACCAAGCTAAAACAATGTTTAAAAGTGAAATGCATGTAAGCACATTTCACACAAAATCACCTGCACTGAAAGGAGGTTGTAGCAAGGTGGGGGTCGGTCTCTTCTCCCTGGTAACAAGTGATGGGACCAGAGGAAATGGCACCAAGGGGAGGTTTGGATTGCATGTTAGGAAAATTTCCTTTACTGAAAGGGTGGTCAGGCATTGGAATGGGCTGCCCAGGGAAGTGATATAATCACCTCCCTGTAAGTGCTCAAAGGCGTGTGGGTGTGGCACTTGGGGACACGGCTTAACGGTGAACAGAGCAGTGCTGGGTTCACAGCTGGACTTGATCTTTGAGAGGTCTTTTCCAACCTTAATGATTCTATGATTCCATGGCAATAGTGAGTGGTTTTTTCATGTGCATTCTATCCAGCATTATACTTTGTGACTATTCCAGAGACAGTCTGAGTGTTCTGTGATGTTTTCAGCAGTCAGACTTATATATGCCACTGGCTTGATGAATTTGTTGCTGCAACTCTAGCCCTCCATATATGAAGTGCCTAGTTTACACAAGTTGTCCAGGTTCCTTGCGTGGTCAATACCGAGAGAGAGGCATTTCCATTAGGCAATTCCTCTTCACCTACATTAGCCTGAGATGAACACTCCTATCTTTCTTTTCTTTCTTTCCTTCAACTACAAAAGGGCACAGACCCTGGGGATAGCTAAAGAACAACAGCTTAACTGTGTCCCATCTGAGTCTGTCTGCACCCCCCTACAACTGAGGTGGGACAAATGGAAAAGAGCTGTTATATGCAGTACACAGAATTGTGTCCCAGAGCAACAATGACGAACAGGAAATTATACCCTTCCCCTAAGTGCACATAAACACAGTCTTTAATCTGAAATAACTTTGAGTAAATCTTATGCCATGTTCAGTGAAATGGAAACATCATTCTTACTATACCAAGTTATTAATCATTCTCTGTCTGTGAGCAAGCATGGAGAATGGAACCCCCAGTGCAACATGCTCTACTGTAGTGCAGAATTGACTGCTACAGTCAAGGTTACTCTAACAGTGCAAAACGTATCTGGAGGTCCATACAGAATCAAGTATAAACGGAATGTCAACTTCAACAGAACCATGATTTCACTTAGTGCATGTTCCAAGAGTGGTAGAGTACAGAAGGTAATAAAGAAAACAGCTACTGCAGCAAGTAATTACAACAACAAAATTAAGGAATGAAGATTGGTTTTGCCCTACACATGATTTCCAAATGTTAAGTGAGTTTTGGTTTTTTAGTCTCCTGAACTCTGATGTCAGTCCTGCCAGAAGCCTAAAAATTCACAGAAGCACTGCAAGGAACACTGTGTTTCCACAGAAGATGAGGTTTTAATGTACTGGGTCCCTCAAGAAACATCACTCCTCAGCTGCCATACATGAGGAGAGCTAGTCCCACACACTCAAGAACAACAAACAAAGGCCTGAGCCATCTTCTGATCTTCCTTAGAACTGGAGGGGAGTGGGTCATCATGACAGCCTGGCCTTTGCCAAGAAGAGGAAGCCACTCCACAGTATCCCAAAGCAAACAAAGATGCTTGTCTCAACCAACCTCTCCTATAGATCTGTCAAAGAACAAGCTGTCATCCATTTATTCTACCCAAATCTCTATTATATCCAGAGATGGAAGAAAGGCACTCCCAGAGTTAAACTGCAGCTGAACATAAAGTTCATACTCAGAGCTCTCCCATCAGGCCTCTTCTATCTCTGACGGCCAAGGCAAAAAATGTGGTTCTCCCCTAAGTACTGGGAAAATGGATTTCATAATATCCCCTTCTCAGCCTAGGATGAGCAAAAATCTTATATATATATATACATATACATATATATACTGAAACACTGGTTGGATTTTTGTCTTCTGTTTGTTTTTTATGAGAAGTAAACCCTGCCCACTGACAGCTCCTTTCAAATTTCAGGATGTTGGTATGAAGGAAACAAACCTTGAAAAATCATTCAGGGTTGACTTTCAGCCCTAAAGGACATCCTCTTGCACTGTCTCCTTGCTAATAGCTCACTGAAGACATATCAGACAATTGTCTTCCATAAAGGCAAATCACACCATGCATATAGCTTCTGTAAAATATTAATGGCACCTAATTAAATATCCCAGAGAGTTTCTTTTTCTTTTTCATTAAAATATATGTAAAATTGTATTAAATCATTTTGCAATATTTTGACTTCTGGAAGAGATTAAGTAACTAGACACCAATTTTGAAATACTGGTTTCCAACAAAAATATTCTCTTTCTTGCCAGCTGAAGAACCAGGACAATCTGCACAGGCCTTTAGGTATTTATCCAACTTGAACTGGGCTTTTCACTTACCACTTAGAGAGCACACAAAGGAACTGGATCAGTTTGTTCCCAGATGTAACCCAAACAGATACTGGGATACATCAGAGACAAATCCAAAACATGGCATGTAACCTGCAAAAAGAAAATCCCAAGAGATCTAATCTTTAACACCCTACTAGCATTTACTAGGGACACTGATCCAGTTTCTCAAGTACATGCTAGCTGTTCTGTGCCTGTCCTGTAATGGCAAGTAAAATATAAGTCTTGAATAGATAGTTTTATGAGCTATTTGAAACATTAAAACACTTTAAAAAAACCCCACAAACATACAATTGTGAAGAATTATCAGATAATTGCACCTAGAACTGTAAGGAAATAAAACTTATTCCTATATGCCATGCACCACAGATCCATTCACTTCTTGTATACATAGCAGGTCCCACAGGCAAAATTTTGCCCATCATGACATCTATGAAATGACTGGTGAAAAATCTTCCAGAAAAATCTGCCAACCTGATTGTGATACCAGAAGTATTTTTCTAGCAGAGCTGAGATAATTTTATGATCCTCCTCTTTTGTACAGCTCTACTGACTTTATAATGGCAAGAGACATAAGAAAAATCAAAAACTGATTTTTAGGCAAGATGGTGCACAACTGTCACTGGCTCTGCATCAACAGACAAACCCCAGCTGCTGTGAGGCAGTGAAAACCCAGCTCATCCTTTCCACTGGAAGGTGCTACGACACCTTGCATCAGCTTCATCCTGGCCCAGCAAGAAAAACTGCTGAGTAAGAAACCTGGCAGTGCTGTCCCACTGTTCCTTGCAAAGGACTGTGCTACACTGAGGGAGGTGAGAAATGGCAGTTTGGCCAAATTCTGGCACAACTCCACAAACTAAATAGCTTTGACTAGTACAGCATGCAGTCTCTGCATATAGATTTCAGTCTTCAATAAACCTTCTGCATTTGCCTCCACTGGTTTAGGGGTGACAGGGTTGACAGATGGGCTTATATGACCTTGAAGGTCTCTTCCAACCTTGATGATTCTATGATTCTATACTTTTTACCTCAAAGTCTTTTCAATGGATTTTTTATTTGTGAAAATGAACTGTAACCTTGAGTTACACTTGAAGCATCCCCATTTACAGTATTGAATGCAATTCCTTTTTTTCAGTCTGTCATCCAAAAAACCTATGCTAGACAACAGTAATAAGATCACCTAACATTAAATTGGGAGTGAATGGGAAATATCTGGCTATACTAGGAAGACTTAAGTACATCAGATTTCACAAAACTATTATCAAAGTCTATAAAATATCAGAAACTTGTTATCTTTTTTAACTAGACTGCTTCAGTAAAAGAATATGTGACCAAAATTAGACAAAAATACCCTTGGGAGCAGTACTTACAAAAGAACAAATATTGCAGCCAATCCTAACTTGATCACAAAGTCAGCTAGGCTAAATGTAAAAACGAACCTTCTTGACTGAATCATTCCTTTTACTTCTTTAATTTTCTCACACTGGACAACACAGCCTTCTCAGCCTCAACAACAGTGAGACTGAACATTAAAAACAGAGCATCTAAGAGGAGCATTACCACTCTATCTACAGGTACAGGTATAGACAAGTGACAAAGGAATTTTTCAACACTCCACCATAATCTCTACCCTGACAAAATATTTGGAAGCAATGCCACAGTCAACAGGCTTCTTTTGGGATAACTCTCACAGCATGAAACTTCACAGTCTGCAGAACAGGAGCAAGGAATTTGGCACATCTTCCACAAGCTCCTATGACTGCCTATATCACATGCATGGCCAAAACCTGTGTTAGTGGATCAGCACAGAAACCAACTCACTCTGCCATAACTCATGAGGATATTACCAAACTCACTGGGCTAGGGTTAAAAACTAGTACTGCCCCAAAACTAATGTTTCCAAATGACCTCATCCTGCTACTGTAAGTGTGCAATAACAGTTAAGATTTTAAGAGCTGACATCCCCAGAAGTTGAAACAAGATGTTATTCAGTCCTATACTTGCATTTATTTAGAGTATGAAAATCTGTTCTATGTGTTTCAGGTTACTATTTTGTCATGGCTGACACAGAAGGCAAGAATTTAAAAAAAAGAAGAAAAATAGAAATTTGAAATCAATCCTTACATATTTCAGTGGCTACATCTGTTTAGGTAGATTGTTTCACTTAAATAAATGCAGGTCAGGTCATAACCTAAAGCAAATGCTAATCTGTGGTTTCAATGTTAAGTAAGGAAACCCTGCATAGACATTGCAAGCATGGAATATGAATTTGTAACAATACACTACAACAAACCACATGTATTACTCAATCAGGAAGTGGTGATTATCATGAAAACGAAACAAGAGTAAAATAAAAAGTGCAATAAGAACAAAGTGAGGTAGACTGAGATTGTGTGTTTCTAAAAAGCAGCAGCTCACGTAAGAAATAAGCCATGAAAAACATCTGGGAGTATTTGGCATAAATGGAAGCTGCAGTTAGCTGTTGGACACAGCACAGTGTAAAAGTGCTTAAGGAATCATTGATGAGAGAGATGCTTCTCAGAGGCAGGACAGCAAGCAGACTACAGGACCATCTCCAGCAACTTAGTTTTGCGTAGCTAATGCTGATATTCAAAAATACACTGTGACAAAAAGTAAAATGCCAAGTTCCTTGAAAATGCTGGTGTCATTCCTTATTCAAGTCAACAGAAAACATGGTTGCTGAAAGGTTTTTGAAAGTTAAATACATGAACTGAAAAACTGCTGAAAGATTACTTTGCATTAAGTCTTGTTGCAGATAAAGTCTGCAATGTGTCACAGCAACTCCTTTCTAGTTTGCAGGCACTTTGTAGTGACTCGCACTGGCAGTATCCAAAAGAAAACAAGGTTGGCTGGAATTCACTGTGCATTAGCAGTTATTATTCTGAGAAGACTCACAGTGATCTTTTACAGCATAGACTATGCAAGAATGTTTTCTTCCAACAAAAGATTCCTCACAGCACTAGACATGAACCAGTAAAGACAGCCATCTGAGCCCTCAAAGATGTGGATTACCAACAAGACAACTCTTATGAAAGCACAAGCATAATTTTTCTAAAAAATTTATTAACAGCTAATTTGCAAACCAATTATTTTATTTTTTCATATATGACTACTTATCACTATGTAATCTACTACAATCTAATATAATCTTTATAATATATAAGCAGAACAATCTTTAAAAGCATCTGTTGTAGTGGCATGACACAAATTGCATCTCTTGCAAAATTCATTGGTGAATTACAGATTTTTATGCATGAGTATGTTTTGGACATTCCCTTGGAATTTACCAAGCCAGTATGGTAGCCTTGCTGCCACAGACATAACTCCTGTAATGTAAGTGCCTTTAAGTTATGGATGGGAAATAAAGTTACCAAAAGGCTATGTTACCAGCTCTGGTTCACCCAGAAAGTTTGTGGCATAACAAAGAAGGGAAATCAAGAGGTCATCCTTCCTCCCTTCCAAATATGTTACTTTTCATTCAGATAAAAAGCCTGAACACAACAATGAGGGTCAGACAAGCACAGCTTACCTAACTACATTGCAGGAATGGTCAGCTGTGAGCGTCATGCATCCGGCAGTCAATTCAGGAAATGTAAATGTCTGCTTCGTTTAGCTCAAAACATCTACTTAAATAAACACCTACTTTGTCTTAAGTCTCACTATTTAATTACCATTTTTTAGTATACTCAATTCATATGTTAGATAAATAAAACACAACTTACTGAATAGCACCATCTTCCATTTAGGTAATATAAAAAGGGATCTTGAGGCTTAAGTTCAATTGCCTTGTCTAGGTGCTCCTATTGGAAAGAAAATTAATATCACTTTAGATGTTTGTTTGGCAAGTGTGTTTACATTCTAAGTAGTTTGCTGCAACTCAGCAACAAATTCAGAAATTCTCTTCTGCTGCAATTGTCTTCTAACAACCTAAAAATATTTTAACTAGCAAAGCCCTTCCTCGTGGAGGGAAACCACAAAATTATTTAGCAACGTTGCACACAATGCAAGAAGGCATGTTGTATTTAGAACATGATTAAACAGCTCTAAAGTTCCGTCAAATAATTCAAAAACTTTTGTCTTAAAAAGGCAACAATTTCAATTAATTTCATTTACAGTTAATATTAGGAAACTGTCACAGATCAAATCAGTGAGGCAGCAACTACTCTTGAATATGTCTTACATGCCAGCACCCATCACTGAAGCATGATTCCTTCCACCTTGGAATGTGACTGCCCCAATGAAATGGTAATTGACACAACCAACTGTTACTATAATGTGAAACTGAGAAAGTAAAATGGTTCTGTTTATAGTGAAACTTCAAAACCTAGAAAGTATCTAATGAGGTCCTTCTTCCAAAGTCACTTTCATTTCAGGTCATGAGTACCTTTATTTCTCTCCTTAATTTACCAAAGTAAGCTCTTGAAGAAAAAATAAATCTGTTATTTCACCCCTACCATTTGACTCTCGAAATAAATTTAATTTGAACATTTCTTTTTTCCTTCCACATATCTGTCTTTATAATTAAGCCAGTCACAAAAATATTTGAGTTACACAGATATAAGAGACTATTATACTATATCCACAAACTATTCAGATGGGAGCTATGTTTTCATACTACTATTTTCCCAAATCGGCACATTTCAGGATTTACTTTGGAGGAATAAAACTTCCCTGAAATGGCCACTGCTCACACCGTGGACACTTTTAAAACTCCATCTTTAAACAGCTGCAGCACTTGTGTTATTTGTCACTTTCCCTTTGTTCCCAGCTTGTCCCAGTGCGTGGGGCTTAGCTCGCTTGGCACAGCTCAGATGTAATTAATGCTCTCTCACAGGAAAGCTCCGCCACACTCCAAGTCCTAACACGGACATGATGTGAGAGGAACCCATCCCAGGCATTCCCCAGGAATTGGAACATGTCTGTTGCCTCTCACTGTCACCCAGAAAGGGGGGACGCCAGCTTGGAGGGCAAGGGATGGATGGAAAGTGTCTAAGCGATGCTGAGGACAAGGAGGGGGAGAGCAGCACATTTAACACAAACAGCTAACTCTAAAAAACACAGTTACCTCTGAAAGGACAGTGTTAAAACAAACATTACCTAAGGGTGACATGAAGGATGATTGCAGAACTGTGTTAGTTCGTCACTTACTGTTATGTATGTTCTGATTTTCTGAACAGAATTGTTATTCCCTTTTCTCCCCACTTTGACTACAAAGCAAACCAGAAATCTTAATGCTGTTCCCAGAATCCTACCTCAATTGTTGAATTTTGCAAGCATATAATCTATTTGCATACATAATAATGTTTACAATTTAATTCAGCACCAAAATAGACCTGTGAGGCTGAATTACTGTGTTGGAAAAACCTGTCTTTGACACTATATAAGGAAATAACTTAAAGGAATAGCTTAAAAAAAACCAACCCCAAATCCTACAAAAACATACCTTAAAGAGATAACCATTCCTGATTTTGTTTTGTACACTTTCAAACTGAGACATATAGCCACACATAATTGCAAACCTGAGAGGGGAAAAGAAAAACACACACACATACTTTTTGTGATTTAAATAAACCTTTGAATCAAATAACAAAATATTTCAATACCTAATGCACACATTTACACCTGGTTTTTTTCCATCTGGATGGCTGTATGGAAGTTTGGCATGAGCTATACATATCCAGGAACAACAAAAACACAAACCAAAACAAAACAGTGGAAACAAGAAGTTTAAATGATACTATCTGGGTCGTCATTTAAGTGAAAAAAACAGGTATCTCCTCCAAAATTCCAGTAATTTAGTTCAGAGTGTGACTCTTCCAGACTGGCTCTACCATTGACAGCAGTTCACCATGACACATTGTGCCCTGCAGTGTGCTGGTAATGTGAGCACCACCAGCTGCAGAACCTCACCCAAGAAGGCAAATGCTTGGGTTGTGCTCAGTAGGAAGCTGTACACACCTCAGAAATATTCACAGTTGTCTTCTACCCTTCTCAAGCACCCCAGTGCATTCCTGCACTTTGGACATTCTTCTAGTGTTTTTAAAATTGTTTTAAAACATACACACACATTCTGGTCTAACAGGATCACTACTGCTATTACAGTAGTGCCTACAATATATGCCTATTGCTAAGATCATAATTATATCTATTATTATGACTATGATTACCATAAATTAGGAACACTGAGTGATAAAAGAAATGTGAGCTAATTTCTATAAAATATTTGTATTGTTAAGCAGGTGTAAGTGAAAATATTTTCACAGCAAACCTATAAAGATTCAGATCTCCTAACCAAACCTAGTATCTTATTGACACTCAACCTAAATTTCTATTGTTTTCTTCTTATTTCTTCAACAGTTACAGAACCTCTATGCATAAGAAATCTCTTGCACAGATATCAGTTGTAGTTTCCTCGGGCCTATTTTCATTGGTAATAGGACACCTTTGAACTTCTATGTAAAACTAAAAGAATCACCAAAGAAACAGTTAAGCAGCAAAACCTCATGTAGATTATTTTTCTATTATTTTTCAGAATTTTGCTTTTAATCAAATATTTATAATGCAACACCAAAAAAAAAAAATTTAAAAATAACCCTAAAAGAGGGAAATCAAGTTGAAGTCCAGAGGAAACATGAGTTATGCAAGAAGCTTATTGAGTTAATTATGGTAACAATCACAATCTGCATGGCACACACAGTTTTTAAGCACTACTAAACATCAGCTTTCTTGAATTTCTTTATATAATGTAATTATTCAAGGTCCAGTGAATCCTCAATAAGATGTCATTGCTAACCCAACTCAAGAAATTATTTTATTGCTTACAGTTATACCTAATAGTTTTAAGTTAGAAATGCTCATGTTACAGGTCGTTGCATTTTTTGATCAGTAAGTGTTCCCAGGTAAGGTAGGGAGCCAGCAGAACAACAGCAGTTGAGTTTGTAAGAGCTCCAGACAGACTGTCAAACACTGCTGAGCAGGATGTTGTGTGCTGGGACCGATGTGCACTGGACAAAATGCAGCTAATGGCAGCACTACTGCTGACAGAGCTGCAGTGGGAGTGCATTTCTTAAGGGAATGAGCTGCAGTTGAGGGAAAAGGCAAGTGTAGGGGGTCAGGAAAGTTCAGGTATTTAGAAAGAGGGGGAAGGTAGTGAAAACTTTATTAGGGTTAAGTAACTCAGGCAACATTGCCCCTATTCCCTTCACTCATTAAGTGCTAATCAGATAAACTCAGCATACCATAGCTAAACGGATTGCTGCTACAAAAGAAAACAATGAAAAGCGAACAAGCTAATCCAGCATCTTGCAGTATTTCCCTGTCTGTGCGTGACAAGAAAGAGGGCCTTAGTTTAAACTAGTTCAAAGAAAAACTTCTACTTACAGCTAAAATCTCTTGGGAGGGAAATCCCAATAAAATTTTCAACAAATTAGTAGTAAGCTAACCCACTAACTTTAAATAACCATTATTTTTCCAAGGAAAACATAAAAATGTCTTTCATGTATTTATTGGGGATTTTAGGGGTTTTTGGATTTTTTGTGTTTTTGGGTTTTTTTAACTTTATACTTTTGAAATGGGCTAGACAGCCAATTAATATAAATTAATTATTTCATTTTTGAAGTTCTATGGCATATGGATATTCATTTCATTTCTAAAAAAATCCCCAAAACCAAACCAAACAGAAAAAGTGTCCTTTTTTCCTGAAAAGAATTTTTAGACATCTTAAATAATTTGCAAAGAGTTTAAAACACAAACCAAACTTTTATTTTCAGTGGTGCAAAGGGTAATGTCAATCATCGAATAGTTTAGGTTGGAAGAGACCTTAAACAGGGAGTTATAACTGCCCTGCCATGGGCAGGGACACCTTCCACTAGCCCAGGTTGCTCAGAGCCCCATCCAGCCTGGCCTTGAACACGTCCAGGGATGCCCATTCTCTGGGCAGCCTGTTCCAGTGCCTCACCACTCTCACGGTGAAGAAAATGACCACAGAGAACGAGGCAGGGAGTAACTACAAATGCGTCCATCTGGTTCATGTTACTCCTTCCGCGGACTGGTCGCGGCCCCGGCGCTCCCTGGTCACCTGCCCCATCTCGTGGTGACAGGGGGAACACTAAAAAGACTATCGCACAACAAAGCACAAATATCTAATGAAACAGCTAATGTCTCTAAGTAGAGCAAACAATACTGGTTATCTGTACAACCATTGCCTCCCTCACACCCTTTGAACATCAGAGTACTGCTTCCAGAGCCTTCACAGAGAAAAATAAAGAGGAAATCGTAGCAGTGAAGAGCTGCCCGGAATGACCTATTTGCTGAGCTAATGTGATTCCTGGGTAATGTAAAAAAACCAGCCCCAGACACATTAATCTAAATAAACACAATAATTACCTCATTAAGACAGACATTATTTCAGTTGGTGCAAAAAATGTTATTCCCAGATGGAAGAAGAGTTATTGAACACAGCATAGAAGCGTATGATTAATCCCCACAATTAACAAACCTTTAATAAGCACAAACACAATCAAACAAACTCAATATAATAGGTCAGTGCCATGTTCCTTTGTTACAAATTATGTCCTGAAACTCAGACTTGCAGGAAACTCTAATTGACAGAGATGAATGCCAAGCACCATCGTAGGCCTCAAGCAGAAGGTCCAAATCAAAGTGAACTAACATTTTCCCTTCTGGTGCTACAGAATTTCTATGTGTATTCATGCCAGGCAAAACTTTAAGTGCATACCTGACCTACTGCAAAAAGAAGACCAGCAGGTTGATCCAAGCCAATTTGAATCCTAATATCAAAAATGATACCAACACTTAAGACTCTGTCAACCACAGCTTACTCTACATGAGACAGATTTAAAGAAAAGATTTTGAATTTTCAAATGAAGATTAAGCCACACTAGGGCATTTAAATACAGCGTTATTTTTCTTTTCCCTGATAGATTTCACATGGCCAAAATCAGAAATAACATGCACCTTCCCAGACTTGTTCCTTCCTCTTTTATATAACCCCAATCTATGAAAACCTTCTATGTCATTTTGACTTTGGAAATGTGTGGGTACAGGGCTTACACTTAGAAATCTAGATCTCCATTTTAGCATCCCAGTATCAATAGAAAAGTTTTTTTTAATTGTGACTGGCAAGACTTTGAAAATGGGAGAAGAGTTTGTGTTATTTACCACCACCAAAGAATTCAATTCCTCTGTATCATAACTGTTTTTCACTCCCTCCTTTTCATGCGAGAAATATTTACCATGTAAGGTAGTGTGAGCAAAGGCTAATGTGTGGGCAGCACACAAGAGGCCCAGTGAAAACAAAGTTCATTTCCACTCCAGTTCTAAATGTGTTCTCGCATCTCCCCATCACTGCGTGGTTCAGTTCTGTGCATGTCCCGACTCCCTCACTCACCAGTCTCACCCATTTATATATTCTGAAAGTCTCTGCAATGCAGTGAAAGCCTCAGGATTTCTTTTAAACCTGATTTCATTGAGATACCAATTCCTATGTAGGGAGATTTTGCAACTTTAATTACTGATTATGATCCCTCTTGCATTGCCCTTCCTGAGATCCCAGTTTTGTATACTTAATATTTGTATCACTCTGCTACCAAAATATTTAACCTACAAAAATGCATCTGACATGAAGTTTCCATGGAAAGGTATGGGGTTGATATGACCATTCTCATGGGGGTATGGAAGCAGGGGCTGAGAAATGTGCAAGGTTGCCAACACACGAAGTCAGATGTGCCAAGGTGCAAAGTGAAGTGCATAGGTGATTTTTTGTTTGTGGAGATTTTTTTGTTAATAGGGATTATATTTCCCTTTCCCTTTCCTTCTTCTTGGAATATAACCGAGTCTTCACTGTAGAAATTGGCAGAAATACACTTTTCATATTAAAAATTCACCAGAGCATTGAAGCTGAGCTCCAGGGAAACGTCAGACGTAGCACACACTTGTGCAGGTAACACTTGCAAAAACCTGGGAAACAAACTCCTATTTGGGTTTAAAAAAACCTCAAAGGTAAGGACATTCAGAATTCTGGCTTAATTTATTGCAACATATGCAGTATACCAAACCAAGGAAAATGCTGCTGATAATGTGTATTCACAGAAGTTTACTAGTAGAACATGTGGATGCCATGTTCTGCATTTCTTAGGCTGCGAAACCCACAACTGTACTAAATTCCTGTTTCCAGAAATTTAACTTTTATTTTTATAACTGACAGTTACTGCAGATGGAAATACAATCTTGAAGAAATTAGCAGGACAGTCTTCACAAATATGGAAACAGAGTGAAACAATAGCTTTCAGAGACAGTAACACAACAATTCTCCTTGACAGAAATGTAATAGGGATCATTAGGTTGACAGAATTATTTCCTCTGTGATCATTCTGGCAAAAAGCTTGCAGTAAACAGATCTTTTCCCATGTTGAACCTTCCTCCTTTGCACCTGCAGTGTTTCACTGATCCTCTTACTCCAGGAAAACTTACAGCTTTTGAGAAATGTCTTCTGAATTTGAAATTTTAAATGATTTTTACAAAAACAATTAAGTAATTCAAATATTACTGATTAAGTTCATGCATAATTACAAAGATTGCTGTAAAATTTCCTTAGTTTTCCCATTAATCAAGTGCAGGGCAACTAACTACTAGCTGGAAACCTGTATTTCTGCACAAACTACCAATTCCTGAAAAATCAGTCTGCATGGTAGAAACAGATGCTTGTCGCTTGCAAGTTATCTACCTTGTCTAAGTCTAAATAAGGGATAATTAAGGGAAGCAGGTAACAAGCATTTAGTTAGAAATTGATGAGGATTTTATTTTAAAAGTTCTTGGTAGTATGACCATGTCCACAACATATTCCAAAATTTTGAAGAGCTTTGTTTCACTGAAGAATTATTTTGAAGAGCTTTGTTTCACTGAAGATTTATTTTTAGGCCATTGCACCTTATAAACCTCACAAATGATCTGTTAGAATTCTATTACTGAGACAGCATGTTCACTTTTTTGTGGGAAGTTTGTGTAAAATCACCAAAACACCCAAATGGTGATTATTCGTTTTCTCAATGGGCCCATCTGTGCTACTTTTCTGTAGTGTTGCCGGTCAGTGAGAGACTGTCCCTAAGCTCTGGAATTCCATGGAAAACCCAGGGCTTGTGAAAATACCTCCACTTCTGATTAACACTCAAATGCATAAAAAGCTCTTGGAGGCAGGTGTGTTCAGGAGGAAGACACTTAAAGCTGCTGGGTTTTCACTTGCTAGCTTCACTTTGCCTAAATGAGACACGTGCTGTATGACTCCTCTCAGCAGGTGAGTTCTAGAGAGTAACATGAACTCAACAGCAGCACCAAGTTTGTTTGTGGCATACAAACTCAAGCTTTATGCAAAGAATGATCTTTTTAAGTAAATGTCCTGAAAACTGGCTGTAACAGTAACCTTTTTGTTTTTTGCAAAGCCTATAACCAGTTCTAGTCAGCAAAAAAGGAAGTGTGGGGATCTGGGCAATAGCAGAGAAACCTTCCAGAGCTCTTCCAAACTCTTAAGAGAAAAACCAGAAACAAACTTCACACAAATATAAAAAAACACTAGTTTTACAAATGAATTTATAAGTGATTGTTCAGTTTTAAGTAAAAGCACAGTTAATATGCATCTACATTTTGTTTCCTGTAACTGAAAGTTGTAAAGCAGCACAACTATAAAGCAACTATAGCTCCAAATTGTTGACAAAGCACTTCTAATTAAAACCTGGGTGATAAAGACGCTCCATGATCCAAGATGAGCTGTGAGGATTCACAGCTTTTCTTTGGGAATCACTGACCCACAAAATGAATTAGTTTGAAGCTTGGAAAAAACAAGAGGACCTGAAATGGCTGATGATAACTTTTGCATGCAAGTTCTTCCACAACTTGAAAAATTGACACTGGCTGAACAAAGCCACAAATCACTTAGAATATTTACTCTGCCTTTCTTTAGGGTGTTCATACAAATAATAAAAAGCTATAGATATGTTTTTCCTTTCCAGTGTTGCCATTTACTTCAGTTATTTAGAGGTCAACACTCAAAAAGTCTGAAGGTTTTTGATCTCATTGGCAACTATGAGATTAAGTATGATCACATGTTTTCAAAAATCTGGATTCAGATATGAAAATTATTTGCAGCTGCAATTCATTACCAAAACCAACTGACTACTTGAAGATATTTTGCTTTCTTTGTTCTGCTTATTTTTTATCAAATTTAATTTGAGGCTGAATACTGGTTACTTGTTAGTATACTAATCAGTAAGTTGAACAGTTGGAGTGTTGATCTATTTTATGATACAGTTTTACAGAAAAATATAGGTGATATAGTAAGAAGATATATGGCATCTTTTTGTTCTTAACTGAAGTAAATATGAAAAGTAAGGCAAGACAGCTGAACTCCAGGCCTGTATTAGCAAGAGTTTGCCCATGGAACCATTCCACTGAATTCCATTGGTGGACACAAAATATGTGTTCTGTCTTGCCGACACCTTACAGCAGTTCCCCAAAACAGAAAAATACCTGCACTGGAAAAGGGATATTTTTGCTTGTACAACTCTGTCTACACTAGGACAATTATGTGGGTCAAGGTGTCACAAGAACTTGTTTATTTGTTAAATAGAGCTTTCAAGCACTAGGGATAAGCTTCCAAAAGAAACTTCCAAATAGGTCCACAGACCTAACAATTGCTTGACAGGCAGAGTGTGTGTTTTCAATGAAAAAAATGAAATCTTCAAGAAATGCTATGTTAGAAAAAATTCTGTAGAAGATTTAGTGAGAGACAAAATTCAACAGCACAACCACAAATGACCCTTTAGTCATAGCAGGAAATAGTTTTAAAGATTAATTCAGTTCCAGTGAGGAATTCTCAATTAACTTGAAACACAAAAGAAATTTACTCTAAAAATGAAGACAAGAGCACATATCTGAGCTAGGGATATTGGTAAAACAATAAGAAGAGGTTCTATAAATACACCAGAAGTGAAAAAAAAACCCCATAATTGAAAATGCAGAAAAATTAGCAATGAGGAAATAATGGCAAAAGATTAAACCAACCAGGCTGAATTCAATTTCTTCCTCACTTATATCCCCCCTGCTCCACAAGGGTTAAATGTAAGTAGAGAGCAAGGCACAACACCATGAAAAGAACAGACTATCACTTAATCCTCACTCATTTAGTAAGCCATAATATATTAAACAGTTAAAGAGAACATTAGAAATAATGTATGAGTGGACAACATAGATAGCAGCTATACCAAACATGAATGAACACCTCAGTTCTGCTGATTGGAAATATCAAAACCCCTCAGAAATTAGAAAGTACAGATTAGTAAGAAATTAACAAACACTTTCTTCAGTCAAGGTCAGAAAAACAGCTTGCTTGTCAACAGCTGATACAGACTGACATGTAACAAAGAGATGGGCTCATCTTACATAGGCTAAGATTATTTACCTTGTACAGCTTTAGAAGATTCTGTGTTGGCAGTGAGATGAAAAGGAAGGATTTTGGTCTGAGACTGCATTGCTTTCACACTGAGCTTGCACTCATGCTGAGCTTCTCATCTGTGTGTCTAATCTCCTATTACAGCCAGCAGAGACCCTGATCATTTCACAGGATCCCTGCCTGGACACAGCTGCCTACTGCCACTGGAAATGCCCTAGGGTTTCCCACCACTTCTGGATGCCAGCCTGGAAGTGTAGAGACCCCAAAGGTTCTGTGTTATATCTGCCATGCCATGTAAATACCCTGGCACATCAAATGGCACATGCTGCCTTTCCACTCTCCATCCCCCGTGAGTGCAGGACCAGGCCCTTGCTCACATGTCAGCACATACAATAGAGACAGTATAGCCACATGTCCATCTGGAGCTGGGTACTGCCCTTCATCTCTGATCTTGACCACCCACTAGTGAGCTTAGCATTTTTTTGTATAAATATTTATTCCGTTTTTTTCATTTCAGTTGTTTTCTCTCTTATTATTGTTCTGATTAACTCTAGATTTCATATTACTTTCACATATTATTTATTCATGACTTAGTTGTACTGCACTGTTTTCTGTTCATACACAGTCTTATCTATTTATAACCTTAGGTAAAATTCTGTTTGCATACAACTTTGAGAGCAGTTTTTACAGGGAAGATTCCCTGAAGTCTTATTTCCTGTTCACGGGGATTAACATGTGAAATAACGTTTAGATAAACTGGAAAAATTTGTATCAGGCCAGACTCAAATAATACAGATCTGACACACAGCTGACTACCAAAGTCTTGTGGATAATGCAGAAAGCCCCAACAGCAAGCAAAATGACAAACACAGCTGCTGTGAAAAATGCTCCCCTTCAGGGAGAAGGAAAAGGAGAAGGAGGAGGAGAAGGAGAAGGAGAAGGAGAAGGAGAAGGAGAAGGAGAAGGAGAAGGAGAAGGAGAAGGAGAAGGAGAAGGAGAAGGAGAAGGAGAAGGAGAAGGAGAAGGAGAAGGAGAAGGAGAAGGAGAAGTTTTACAGGCAAACCAGCCTAACATTAAGACATTTCAGGATAAATTATTCTAGAAGTGCATAAGCATACAAAACAGTTAACACAGGATTTTTGTGAACAAACAGTATAAAAAAAGAATTCTGACAAGATAAAAAAGCCTGGATTATAAGAGGTATGCAACAAATCAAATATACCTTGTTTATGTGGCCTTTGACTTTGTCCTACCTGATGTTCCTTAAAAATCTAACCATGGAAATATTTTTTAGATTGAATCACCTGCAAAGATGGTTGCAGAACCAGGTTCGTGTGAACCTGAGCATCACTACAGGTGTCACCCAAAGTTTAGTGCTGGGTCCATTATCTTACAGTAATTTAATTAATGAAGTCAGTGATTTTAAACAATCCACACAACAACAAAACACTTTTGAAATAAAATGTTAATTTGTGGGGGGGTTGCATTTACAAACTTAAATGGTTTCAAACCTGAGAAATGGTCAGAAATAAACGTGAAATCAATTAAATGTGTGAAAAATACTTTTTTAAAGAATAAAACAAAATAAATAAAGTTTAAAAAAAGAAGTTACAAATCAAATCCAACTGGTTAAGTAGCAGCAGAGCAGAAAAATCTACTGGGATCACAGATTGAACAACAAATGTTAAGCTAAACAACAATATACCAATGTCCTTCTGGAGCATGGCAGTCCATTCTGCTCAATATTTAGAGCCTCAGTTAGATTGGCATAATCATTACACTTACATCACACTTTAAAAATCATACATCAAGTCAGAAAGATTGCAGAAAATAAAGACAAGCAGATAATGTATTCAGAAAAAAAATGTAGCAAACTATTTTAATCTGTAGTGTCCATTTATACCTCTAGAAAGACATCAGTTGAACAATAACTGATAAAAACCTCATGTTCATTTGCAACCCAGATACATGAAGGATGAGAACTGCAAACCATACAGAAATCCATGGCCTGTTACAAGAAGCAGTAGCTTAAAAAATTTAAGATTTTCCTCTTAAGCCTCTCAATTTGGCTTTTTGAGCTAACCTCTGGAACACATCTCCTTACACTCATAATTCTTCCCCTGCTAGACATGCCTGCCAGGACAGGATCTCACATGTGAAGTCCAGCAGACCAACTACATCCCCCTGAACAATATGTAAGGTTTTATCAGCAGAGTTTCTGCCAGTGAAGCTGTATTTATACCAGGATATTTTGTCAGTCTTGTGGGCTGAGGAGGAAGGGAGGGACAGAATTCCCTTACTTGAATGGGATTTTGTGGTTGCTTATACACTCAGTTCTAGCAGAGAGGGCTACACCAGCATTACCCTGAGGAAGTGGCAATGACTGTGGTCGAGCAAAGAGCAGAAATGGCTGTAAATTGCTTTCAGAGAGAGAGAAAGCACAACAGAGAATTACCTTATTAAATGACAATATCTGTGTCTAATCAAGTACCTAAACCTGAGCTAGGTGACACATGCTCCATTTGTTGGCAATGGAGATGTTGTCAACTGAGCCCCAGGAGGAATTCATCTCACCCTCATGCAAGACAAATGGGCAAAATTGACTCCAGTGAACTGCACTCCAGAAGTGGCTGCTTCTTTTTAGAATGTGAAAGGAGGCTGGGATAAAAGTGTTTGGTTTAGATATGCAAAAGCTTAGTGAAATCCCATCCCACAACTGCAATGACAAAATTAATGAAGAACGTAGAAACCAAAATGGAAAGGAAAAGCTAATAATATTAGAAAATAAATCAGGAGCTCAGTACAATTTACTAATAAAATACTAGGGTGAGGAACTATCAGCTAGAACTCAGCAGAATTATCTTTTACCTGATAATGTTGATTTGAAAAAAAAATATTTACATTTGCAGACTTTGTTAGTTCTGGCGAGGTCTACAAAACTAAACTAAATGTCAAGCTTGGAAGAAAATTATATGATAAAACAAAAATCGAGAAGTTAATTCAAATTTCCATAGTCCTCTATGTCTCTTTTTAATTATTACAATTTAGACTATTACAAGAAAAGGAATGGAAAAAATTCAAGGTCAAGTGATATTATTTTGTGAATTGTTGAAAGGGAAGGTAAATGGAAAACTATGACTTCTCTGAGCAATGAAATAGTGGCTGAAGCAAATACTTCCATCTACATTTCATGGTACATATCTAAGTATGGTGATTGAGTTATTTCACATGCTATAGTAAATGGTTCACAGAATATTTCAATATAATTTTTAGGTGCAACTGATGATAATTGAGTTCCATAAAACTATGAAAAAATATTAATGACTGATTTATGAAACTGATGTCAGGCTGGAGGGGTTTTTGCTAGATTTGATAAATACACACAAGTTTGTAAAAACATTCTCAAACTTACCACTGGTGACTCTCAGCACTTCCAGCATCCAGCTGAACAGCCTTTTCAGCTTTAATCTTTCCTGTAAATGGAGTACAGTATATGAAAAAAATGTATTGAACTCTTCCACATTTTAGGTGACTCCCAAGAACAAAGCCATCTGATTTACTGTAGCAGCCAAGAAATTGCTTCCTATTCTCAGAAACATTTAAATGAACAATGTAAAATCCTGGCTTTACTTCATTTACTTACATATAAGTATATATAAAATATATATGCAATTTTAGTATTTTCCTTTAAAATCCAATTCAGATGCAGTTAAATCAGGCAGGGATTGGACTGGATTGACAGTGGAGGCCATGTCATCTGTAAGACTGAAGAGCCTTTAAAGCAGGTCAGACAAGCACCTGTCAAAAGAACCAGCAAAGCTGTTTCCTGCCTTGGGTAGAGGAATAAACTAGTTGAAGTTTCTTTCTAGCACAAAGACTTCCCTTAAGTTCTACTTTTAACCAAATAAAGATGACAGTAGGTGATTTGACCAAACTCATTCTCCCAGTAAGAAGTTCAGATGAGATGCTTGCTGTTTGCAGAGTCTCAGCTGCAACCAATTAAGCTGCACTGACATTTCTGTATTGTAAGTTAACTTCATAAAAACAAAGAATAGCATACACAGTCGTCCAGCCCAGTGGAATGAAAAATAACTCTGAAACAACTGCCAGCTCTCCTGCAGTCTCAATCCCTCTGCAGCACTTCCAAAATCTGAGATGAAAAAGGCTGCCACCACCCCCAATTCATGAGAATGAGCCAAACTAGGCTGGTTACTCAACACCTAAGACCCAATTTCATTCCATCATTCTTTATCTCTCCCTGTCTTTTATTATGCCATTATCATTCATCAGCTGAGGTTACATGCAGTCACAGAATCACAGAATAAGCTGAATTGGAAAGGACCTACAAGGATCATTGAATCCAGCTCCTGGCCCTGCACAGGACCACCCCTAAGAGTCACACTGTGTGCCTGAGAACATTGTCCAAATGCTTCTTGAATCCTGTCAGGCTGGTGCTGTGACCACTTCCCTGGGCAGCCTGTTCCAGTGCCCAACCACCCTCTGGATGAAGAACCTTTTTCTGATATCTGACTTAAACTTATCCTGACAAAAATTCAGGTCATTTCCTTGGGTCCTGTCACTGGTCAGCACAAAGAAGAGATCAGTATCTGCCTCTCCTCTTCCCCTCATTGTAACTACAATGACATCTCCCCTCAATCTCCTCGTCTCCAGGCTGAACAGACCAAGTGCCCTCAGCCATTCCTCATACGGCTTCCCCTCAAGGCCCTTCACCATCCTCATTACTCTCCTTTGGACACTCTCTAATAGTTACAGATCCTCATATTGTGGCACCCAAAGCTGCCCCAGCACTCGAGGTGAGGCTGCTCCAGTGCAGAGTGGGACAATCCCCTCCCTTGCCCGGCTGGCGATGCTGTGCCTGATGCACCCCAGGACAGGGTTGGTCCTCCTGGCTGCCAGGGCACTGCTGAATCATGGTCAGCTTGCCAGTGACCAGGACCCATGGCACTGCTTCCCAGCATCTCATTCCCCAGTCTGTCTGTACATCCAGGGTTGTCCCACCCCAGGTACAGAATCCAGCATTTTCCCTTGTTGAACTTTATGTGGTTGGTGATTGCCCAGCCCTCTGATTTGTCGAGGTCTCTCTGCAGGGCCTCACTGCCTTTAAATGAGTCAACAGCTCCTACCAGGTTTTTATCATCTGTGAACTTGCTCTGTGTCCCTTCCAGTCCTGCATCCAAGTCATTTAGGAAGATGTTGAAAGGGAAAAGGGCTGAGGATGGAGCCCTCTGGAACCCCACCAGTGACAGGTCCCCAGTCTGATGTCACCCCATTCACTGCAGCCCTTTGTGCCTGACCTGTGAGCCAGTAGCTCACCCATCCCATGATGTGTTTATCCAGTTGTGGGCTGCATATTTTGTCCAGAAGGATCCTGTGAGAGACAGTATCAAAACTTTATTGAAATCCAAAATGATTACATTAACTGGCTTCCCTTGATCAACTAGGTTGGTTACTATGTCATAAAAGGAAGTCAGGTTTGATAAGCAGGACTTTCCTCTCATGAAGCCATGCTGGCTGTGACCAATGAATACATTGTCCTCCAGGTGTTTTTCAATACCTCCCAGAATAATCTTCTCCATAACTTTACCAGGCACTGAAGTGAGACTGATAGACCTGTAGTTGCCAGGATCCTCCTTTTTGCCCTTTTTGAAAAGCGGGACAATGTTTGCCAGCTTCCAGTCAGCTGGACCTCTCCAGATTCCCAAGATTGCTCAAAAATCATCAGGAGAGGTTTTGAGGTGACACGAACTAGCTCTTTGAGGATTGTTGGATGAATCCCATTAGGCCCCATACATTTGTAGGGATCCAGCTGGAGCAGCAGATCCTGCACAATTTCCAGATCGACTGGGAATTGATCATTCTTGCAGTCATGGTCCTCCAGCTCAGGGTACTGAGAACCCCTTGATCCATCATCCGTGTTGAAGACGGAGGCAAAGAATGCATTAAACATCTCTGCCTTGCCCATGTCCCTGTCTGTGAGGTGACCACCCTCATCCTGTAATGGGCTGATGTTATTTTTACACTGCCTACTGCCATTAATACATTTGAAAAAACTCTTTTTATTGTCCCCCACAGTCCTGGCCAGCTTCAAGTCCAGCCACTGGTAAAAGCAAAGGGTCCAACAACAGAATTTACTGGTTTTATTTACTTTGTGTCATCCTGCAGTAATCCTCACTGCACTGTAGGATTTATATACAAAGAAGCCAAGTTTCTACTTGGCAAAGACAGTATCAATTAAGTAGCTAAGACAGTGCAAGCCTTTAGGAGTATTTAGATGACAAAAGGATATGAACAAGGAAGGACCTTGAACAAGCTGAGCTGGTCTGTGGAATATGTTACAACAGCATGAAGGCATGACACTGCCTTTAAGGATGACAAAGGACAGCCAAAACTGCTTTGTCAGTGATATTGTCATTGCCAACAGAACAAAAAGTCAATGAGAGGTGTCACAAAAGACAAAATAATCCAAACTTGGATTACACTTACAAAACCTGATTTGGTGCAGCAAAAAAACGGAGAGGCAATGGAGAGACAAAAGAAAGAGAGAAGTACTCCTAGATAAAGGCAAAAAGGATTATTTTAAGAACAATGTCTTGACTGTAGGAGAGTGACACAGGGTAGAGAAGATGTAGGTTTTAATGTAATAAAATGAAGGCCCAAAATAAAAAGGGAAACAAACTGTACCTCTAGCCAATATCCATCCAGACAGTGGAAGAAAGGGCAGCGTTTTTAAAAGATACCAAAAAAAAAAGTGCTATGAAGAAGAAAATCAAAATCTTGTGGAGATTAAGTTGTCAAACAGGACATGTGGGGAGAGATGTGTGGAAGCAACATCAATTGTCACAGACGACTTCTGTTTCTGGTTAACAGTTCCTCCAGATTCACAAGGTTTCATCCCCATCATCACCACAAAAGAGGCTGCTGATATACAGGAGTGCTCCTTACCACAGGAAAGCAGAAAACCAAACCTTGACCCAGCCTCAGCATTTATTTATTTCTCTTGCTCTCCCAAAGATGTAATTAAGAAACTGTGCTGACAGCATCTGGGTTTTTTCACATTCTGTGTCCATCTGTTTCTCAACAAAATACAGGATTTTAAGGCAATCTGCAGAGACAACAGCCTCCAATTATGACCCATAATATTTTTCTGCCACTGATTTTGGATCTTTCAGTGAGGAAAGAATGAACTGCAGTTGTAAACTGCGGTGGTTTACTGCACAAAACATTATCATTAGAGTACAAATGCTCCCATTTATTGGATTGCAAATTCCTTATATTGGAAAAGTTAACCAAAGTTCAAAGCATGTTTCACAACCTTCAGATGGCATTCTACATAAACGTTTTTCCTCTGCTTACCATCAGTTACATATTTCCTCTTCTCCTCAGCATCAGTAGTCATCTCAAACAGATCTCCATAAGCACGTGCAAGTCTCCATAGAAAGTCCACACAGTTTTCATACTGAAAGTAGAAGACAGCTACATAATTAAACTGATCAGAATGTGATTTGAACAGTTTACTTTCATAATGCTTAAAATTAATAACTTGATTAAAGCAAATAATCAGAACATGGCATAACTTTTTGTTAATTTTCCATCCTTCTACATACTACTTTTAGTTTATGTGAGAACCAATTGACCAATTTTCCATGAACAAAAGCAAATACAGCTTTCAGAAACACCCTAGACTGTCTAAAAAGGGTTTTTTTTATAAAACAGTTTAAACTTCTTTTAATATAAACATTTGCAGGGTAATCCAGTAAAGCACAACAAATCCCTGAACAAAGTGACGTGTATTTTCTTTAGGGAGGTCATAAGCATCACACTTACCCACAATTAATATCTCACCTATCTTTATTGGTATTTCAATATTCAGATGAAAATACAATCAGAACTAATGCTTGCCAAGCCAGAATAAAATGTTACACTGAACTGAACACTGCACATCAAACCACCTTTAAATTTTATCTGGAATTACATTTGGGGCCAGTAAAGTCAAAGGAAAAATTCATATGAAGGATATCAGAAAGGTATGAGTATGCTCATAGTTTAAGAACAGTAGGTCTGGTTGCTACTTAATTCTACGGGATTTTCTCATACAGACTGTTCCAAAACCAGCAAAAGTAAGTATCATTTACAAAAAAAAAAAAAGCCCACGATTTTTCTTTGTTGTATGCAAGAATTCCTACATCAAAAAAAGCCTCAAAGTTATTGAATTAGAATGGGATATAAAATAGTATAGCTCCTATGCCCACACACCATGAATATTGACACCACTTTGAAATACTGCTTTTTTACTGTATTTTAAATAGATGCTTGAACTTTCATTTTTTCACTTCTATGTGCCATTTAAAGCTTTCATTAAGTTCTCAAAAGCAGTGCAAAGCATAAGTTAATAGCAACATAATACTAAGTTTATCCATAATACCTTGTCATCTTTCTCAAGCAGCAGTCTGAAGCCCTCCTTTTTATCATCCTCTGAACCCTTGTGCAAATTGTCCACCTGCTGTAAAAAATTAAGTAAGTCTTCATCTTCTTCTGATTTCACCATGGCATCAGGTGATTTCATACATCTCTTTTCTTCCTCAGAGTCTCCTTCAGAATCAGTATGAGCAGTAAGGTAACTAAAATCAAAGAAAATAATAAACAATTTTTCTCAAAAAAAGGGCATTGTTAAATTCAAAAGCAAAAAAATCAGAGCACAAGTTATCCCAGTTGTCCAACTTTAAAGGATTTTTTATTAATGATATCAAGGTTATTGTTATTATTACAAAACCTTTATCTTCAAAGGGATAGCACAGTCATATTCCAAACATAACAGGCGAGTAATTATACTGTCCTGCTGCCTAATACTCCATTAAAAAATACAAATACATATTTGA
This sequence comes from Rhipidura dahli, assembly GCA_013399225.1. Lineage (NCBI taxonomy): Eukaryota > Metazoa > Chordata > Aves > Passeriformes > Rhipiduridae > Rhipidura > Rhipidura dahli. The sequence continues at coordinate 4,722,784 of VXAC01007011.1, read as the reverse complement.
AACACATGTAGCCTTGTGTTTCAAATGCAGAACACTTGAAATCATTAATGTGTTTTAAGACATGCTCTGTAACCCTGAATAGGCCTCTTCAACTCTTTACCTCAATTTCCCTATTTTTTGAAATAGGAATGAGCTTACTAACCAAAATACAAGTGCTATAACAATCATTTCTACAATATTTTGTTAAACATTTTTAAGATTTAAATATAAGCCAATAAAAATAACACCATTGTTATAAATTCCTTAATTTTTTTGAGCATTCTGAAGTTCAGAATATCCAAAACTGGAAAAGAGCTTATAATAATTCATTATGCTCAGTGTACAAGTGCTCAGCATAAGGCAGTCAAGGGCAAAGAAATATTTGCAAAAGCATAAATATCAAGCAGAGATAAGCAGGTGGCCTCACTGTCCAAAGTGCTGAGAATACATTAGGGTGCTCCAATTTCAAAGAGGAGCGGCTGATGGCATTTTTTTTGCTTATGTACTAAAAATGGACAGAGAAGCCTCATCTTCTGCATTTCCACTTTTGAAAATACTGGTGTTCTGGGGTGAAATAATAATGTAAAGCTATCAGCTGCCCAGTTCAGAGTTTCTCTAAATGGTTACCATGAGTACAAAAAGCATGAAATTTACTATACACATAAAGTAACTGAATAATCAAAGTAGGCCATGACAGTCAGAATATACAAAATCTATTTCTTTTTTCAGAAATATAACCAGGACAGAATGCTAGCAGTCGAAATGAAGGTTATTAATCATGGCTTTTAAATATTCTGTTTTGAACATGTTGCTTTCAGAACAGATCAATGTATCAGAGCAGATACACTTGCAGCCTATAAATGAACAAGTAGAACTGCTTATGAAGCTACAGAAGTGCTAGATGTGGCAAGACAGCTTTGCTGCAAAATTAACCCAGTGATAGAGGAAAGAGAAGTCAAAAATACATTTGGATAAAATAATACATACACAGACCATGTGTACAGGTTCAAACTGAAAAATACCATGGAGCAGAACCGAGATGGGAATCTTAATTTGTTTCTCCAGATTTGTTTTATGTAATCTTGATGATACTGAAGTTGATGACACACCCTAAGCTGTATCCTGCAGAGACCACATTCAGCCACTGTTAAAAACACAGCACATTGTTCTTCCATAGTTGTTTTGAAGCGGGCATAGGGAAACTATATCATGGCTGCATTTGTAATAGTCCTGACTTAATCAAATGTACAAAGGAGTTCTTGGGGAGTAGGAGACAAAACTACAATGTGAAGTACATTTGGAAAGTATCTTTCCTCACGTGGTTTACATCCCCCTAATCCCCCTAATTTAAAGACAAATGCATGGAGGATCTGTGCAATTTCCAACCTAATACATAATATAAAATGACAACAACTAAGCAGTGGACAATTTCCTTAGTTACAGGAATTTGCTCACAGCATCAAATGCTACCTGATTGGGTAGATATGAAAGTAAGGAATCAGTGTTTGGAAGTCAATGTTCATGTTGTATTCTATACTTTTGCTGTATAAACATCTGCCAAAATTTCTATGATCCCTACTGTTACAGTGTTAAATAACAGAAAAAAGTGATTATTAGAAAATGCTATTCTCCCAGCAAAAATATAATGGCTGGTTGACAAATATAAGGTTGGGTTGACAGCCAAGCCCATTGGGCTGGCAGTCCAAATAAGCCCAGTAGGGATTTCCAGCAGCATTATAGCGAATGTCATGACCAGACATCAAATTGAGGCCAAACATCAAATTCCCATGTGTCATGGTTTGACACTGGTTAAAACACCAGGCACCCACAAAAATTGTTCACTCACTCTACTCTGCTATAGCTGAGCAGAAGAGGGAGAAAAAATGAAGGGCTCATGAATTAAGGACTGGAAGAAAACATTCTAAGGGCAAAATAGGCTCAAATTTAAAGGTGTCAAGTAAATTTATTATTAATAGAGTCAAAGGAGAATAATGAGAAGTAAAATAAGCCTTTAAAACACCTTTTCCCCGCCCAGTCCCTCCCTCCTTCCCCCTGACAGCACAGGCAGATAGGGCATGGGGGGTTTCAGTCAGTTTGTCACCCAAGATCTTTTTCAGTTTGTTCAGGGAGAGGAGTCTTTCTTCTCCTGTGCCATGAACATCTCCCTTAGGCAAAACAGTTTTCCCAGAACTGCTATGGTGTGGGTCTCTCATCCATGACATCCAGTCTTTTAAGGATAGGCTGCTCTAGTTTGGAAGCAAGGGCTTTCTCTCTATCTTTGGAAGCAGGGGCCCTCTCTCCTTGGGTCTCTCACTGGATTACAGCTTTTTCTGGCCTCCACTCGCTCCAACGTGGGCACCTTTCCTACTGGATGTGAGTGGATTTCTGTACTCCCCATGGATTACAGGGAACAGTTTGTTTCACCACAGTCCTCATCACAGCTTGGAGAGGAATCTTGACCCTGACATTTGGAGCACCTCCTCCTCCTCTTTCTTGTCACTGACCTTGGGGCCATCATGTTGTCTTTCTCCACACGTTCTCACTTCTTTCTCTTTCTCTGACTAGAGCAAAAATTGCTGCTTGGGAGTATCATTGTCAACAACTTTCACTAATTGAAAGATTCTTGCAGCATCTCACAGCGCCAAGAGGTTGATGTCGTCTAGGTTCTGCCCTGGGGAATTGTTTGCCATGTTTCTGCTGCCGGCCACATGGCCCCTGTCACCACTGCACGGGTGGTGCCAGCTGCCACGTTGTTGGCACTATTCAATGCTTCTCTTCAAAGGGGGAGCCGAAAAGGAGAAGCCGCTGCCACCGCCCCTACCCTTCTGCCCATGGCACAGCTGGCTGAGGGCAGCCAAGCAGGCAAAGTTCACCACGGGCTGTGCCAAAATGGCAGCGGTGCATTGCTGCACGCTGTGCCAGGATGCCCCAGTGGCAGCAGCTCACTACCCCTGGACCAAACTGCCCATGCGCTGCTTTGATTTCCTTCTTAAATAATGGTACCACAGAGGTGTTACCAACCTCTCCAATTGGGCCAACATCATGTCCATCTTCAGACCCATCAGAGACTGGCTCTGCCAGATATGGGGGAAGCTTCCAGCAGCTTCTTACAGAAGCCACCTCTGTGGCCTTCCCCTGCTGCTAAAAACTAGGCTGTGCACAAATCAGCACAACATGATATCAGCTAAGTCATATATTTATTGGGAGACTCATAGGAAAAGTGGGAAGTAGGTCACTATCTTACAGATCACGTGAACCCATAAGGAACTAATTATGCAACAGCAGAGAGGGTGGGTCATTTCTTACCCATTCCCTCTCATCTCCACTGACCTGGCAAATTGTCTCCTACCTCCTCTATTGCTCTGCTTTGTGAATCCTCAAAGAATTTAAATGCGGAACAGACCCTCTTAAACCTTGATTAAAATGTCATAAATTTCAATTTACTTATTGAGTGACATCTGCCTTCAACAAAGCAGCTAATAGTCTTATAAATCTATGCATTCTAAAGCACTAAAAATCACTACTGACACAAACAGAAGCAGAGATTCTTCTTAACACTTCAAAAAATTCCAAGACTTTAAGGACTGATGACACTAGTCCAAAATAGAAATAAACAGTGAAGAGAGAAAGAGTCATTATGGTTTGTTTTACAAATATCCCATACAACAGGAATCTGCAATTTCACCTGGTATTTTCCTGCAAGAGGTTTTACCAGATGATAAACAGAAAAGTGAGTATTTATGTGTGTTAAACATATTGATCAATATTTGAGAAAATGGAAGAACTTTTAAAAAATGTCTAGAGTCAGTGCCAACTTGTTTTCACCTTTATTACCAATAGATTTTAAATAAAAGATAAAAACAGTGATAAGGACGTGAGGAGCAACGATCAACCAACAGGACTCAGTTGTATCAAAAAGGACTGTTCAAAGTTCAAAGAACAAATGGAAACTGTGCTGGACACTCATCCACTGTGGCTAAGCAGTTCAGTAAATCCCAGCACCTAGTACTGGATTAAAACAAACCCTGAGCTACATGGTATAAAACACCCCGGTGGTATAAACACACATCATGTGTGGTGGCTCAAAAACTGTGTTGTGGTGTCTGTGAATTGGCAGACACTGGGCCTAACCAGGTATCATCTGTTCACAACACTTCAGCTTTTACACAGATCAAATATCATCTGTCGTCTCCCTGCCAACTTAGAAAAAGCCACAGGCTGACACAAACACCCTCTCATCTGCTCTGGCTAATTCCACAGAAAGGTGATTATATGTCACAGATGGATCTGGATCAAATTTGCACTGTATGTTCCAGCAAAGCACATACCCATCAGTAATGATAAGTAGTCTTCAAGGAAAAGTTTGGCACACTGGATTCTTAGGACAATTGAAGGTTGCATTTAAAAGAAATGGACAGAAAAATACATTTAAAATGATACTCAGAAGCAGGCAAGGGAAATGTTTTTTCCTGTGGACTATTTAAACTATTTCAAGGAAAAATTATAAATAGAACATCTGTCAGAAAAGAATTTACTGTGGTGAATCTTCCTGGTGCCTAACACCAAATGCAATTTGAAGAGCTTGGATGGTGGGCCGGCTGAAGACGGGTGCCAAACATGACACTGATGTCCAGGGTTCATCACTGCCATATCAGGGAGGAAACAGCTTGAAAATCACAAAGAGGAGAATTCGGTGACATGCTCCATTCCAGGTGATCATCTAGACACAATTTATTGTATTTGTAAATGAATAAGTGCTTGTTACACATTCTCAAATGTTAAACACTGAAGTTTTCACTGGTACATTATAGGAGCTGAAACAAACTAAAAAAAAAAAAAAAATAGGAATACAGAAAAGCACAGACTAGAAACCATAGACTCTTAAGCATTTAATGTCTCATCCACTCAGTGCACCTTCCATTCAGACTATCTGTCATCATGTAAAAATATACCTAATTTATTAAAACACAGGATATTTCTCCACTTACAGAAATACATAATTTTTGGAAGGCAAAATAGAAAGCTTCTCTTCCCAAGGTATTGAATACCAACAGTGACATTGAGAATATGACCAGAGCAGATCAAAGCAGTGAGAGCTATATCAGAGACTGTCAGCTTCAAATATTTAATGAAAAAAAACCCAGTAGTATTAAAAGCTTTTCTGGAAGAAGTTTACAAATTTGAAATCACTGTAGCCATGCAGCACAAATCCATAAAACTCTTCAGATTTGTTTATCTGTCAATTCCCAGCACCTACCCATTTGTCAATTAAAACCAGAAGTGCTTAACTCAAGCAAAATCCTATCTCCTGGATAATGAAATTACTGCTGAAGCAGTGAAACTCATTGCATGTACTTTAGATGGGAGTACAGAAAGGTGAAAAAATGTTTTATCTGTAACAAAGAGCAACTTTTTTTCTCTAGTGCACAAAAAAGCACCTGAATGCACCATTGCGTTTGGGATTCACCACAGAAGGGTATCAAAAAATGCACACGGTGTAATGTCTACAGCATATGAAGTGGTGATGTACAGTAACTGGAACAAACCCAAGTGTTGCTACTGACTCTCCTGGCCATGCACCACAGCCATTAAAGTAACAGAAGACCTCGGAAAAAGCTACATACATTGCAACTGTACACACATTAGGATTAATAACCTATTTGCAAGAGAAAGAAAAAAATACCATTTACTTAAATGAAATTAAATTCTCTCCAATTTAGAGAAGATACGCAAAACAAGCACATCAAACACAAGGTGTTAATAGGAAAAAAGCCCACCTCTTTTCAAAAGGGATTAAAAAACTGCATTGGGAAAGAACATAGCCAAATGACTAACGCTAACTATAACCTTGAATTATCTTCCTTTCTTCTGACTGACACAAATACTTGTCAGAGAAGGCCTCTCTTAAGGACACATTCAATGCTCTTTCACACTATAATCACTTGTACAGGATCATCGCATCAGCTTCTTCGTCACACGGGAGAACCTGAACACACAAGTTTCCTTGGCTTGTTCTCAAAGAGCAGCACATCGCTCCAGATCAGAAAACAGGATTTTCTCAAATGCTACGTGTGGAATAACCCCTGTATTGCATTTGTGGACCTGGTAATTCATAAACTGGCCCTTTTGCCTTCTCTGCATCTCTGAATATTTTATTCATAACATGAAGGCCTCTGCAAACAAACCAATGAATAAAATAATCTGAGAAAATAAGAGAACCAAGGCGTTTCCACACCAGATGAAGGAGGAATGCCTTTGACTACTTATGCCAATCCTGAATACTTAAAATAAAGAACTGGTTCATAATAGAACTGACAGGTCTTAAAATACGGTATCAAAATATAAGACTTGTGAAGCATGTGGGCTGGGAGGTAACATAAAAAGAAATTCTGCACACAGGAACTGAAAATGAATGTGGAGAAACTCTTAAAAATAGAATGCCATTAATATGCAGTATGTTAACTGTCTTCAGAATATTACAGTTAATTAAAATATCTTTAAAGAGAAAAGGTGACATAAGATAGGCAATTTACAGACATAATGCTGCCTACGCAGATGTGTAAGACATGCTGAGAAGGGGCTCAAAAAACTCAGTTGCTATAAACACAGTCTTAGTAAATTGCATTTAAGTATCTAATCTGATTATACCAAAACAAAGTTGTAATTACAGAAGAGTAATATCTAGACAAAAATATAGTGCCTCTCCTGGACTCCTGGTACACACCATCCCCCAGCGTATTCCTCAACTCGTGAGTATAAAAGATCCCATTAACTACAATGGGACTACAAGATGTGGTCAAAACTAGGAACTTTCTACCTTACTGAGTCAGTACCCTAAATTCCTCATGATCACTTTTTGAGCCACCAGGAAGCATACACAACAGCAGATATACATAAACATTGCCACTTGTACAGAGGTCCCACTCAGATGTAGCTTCCATAGCATGCAATGCCTCTAGGCAGAGCACTGTAATAACTCGTCTGTGAGGCCCATAGAAAACAATTATCATGAAAGGCACATGAGCACTTGTACAGTTTGAACAAACTCTGTCAGACACATGACTACCTTCTTACTAGAAGCACTTTTAAAATTACACCATTATTCTGAACTTTGCCTCTCATTGCAAAGCTATGTAGCAATACTGCATCAGTGTTACCAAACACATTCTTAAAAAAAAATCTGTATTATGCTTGGCATTAAGCCAACTTCAGCCATAGTGTAGATTCAGGGATGGCCATCAAGAGACTCCTCTGATCTAAAACCTGCTAATCTGAACGTTTGTATTCTTTTTCCAGAAGTATAAAGTCTATATAAAACTTTTAAAGGGCTACTGTTTACAGTTTCGTATAGGTAATGATGCAACTTGCACTGTGTGTGTATTCACACACAGTAGAATATACAAATTATTATTAACTCACCCTCCTTCACTTTCTGCCTCTTCAGAGCTGGTAGTTTCTCTTGCACCAGAGGCTGTTTCTGCTTTTCTCCGCCTTGTTGCTCTGTGTGATGGGCTAACTCTCTGAACATCACCTTTTCCTTGAAGCTCATTTCGAACAAGCTCTTCAAGCTTTGGAATAGCTTCTTTCAGAAATTCCACCTCTCTCTTCAGTTCGTCCACGCTTAGTAGCAGGCCATTCAATTTTTCTAGTATCTGCAGTTGCCTTCCGTGTAAAACCATTACTGCTCCTTGCTCATTAGGAGCCTCATTTTGCAAGCCCACAGAATTAATTCTGTTACCTATATCCTGGAACGCACGCACATGCAGAGCTGCACCAGGCTTTCGGATCTTGCGGTACCAAATCAGCACCAGGCTTAATCCAGCAGTCCCTGCCATTATGCCCAGTATTAGTCCTTTATTTTCGAAGGGAGGCATTTCTGCACGCTCCTGGAATTGTGAGACAACAATAACAGAGTTTAAGATATTTTCCCCTGCTCTACCCAAGCGACTTGCTCTGCTTTGAAATCACAAACGTGTAAGGCTGGAAGAACTGCAGACACAAAGTTACACTTCAACTCTCTCAGGTTCTGCAATACAAGGTAGCAAAAACAAGCCAAAAGTGGGTTTGGGGCTGTGAGGGACGCCGGCACGTGGGCAGGACTGCAGACTTCATTCTCAACCATCCCAGCATCCTGGGATTTGTTTGTTTTAATGCGAGAAACTCATATAATCGGATTTTCTGCCACTGCAGAGAGGCGGAAACCCAGCTGTCAGGCCGGAGCGCCGCCCGGAGGGGCGTCTCGCCGGTCCCCCAGCCCCACCGCACCGAGGGGCTGCCGGAGCCCCGCGCTCACCGCCGGCCCGGCCGCCCGGGTGACGCGCGCTGCCCGGTGGAGGAGGGATTCCCGCAGCGCTGGGAATCCCGGCGGGCCGTGCTGCTGCGGGACGCCGGCTGCACTTGCCACAGACATGGCTCGAAATACGAGCATGTGTGCCTGTTCGTGTGTCTGGTTCATGCTCGATTTCACCTTTTGCTACTTTTAGGCCACAGAGAAACTGTGTTTCCACTGCATTAGCGGAGACCTGAAGCTACAAAATCACGGAGAAACCCCTCCCAGTTGCCAGGAAGACGGGCAGTCCCGGCACAACAGCTTCTTTGCAATTTTAGCCGCCTAAGGGCCCAAAGCTCAAATCTATCAAAGTCCATGATAGATTGCCCAAAGTCATGGAGGAACTCACCATAGAATCATAGAATGGTTTGGGTTGGAAGGGGACCCTAAGGATCATCTAGTTCCAGCCCCCTGCTGCCATGGGCAGGGACAGCTTCCACTGGACCAGGTTGCTCAAAGCACCGCCTAGCCTGGCCTTGAACACTGCTAGGGTCGGGGCATCCACAGCTTCTCTGGGCAGTCTGTTCCAGTGCCTCACCACCTTCACAGTAAAAAGTTTTTTACTAGTATCTAATCTAAACCTATTCTCTTTCAGTTTGAACCCATTTCCCCATTGTCCTGTCACTCCATGCTCTTGTAAATGGTATTGCCCCACCTTTCCTGTAAGTTCCTTTCAGGTACTGGAAGGCCTCAATTAGGTCACAACAAAGCCTTCTCAATTCCAGGCTGAACAATCCTGTTCTGTCAGCATTTTTCATAGGAGAGGTTCTCCATCCCTCCGATCAACTTGGTATTCCTTGTCTGGACTTGTTCCAACAAATCAGTGTCCTGTGTTGGGGACCCCAGAGCTGGATGCAGCTCTGCTGGTGGAGTCTCACCAGAGCAGAGCAGAGCAGAGCAGAGCAGAGCAGGAGAACTTAGATTTAACAGGATGTGGGAGGTATTGCTCCTGTGCCCCATCTGAGATCACTTTTATTGGTGACTCTCACAAGACCCTTCTTTGCCCTTTATGACAAATGGATATGGCTCCTGTTTCTGGCCTTGAATAGATCATCACAGACAACCTGCTCTGACCATTTGTCTCCCTGAAGGCTTGTGGAGGGCCTGTGCACAACACCCTGCCAGATGTACAAGAATAAAACTCGTATTTTTCTGTGTGAGGGCTTAAGGAAACCATAATGGAAACCACTGTGTCTGTGCAATGAAAAAAGCTCTTCAACAGCTGGAATTGTCCTCAGCCATATCAATCAGAAACAAAGGAACACAATTCTTAAAAAACATACTAATTGCCTTTAAAAAGCAAACAAAGTGCTGTTAAAAACAAAAAAGTACCTAAAACAGGTACCATGAACTCAGGAATTTTCAGTCTTAGTGCAAATTAACAATTGTAAATCAGTCTAATGTCTATTTACCTTCAAACAAACATTTAGTTTAAAACAACTACAGTGCTAAATGAATGCTTAATTAAGAACCTAAGGATGAAACTAGCCTTATGAGACCAAACTACAACCTGAGACAAAGGTACAAATTAGAATGAAAAAATGAACTCTGTTTCAGTACTTTACAGGTTTCCCAGTTACAACACAACAACAAAATGTATAATCTGTTCTTATGTTTGTAATTTGAGATTTTTAAACCAATAATGAAAATATCTTCAATTTTATGGAAACTTCACTAAACTCAAATTATTTTAACAAAATTCACTACAAGTGATGGTTTTAAGTTATTCAATCCCACACTGGTTTAAAATTGAAGAAGAAAACATAAATCTCCATATGTTGATAGTGTTTCAAATGTTCAGGAATGGTAATATAAATGTGTTGGAAAACCTTTAATTTTTGTTTTCTTTTTTTTCAGCATAATCTTCCAAAGTCTTTCTATAAGCCAATTAAAACAGGAAAGGATTTAAAAAAGAGAATTAATTGGAGGGCAAACACAGCACAGAGCTGAAACAAAATATTATTAAAGCAAAAAGCTAAGTGACTATTTTCAAAGATTTTCCAAAGTGACTGTCTCAGGCTGCAGGCCTTAGAGAAGGGCACCTGCTCTCAAAAATAATGCCCCAGGAGAACTACCATCTACAGCTGCCTGGATATGTAGCAACTATGAAAATCAGGTCACCTGTCTGGTCCCAAACTCCCTGTTTGCTTTTTACCTGTGGCCATTTTACCCAGGCAGAGCAGCACGGGAACATAGAAGTCATGTATGTATGTAGAAACTTGCTGGAATACAGCAGCTTTCCAAGCTGGGGAACTAAACATCAATTTACCTAGATCTAACGTAATTCAATTGGCCTAAATATGTTCTAAAAAACTGAAATAAATGTTCTTAGAAAAGTACTGTTCTTCTGCATATGAATTTTTCCTAGTTCAAAAGAAACTTGGTACCTGAAATCCTAAAAAACAAGTCCAGACAACCATCTGTTAAAAAATGGTTAGCCCCAAATTTTTTTAGCGTATTTCCAGCCTTATTTCCTAAGAACACAGAGCTTATGCCCCCAGATTGTCTGTGTGTTGTCCCTCTGACAAGCCATACCATGTACTTTCTCCACCCAGTAGGTCCTGAACATGGAGCTTAATTTCAGCCAATTGTGACAGAAGAAATATGCCAAGATCATAGAATTGTAGAATCCTAGAGTGGTTTGGGTTGGAAGGCATCTTCATGATCATCAAATTCCAACTGTCTTGCGATGTGTTAAGGACACCTTTCACTAGAATGGGTTCTTCAGGCTGCATCCAACATGGCCTTGAACACTTGCAGGGAAGGGGCATCCACAGCTGCTCTGGGAACCCTGTTCCAGTGCCTCACCACTTTTGGAGTAACGAATTCCTTCCTAACATCTAATCTAAATCTCTTCTCTTTTAATCTAAATCCACTTGTCCTATCATTATCTGCCCAAGGAAAAAGACACTTTCCCTCTTTTTTATAGAGTCTTTGAAGTAATGAAAGGCCACTCCAAGTAGTTTCAAGAAGGGCAGCAGCTTTGGGGTGGCAAGACCTTGTGAACATCCTGCCTCTCTCCACCCCTGGCCCCCAGGCAGATGTACAGGAATGAGCTTAGCACACCAGTGCTGCAACACTGACACACCTGCACAGGGCGCCAGCCTTCTTACAGCACTCTTTTTGTAAAACCAGTCCAGGCAGTTGACTGGTCTTTTGGGAAATTTGGAACTTGAATGGTATTTTTGTGTCATATTAGAAAAGTTAGCTTATGTTCAATGGATCAGAGAGCCATTACACAATAATTGATGCATACTGTTTCCAGACAAGGTGTAGCATAATCTACTGTTGGTTTCATTTCCATATAAAAGTATGGCATTTAAGTAAAACCTTATAAAATAAAGGCCTTGTTGCCTTTGTAAAATTATGGCTCAGGCCTGTTACTTTGGCTAGAGAAGGACTGTGAGAAAAGTCCACGAGAAGAAAAGCAATTAGTTTTTACCCATGAGAATGTAGTATCAACAGAAGCATGAAAATTAAACACTAGAAGGAGAAAACCAGCAACATATCCACACGGGTTATTTTTCTGAATGCTTGAATGCCTATGCTATAGGTAGCCAATGGTAGTATATTGTGGTTAATAATAGCCAAGGAGTCTGTTGTAGTAGTGTAGCAGCCAGCAAATATGTAACACGAATGATAACATAAAAAAGGTGTATAAAAGAGGCTGCTTTGTTTAATAAATGGCTTTTGGGCCCTTGAAAGAGGCATTGTCTGTGTGTGTCATGACTGCCCCAACAGCGATATGGAAGGCATTTCTATTTTACAATTTTCGTAATTTTCTTTAGCTGTAATTCTTCTGTCCGTTTTCTTTTGTGATATGCTGTTCTTTCTGAAATGCCCCTCCCTCCCCCCAACCCCCAACTACAGATTAATCTACTTCTTGTAACAAATACAGAAACCTTTAATGAGTTAGTAGCAGTTCATACTTACTAATTTAGTGGTTGTCTTGCAAAGTCAGATACTGTTAATATGTCACCAAACATTGTGAAAGCTTAAATACCTTTGACCAGACTTGCAACCAGCCTGCCAGAAATCCTGTCTGGATGTCAGAACAGTCAGGAATCACTGTTCTATCAAGTTGGGTTGAATTCTCCTGAATTTTTTGCTGTAAAAATAAACAAAATTATATCTTACCTCAAAGGGAAGCATTCACTGTGAGATTTGTCAGTATTCTCTGCTGCTTTTGCCCTGAACATTTGTCCAGTGCCCCTAATTAAAAATTAATCATTTGAAGTTAAAAGGAGATGGGTAATAGCACACTGATCTTTTCTGTTTTCTTGAAATAAAGACATACTGCTTAGCACAGTTCCCTGGGGAGATGAGGCTGCCTCTGCCTTTATGTCTCAGTGTGAGCAAATGTAACTGTACCTCTGCCTCCTCCCCAGTATTTTTGAATCTTTGGCCAATCTCAATCAAATTCAACAGAGAAACGCTAACAAATTTCCTTGAGTTAGTTGATCTTTTAAAGAAGAAATACTTGAATTAGAGTCACTTCTATGGGGAAAATTGCTTATCCCTTGATGCACAACTGAGAATCCACACAGGAGAAAAGCATTTTGCAAGGACAGGAAAAGCTAAAGCAAAGCTCACATTTTATCAGATGCGAATGAACAGAACTACAAGTTATAACCTGTTAGGAAACCTGGCTTCATTAGTTCAACTGCACTCCCAACCATCTGTTTGTGTTGATAGGATCCAGTGCTGCAATTTCAGCTTAAGTACAAATGGTCACTGATGGCATGGCATTTCAAATAGAAAAAGAAAAAAAATGTACATACCGTTACTGCTTCTTTGTGTCTTAAGAAGTCTCAAGGACATTATCAAAATGTATTTATACAAGCTCTGTTAATGTTTTTAGGCCAAGGTACACAATTCATTTTCCTTGATGTAAGAGATGAGAGTTGGCAGCCCAAAAGAGTTTGCATATGTTGTGTTGACAATAACAGGAAAAAATGAGCAACGCTATATCCCATGTAATTCCACAGCACTGCCTGATTTCTTCACAGCAAAATTGTCCTTGGAGCATCTGACTAAAAAGAAGAAAAATATATGAACAACCATAAAAAGAATATGTGTGTATAAGTGTATATTTTACATGTACATGTGTATGTTCCTTGGGAGTCAAAATTCAAAAAGAGTCAAACTCTTTATAAATGTGTGTGTGTACATACATGTATTCCACTTCACCCCCTGTATTTTCTTTTACTAAATGAAAAGTTCATTTTTTCAGCTTCCCTATAAATATGCTATTACAGAGCTGAAGTATTTTATATTTTTATATATATAATACTGATGTATTTTAAAGAGCTTTATTGTTTCCACCTGCAAATGGCAGCATGCCCCTTCCTGAACTCCAGTCAATATCGCCTAATGGGCCTAGGATGTCTGCAATCTCACATCAAAAAAATCATCATCCAAGTGATGTGATCTGTTCTTCCATTATCTGCCCCTCTTCTCTGCTACCACTTGTGAGCTTATAAAAAAAATTTCCTTTCTGATTTTACCTTTCCATCTAAGGCTATGTGTACACTAGCAAGCAGTAGGGACTGACAGGAGTGGGTCATTGAGCCAAACAGCTGGTGCTGATGCCATGACATCTGTGCTGTGCCCTGGGTTACCTTTTCCCAGCTCCAGCCTGATCACAGGGGCTGTGTGTCCATTTGTGGCTGCAGTGCCTTGGGTGTGCTTCTGCAATGGATATTCCCAAAGAGCAACTTGGGTGTTCCATGCCCTGGTTCATGGTGAAGCAAAGCTTGCCAAGCTGGGACATTTGGGAGATTTGCCTCTGAGGTGCACACCTGATCCAACCCAAACCATTACTCTATACATACATATTTACACTGGGAGGATTTGATGTGAGTTACACAATCATTGAGGACAGAGTGAATACAGGGACAGAGTTCACCTCTTCCTGGCAATTGCTGAGTGCTGGTAAAGGGGTTCCTCCTTCATCATGGGGTCACTTTTGAACAATGACAATCGATAAGTACAGCTAAAAGCATGAGGAAAAGTGGTGAAACCAGGTGAGTTAAGGGGAAGCATAAACAAACACCTAACCACTTTAAAAAGTTTTGTTATATACAATAACAAGACAAGATTATTACTGTATGCAATGCACCCACACATATACACTCACACAAATATATTTATATACACAGCATTTTAGTGTTGTAGATAGTTCTAAGACACCTCATGTGCTTTTTCATAAGAAGATAGGCCTGTTAAAGTAAAATGTAATGTAGATTTTATTCTTTTAATTAGGGTTTGCACCCCATCCTGGTGTTTAAGAAACTTACTGTGAGTCTGAGCTTCAGATTCCTAAAGAGTAAATATATCAGGTGGCCTTTCTGAATTTTGGGTGTGATGGGCTCACAAGTCCTTTGCTCATTCATAGTTACAGTGCTGCTATCTTGTGGGAAAAAGGGCAGCAGCAACTGCAACACTTGCAAAAGTTGATATTAAGAGTCATTGGCAAGAATTGTAATGATGGTCTTTTAAAAGTTTGCATGTTTCTTTCTAACCTAGAAAAACTGTGGTAGTGTAATTAATCTAGTAGGTTATATGGGAAACCATTATTCAGTGTGGTCCAGATTGCGATTTGGGGTCCTTTCAGTGTGGTCCAGATTTTTGTACTGCATTTCATCAAAAGTAACAAAATCCCTCCCAGGACATTCTAGAGTACAAGCAGTACTGCTGTCCCTGAAAGCAGTGAAACTTTCTTCTATTGCCACTTCTTAGAGACACTATTTAAAGCTACTGCATGGCTGTGCAATATGTAATTTCAAAAATCCATGTCTAATGAAAAGATAAAAAAACATCTTGGGCAACATTACACTATTTCTATGAAACAGGCAGATTTTTGGCCAGAGTAGTTGTTTTAGAGGCATTTTTATTGGCACATGCTTTGATAGTCAAACTGAAATACCAGGTTTTTTTCTGAGAAAAACCAAGTAAGATTCCAGCGCTAGGAAGAAATTGTACCAACAACTGAAACATGCTTTTATATGGTTTGTTTGTTTGTTTTCCAATGTTCAAAAGCACATGGAAATACAGACTTGTATGTCAACAGGCACACTGAATATTTGACAAACTTCTATTGCATACTGTGATAATCCACTTTACTAAGTTACTAAGCAGCTTTTCAAGATCACCTGTTTTCATAAAAGAAATATTTTACTCAATAGTCTTGGATTGTGAAAGCAGGACTTAAGCAACCAAAACATCTATAAGAGTCAAATACCATTCCAAAGGGTGACAAAATAATTTCCAAAAGTATTATGGTATATATGACATATACCAAAATATGGTTTATCTTCCAGCTGCAAAACAATCCTTTCTGCACATTCCTATTTTTTTTTAATTTAATACACTTTTAAAGGAGTCTATAGATCTGCATTCCTCACACAACTACAAGTCCTACTAAGCAAGAAGTTTGAAATATGCATAAAATCTAGCACTACACCCTGAACAAGTCTGATACTCATCAAGAGTTACTCTGAACAGCCAACAGCATGTGAGGCATCAAATGATGTAGATAAGGTATCCATTTCACTATTTTGCATCAGATCCTGACTCCAAAACAGAGAAAGAATGATAAAAAAAATAGACTTCTTTTTTAACTTACTGCAGCATTATCCCAAACGAGGGTGCAAATGGAATTTGTAAATGTGCAGAACAGAAAATCTGTTTTATCTCAGGGTTCTGTCTACTCATTTCTGTTGGGCTGCAAAGTAATGTTGAGCAATAACATTTAAAAATTCCTTGATATTTTTACTAAAAACAATATCATGCCAGTGTCGTGATGCAATTACGCCTCTGGGCCGTGATGTTTGGAACTGCCTTTGCGAGCTTGCAAGTGGGACTTTGGGGAGCAAGGCGGAGCTGCGCACATCCGGCAGCACCAGGTTAGGAAGGTCAGGGCACAAGGCAGGTACTGGCGACTTCCAAGGCAACGCGTGGATCAAGCGCCTGCCCATAGCCAGCCTCGGTTCCCTCCCAACAGCAGAGCTTTTGCAGGGTTGGTGTCAGGCGCAGGTGGCCCACAGGATTTCCCCGAAACCACACACGGTCCTGGGGACAGCAGCACCTGCCTCACGGTCACACCGCACCGCCATTTGCCACCGTCTCTTCACCCCGAACGCTGCCAACCCCAAAGCAGCAACAGCCACCTCCTGCCACGGCGTGCTGCCACCGGAGCTCGGGGCAGGGCTGCCGGCATCACACGGCGGGGGGAGGCAGGGAGAAAGGGGAGACGGGGAGAAGGGGAAGGCAGGGAAAAGGGGTACCCGCGCCTAAGCACACACCTGGCAAAAAGGCAAATCGGTCCGTGCTAGCCACGGGCAGGCACAGCCTGGAGACCCGAGCGGTCAGAGGAGCCGGGTTGCACAACAGCCTGACAACGGAGCGTGAGATGCGACATTGCTGCCTGGTTTCGGAGGGACTCTGAGGGGACGGGTCCCCCGGGACAGCAGGGCACAGGAGCCACACCGTGTACTGCGCCATACATGGCTGCGTGCTTCTGGGGCAGGAGGGGCGCCGAGCCCACCATGTTCCCGAGCCTCTCCCCACACACCACAGGCTCTGGGAGCCGCCCAGCAGCCCCACGGTCACTGTCCCTGAGGCATTGCCATCCTGCCTCTCCTGGGCGCCCTCAGACGCGGCCGCGCCGCAGCGGCACCACTGGGTGTCGCCCGAGCGCCGCGGCCGCCGCGGGCGGGTCGCTCTCCCGCCTTCCCTCCCTGTCTCTCTTCCAGCGCTCGGCAGCGCCCCTGCAAACGAGCCCGGAGGAAACATCCCAAAGCACACCCATGACCGGCGTTCCTCGCTCGTCCGGCAGCTTCGCGGGGGCATTTGGAGAGATCAGATGGCAGCGGTCGCGGGTTCCTGCTGCCATCCAAAGCGGTACTTTTGCATCCTTCCCTGCGCTGAATCCAGTGTTCATTAGATCGCTCAGCTCATTGTCTTGGCTGAGAAAAACGCGTTTTTGTTGTTGTTCTGCTAGGTTGCTGGGTTGAATCGGCTCAAGGCAAAGCCCTTTGTGAGAAAAAAAAAACAGGAGCACGTGACCAGGAGCTGAAGGAGAAAAGTGGCTGGTTTGGCTCATCTTATGGAAGTGCATTGCTAATTGCAGTTATTGTCGGAGAAAGGGTACAAGAGATACAAACTGAGAAAGGAAAGATAATACCTGTATCCTGCGCCTGTACCAGAGGGAGACTAACAAATATCTCAGGACTAGTTATGAGAGCAGAATATATTTGTAGTATATGCTCTTGTTTCTAGTATTCTATTCTTGTTTCTAGTATTCTGTATGAATAACAGTGCATTATCATGGTGTGGCTCTGTGTAAGCTGTCCCTCAATAAGCTCAGAGTGTTGTGTCCTTTGAGTCTTAAGTTAAAAAATCAAAGAGAAATGGAAGCAGTAGAACAGATGCTCAGAAGTAGAATAACCACAAATGAAAAGTAGAGGTAGAAGCAAAGAAGGTGGAGAAAGACTCCGTAAAATTTTAAATGGCAAGAGAGCTTGTCTCTGCAACAAAGGTGGTCACGACCTGGATTCCCACCTCCTGGATTTGTATGTGCCACCAGCGTACATAGCTATAGATTTTCTGTAACTTCTCTGGGGGGAAAAGTTTCTTGAAAAGGGAACAAATCTTCAAGTTCAGTGTCAGTAGTTGTCCAAGTGCTTCAGGCTGTAGACTTCAGTCTTGCTCTTTATGTGCCTAGGGCATACTGACCTCTGCCACTTGTAAGACATCCTTGTCATGGAAATTATTTGAGGCATGTATTGGATTGCGTTATATGGGAGGCCAGCCCATGTGATCCTCATTATCTTTTTGCTCATAAAAAGGGTGAATTTATTTTCAATCTTTGGCAAAATGTCCTGCAATCTATTTTGAACTGCAACAGGAGGATGAGCAGAATATCACAAAGCTGCGGTGACTTCCCTGCTTATCTTGGCTGCCTTCTCCTCAAGAGTTGTCCTGAACAGCAGACTGGTGCAGCAAACAAGCTTGGCCAGTATTTATAAACAAATATGGGTTTCTCAATGCATTTTTTCTTATCTGCATCTTTCTTTCTTTTTTTTTTTTTTTTTTTAAATACTTTAACTGCTCTGAGGAAATGGCCATCTTTTTCTGTGATGGTTCTAAGAATATAATCACTGTTCAACAGTAATGCATAATAAAAATTAGTTCAAACTGAGCTAGAAAACAACATCATTATAGGCACTTTAGTTTAAACAGTCAAGTTACTACTTAGCTCCTACTTCATTTACTTTGTGATATCTACTTCTAAATACCATGAGAAGGTGAAAAACGTAGTGCACTAAGCAGATCTTTTCATCATGTTTCATCATAATTTTCATCATGTTTCACTTTCCATCATATTGAAAAGGGAGTACATGCAGAGTTATTATTTCAGAAAATACCATGATCATTGATTTGTTGTGTAAGCTGAACCAGCCAGTCATAGAAACACTTTTACAAGATTACTCTTTGGAACACTGTCCCGATTCACTTGAAGAGCCCAGCTTCAGTGGTAATAATTTTGGATCCAGAAATTTTGGTAGTTCTGTATTCTTCAGACAGATGCCATTGTCCAGCTTGACTTTTTCAGACAGGCAAGGTAACAGATGCAAGTTATTAAACAGTTTAATTAAAAAAAAAATCCTTATCTGCGACCCCAAAAAAACCCCCTAAAAAACCCCAGAAGAATTCACTTTCCTCTTAAATTCAAAGAATATTGACCAGGACTAGAACTCTAATAAGAAGCAGAACTTTTTATCAGAGTACTACAGTGTTGTACAAAAGCCTTTGAAGTCTCTGGCAAGGCACATGCGCTGTTTTGGCAGTCACACTAGAGTGAATATGTAGACGTAATTCTGGAGGGAACATCTGACATTTCGGAAGTGCAATCGTGGTTGGGTTGTGGCAGCCAGGACTGCAGACCTGCTGTATTGCCAGGTCTCCCAAGGCCCTGCACCTTCCCTGTGTGAGGCTCTCTGGGTCATTTTGGCTTTCCCATTTGGAGCAGCAGTAGCAGCACAGAGCAGAGCTGGCTGGAAATTTCTGACAGCAAATTTCTCTATTGGGAAAAAAAATAACCCAAACTGTAATTGACAGGTTTCTGAGCAGCATATTGGCCATGAGAGAAGCCAGGCAGGAACGCAAGCTGCCTGCTTCCCCTGCAGGCTCACTTGGCTTTCTCTATCAGCAGTTCACATGCTTTCTGGGCTTCTTGATAGCTCAATAGGGACAGTGAGGAAACCTGGGAACCTGAGAGGTGGGGATATGTTCAAGGTCACAGTTCCACTTTGGATGCGAAGTCTTTTCTAGAAATGTGGGAGACAAGTTCTGGCTCTCCAGGGCTCTTTACTCCAATGAAGCAAAGAGCAGTCGGTCTCCTATTCCAGAGCACCTCAAGCAATGCCAACAGCAGAAACTGTCCTTCTTTAACCCAGAAGCAGCAGCAGGGACAAGGTGCTCTAAGGAAAAAGAGGCATCCCATCTTTCTTTTCTGAGACGCACTGGCAGAAGGGACCCATTGACTTTTAATAATTTCACCATTTCATGTTGCTGTGCTTTTCCACTCCTGGCACATAACATTTTCTGTGGGGATACAGTTAACGGGCATTTAACCTCCACCAGGGAGTGAGGGGAGGAAACACAGAGGGTGATTCATAGTTCTCAATTACTGTTCTCAGGCCGAGAAAGGCATTAGTGCACTCTGGCTGCTAGCTCAGCAATGCTTATGTCCTGTTTGAAACTCTTCTTTATAACTGCTAGGCATCTACAGGTTATTTCAGCAAGCAGCGCAATCCTCATCAACCATTTGGCATGAATATTTTTAGGTTTTCTACCTGTTAGTGGCCATTCTTCAATAAAGCCCTGAGCACGTATATTTCCTCTACCATAAATGCAACACAACAGATTAGCCAGACAACACAGGGTGATGATGCTTCTCTTCAGTGTAGGATAGAAACTGCTTGACAGGGAATTTAACTTAAGTGCAGCAACACCCTATCTCATGTAGCCTCCAGAACAGCTCAAAACCCAAAGTCTTTATTCAGGCCCTGATTGAACAAACTGCACAAGCATAAATCAAACTAACATCATGTCTTTGCTGAATTTATGTCCCAAGTCTTGCTCAAGTAAACTGTTCAGGGAAGTTAAAAGTGGGCTGGAGCTTTTGATTTGCTGTTTCAAATTAGACTCCTTACACATGTGAATAAAGCGTATGACCATTTTTTCTTCTCAGAACTTTAAGTTGTCCTCAGTTTTTTACAGCCATCTGTAATTTATTTTCCCAGTTAGAGGTATTTGTAGGAGAAAATAGAGCAGTACAGCCTTGTAAGACATCTGATCAAGAAGTGGAATTAAACTTGTCACAACTAAGTGATTTGACATAAAATACTGAAAAACACATTAATCTTTCACTGGTTCCATTTTATTTTGTGAGAAGAGAGGTGAATTTTTTAAAAATATGTCTTCTGTACACAACACCAAGAGGTTATGCTTGTATTTTCTTCTTTATAAGCAAGTCTAAACCTCTGGCTAATGTCCAGCAGACATTTTTCTTTGTCCATTAAGGCAATCTCCTACACAGTTTTCTAGGGGAGGATGAAATTCCTCAAGCTGTGTTATAAACATTCATCACTGAAATCATGCTTCTAGTAACAAGAACAGCAGACAAAATTTAAGACAGTGCTACACTGGGTGTGTACAAACGGAGACTATAGAATCGGGAGTGAACCAGCAAAGCTAAAGAGCAAGTAAGCCACTGTGAAAAGATTAAACAAGACAATTTTCCATCACAGAGAGTTTTGAGGTTCAGTGAAAGTCAGAAAACCTGGTTTGTAACTCCAAACATAAGACAAATAAATATTTAGATACCAAAAGAAAGAGTCTAAGAAAGTCTAAGAAAGGATCTTTTTTGCTCTTTTGAAAAGTCTTGGTTCTTCTCTGTAGCAGTACTTTACAGAGACAACCTACAAGTAATCCAAAGCCACACAGCCTGAATTTTCTTCTGGATAAACTTTTTGAGAATTATATGGAATGTGCCCATTGTTCCTCTGTCTTTGTATTGCTCAAGTTTGTTCCTGTTGAATAAAGTCTCTAGAGATGACAGCTGAAATGAGGGTCCTGTTGAGACCATGGCACGCAATGGGCAGCATTGATTTTAACTTGGTAGTTCAGCATGGGATGGAAACCAGGCAGGGCTGACAGCAGTGCATGCAAGCTGCTGGTCAGGGAGATTTTTTATCAGTTCACCTTCCTGTCTTCATTTTCAGCTGCAATTTCCCCCCTCCTCTGCCAGTGTCCCTAATCAGTGCAGAGGATTTGTTTGTGTATCACCCTAATAAATCGTAATCACCTTCAATATAGCGCTTCCCCAGGCTCTGACCTTTCACTCACAAACCATGTCCTGTGCCAAGTACTGGGTGGGAGGATTGGGCAAGGATTTCCTATGTACTGCCATCACCAGCAGCAGGGAACCCAGACTTCCCCTCCTCATTTAGGCCTGTGCTAAGGGCTACAGCTATTAATGAATTATTTCCTTTATGAAAGCATTTCACAAAATTAGATAAGGATAAAGCCAGAAAGTGACCTGAGCAAATTACTGCAGAACTTCTAAAGCAGTTTAAAAGAAAATGAAAACTTCTCGGGGTCTTGTATTTTGTGACAAAACCCATCCAACTCCATGAAAGGCATATTGTTCCAGAAAAATAATGATTTATAGGAGACTCTGGAAAGGTTTCTTAAAATGCTGATGGCAAGAGGCTGATGAGGTGGGATTTTTCTGGACATACTGTGAGAATATTAATACCAGCCTCTCAACTGCTGCAGGCTGCATCTGGTTTTCAAAGAGTTACATTTTTTGCAGCATTGCTCGCAGGTTTCTGGTGTGTGAGTCTAGTGAATCTGGGAGCCCCATTGGGCTGTAACATACACAGAAGGCTGCACTGAGTCCTGGCAAGCTCAGGCCTCTGGAATTTAGCACTGCAAGAGAAGGAAACATGCCAAACCATCTACCTGAACTGCTATTCCCTCAACACATTCCTCTGTGGTGTTTCTTGGCTGGCTGCTTGATCCCTCAGCTCTAGAACCGAAAAAACCCTGATGCTTGAAGTTATATTTCTCACAGTCCTTTACACAGCATATGTGGCAAAAATACCCTAGAATACTATGAAAGTTCCATTTTCCAAAACCAAAAAGCCCTGAGAAATAATAGTCTTTTCCTAATACAATTATTTATTTTTAGTTAATAGTCAAGAGTAGCAGATGGGTGCTCATGAATTTAGATACAAATATGTGAAAATCAGAAGGGCATCTTTAGATATTTAGGTTTCCAATTTTGTTTTGAGTAAGATATTGCAAAATTAAGACCTAGAATAGGTTGACTTTTAAAACATTATTAATTAGAGAAAGATTTTTAGACTAATACTAGAAATCTAACCCCAAAAATGTATCCTGTTCTGTCATAATCACGCACAATTCTTTCTTTGCTGTGGATGATTTGGTCAAAATCCCATCAACTGCAACACTCTCCTCTTCTCCTCCCCAGAGGATCTATATTTATGTGGCTGTTTCAAGTAGATACACAACTGGTGTGAAATTGTGGTCCTACAGAAACGGAGAAGCTTAGCACAGGAAAAGATCCAACATACAACTAGCAATGTATTATTGAGCTTGCTCATTTGTGTTTCCATAGTTTACATATGTAGATGACTACAATATCTGCTACAGAAAGTAGAGATGCTTCTGTGTTTGTCCTAGATGGAAATGAAATTCATTCATGTCAGCCAATGGGAAAAAGCAGGGCAGATTTCCTGGGAAAGATGGAACTAATAGTTTTGTAAATTGTGGAGTATTTCATATTCAAAGTATGGAATTGTTGTGTATTTGTAATTCTTTTGGTGACTGTCATAAACATGGAAGGTTGTTTCCAACAGGAGCAATATTTAGCATGAACATTTCTTAGCTGTATGGTAGCTGTATAGTCAACAGCATGTTTCAGCAGGGTAGCAGTCTCAGCACAGTGGGTGGTGTACACAACATGCTGCTGCACCTGTTGCACACACCATACAAGCATGCACTCAGCAAGGAGAGACAGGAATTTGGAAGTAGTTTTGACCTATGTGTTTGTGAGCTTTTTGTGTTTGTGTTGATGAGACAAACTAAAGCAAGGATTCCTATTAGCATTCAAGTAACAATTGTCACTGGTAACTTCTGCTACACCACAGAACTATGTCAAGATAGCCTCACTTATATAAAACTGAAGTTCTTTGTTGTTCTTTTCCATAAAGTAGATAGTCTTTCCAAATGTCATGTGTCCAAATAACCATAATATGCCATAACATTTGAGTCACAGTACCCTATATTTCATAGTGCTATTGGATGTAGTGGAATGCTTAGATTCACGTCCAACTGAAAAGACTCCTTTCAGTGCCTTCAGCAAGCCTTGGATCAGACCTTAGCTTGCTTAGCACATTGTTTTGGAAGGTTACTTACTCTTCTAGACTTCACCCTCTCTTCATTTTGGAATGCTTATTAATTTATAGGTCTTCAGAATCTCAACTACAGTCTTAGTTATATTTTGGAGTTCTTTGTTTGTTTGTTTTAGATCTTGGCATTGGAGTATGAGTTGTTCATAGACTAAGATGACCTTCATGTTTATAGGCCTCTGGAGAAAATGGAATCACAAGTCTTCAATAAAATATAATCAGCATTTTAAATAACTCACAGATATGTAAGTTTAACTAAACACAGAAAATACCCTGGTGTTCCACCCCACAGGGTCTTATCATGGTCAACTTGGCTTCTGTACTACAAAAACATCCTCAGTTCTTCATATATGCCAATAAACTTCCCCTGAGAGGCAGACTTCAGCAAATAAAGCCCTCTCCTCATGCTACATAACCAGCATTTGCTTGATAGACTTCAGATGAAAGAGTCAAAAATTTCTCCACTGAACTAACAAGCTGCTGGAGGAGTTTAAACTGCTGTAAGCATGGGAAAGCAGAGCAGTTCAAACCAGAAAGATAGGATTTGGGACAAGGTGATATCACAGCCCAGCAGCCAACAGCAAACCATTCAAACTCTGGAATCCTTCTAGCAGCCAAGCAGTTCTGCACTAACAGGGATGTCATGGGGGAGTTCTTTAATAGACTTGCTATACTGAGCCAAACTGAGGTCTTCAGAGAGTTGCGAGAGAAGTGGAATAAGCACGTCTGGGAACGCAACCAAACCAATTCTGATACTTTAACTGCACAAGGCTTTCACCTATAAAGGAGCTTGTACAGTGTTTTAATTAGTTTTAAAAGTTCACATTGATTCTCCAGACAGTTGTATTGTACATGGATGTATACAGAATAAAAGGCTTCATTGATGGATATCAGATGATAACATCAATACCCAGAATAAAAATATATTGGTCCCTATAGTAACATATTGTTTTTCTTTGAATAAAAGTAAGCTAGAGAAAGTAGTATGTTACTAGCCCCTCTTTCTGAGGTGGTATAAAGGTGATTGAATACATCCAGAGTGTAATGATGTTCAGATGGGATGCTGGGAAACAGAACTGGTCAGGAACGAGCAATTAGTTTGAAGGAAGGAAACATAAAAATGAGGTTAGAAATGGAGAAAACATTTTAAAAACTGCATTTGTTTTCTCTTAAAAAAGAATCTTGAGAAAAATATATTTTCTTTTTTAAGGCAATTTATTTGGAATTGCCTAATAAAGCAGTAGTTCAGTCGAAGAAAAACAGAGATTAAATTTCCAACAAAGGTGTAATAGCAAATGCATAACTGCTCTTAGATGCTACAAAATATAAATACTTCACCATAACAACAAACTAATTAATGCTTTAAGGAAAGGAGAGCTCTGGGGGCCTTCTCAAGACTCAGAGAACTTCTGAGGTAGAGCTATGCTGTGCCCAGCAATTTCTTCTTTCCCCTCACATGTTGGCCATGACACAAGTGGCATTCTCCTAACATTTCTTGTCCATAAATCAGAAGAAAATTATTTGAAAATAGCATCAATTTCTCCTTTGGTTTAAAATTGCATAAATGTTTAGAACTGCACATATGCTTGCTACTTATCTGTGGAGAAGATGATTTGAGGGATTAGTGAGCATATGGCCTATGGCATTTGGCTTTCAAGTGTAAATCATTTTGCTCAGTCTTTGAAGGTCCTAACTAACCTAAGTCTTTATCTAATTCTATGACAATTTCTAATTCTAAATAAAATCCAAGGAATATCTGTACAACTTACCAACAATCATTACACTTACAAAGCTGTTGAATTATGGAAGACCCCAGGATTTGTGATTTGTTAGTAGGGTCTGTACCTTGCATCCCTGGACTTGCTGAATCTGTGTGCACCCAAACCAAAGCACCGCACCATCGTGTGGTCTCCTGACTACTTCAGCTTAGGGCTGACTTAGTACTCAGGTCTGGATCACAGCCCAGGCAGGTAGCACTTGCCTGCAAACACAGACTGTCTGGGTCAGTTCCAGCCACAAGGCAAATCTGAGTCCCTCATATATCGTGCAAAAATGCTCAGTTAGCAGAATTTAGTGGTAGCTTATTTAGGTGGCACTTAGCAGAAGTCTTTCTAACTTGCCACTTTGCAGAGGGGCTGGTGTTGACAGATGGAAAATCATCCAACAAATTCAGAACAAAAAAGTATAATGCATGGTTTCTTCTGGTGCTAGCTTTTACAAACTAGAGCCAAAGACTGCCACAGTGATGAGAAATATGGGTTAGGAAAATACCTCTAGAGTTGGGTATTTGAGGGCTAGCTGGAGTCTGAATAAGCTCCATGCTACTGCATAAGCACTGGGGGAGCTCATGCTCAGTGGAGGGCAGTAACAGAGCTCCATAAATCTGTCTCTAAAGGTTGTGCTGGGATCCAGCTGCTTGGGCTTGTGGCAATGTCTCCCTTGCAGAAATCACAAAGACTTGTGGCAGTGTGGGTTTTTTTACTAACAGCACAATTTCTCTTTTACTCATGCAGAACAATTTCAGTTTCCTACTCTGTATTTAGCAAACCATGGGAGGATCAGGCCCCAGCGGGGCTGAGGCACCCACCTGCCACTTCAGCTACTGGATTCAGCCCTCAAATCTCCAAGCGGCTTTCCCAACACACCTGCCTGGGGAGGCACTGGAGCTGTCTGCCTGCCTAAATTGCTGCCTCTCAGCATGTCATAACTACTGAAGTGTGGATGTGTCCATGCTGTTACATGTTTAAGTCCATCTTAAACATATTAGCAGACCAACATTGCCTGCAGGTCTGCTTCTCTAGGCCTTTTCTGTTCATGCTGTCACAGGGTCTGACACACAGTATTCCTGGCAAAGGTATTTCCTCATGATTCATCTAACAAGTGAAACCTGTGGGAGACACAATAATCTGCCCCCCACCTTCCCCAAAAGGGACATTCAATACATGTAGAATAAATAATAACACTACCCTCTTCTCATTAAAAGGGGCTGACTTGGTTAAGGACCTCTGCTGAGGAAAAGGCACATGCTGAGGAATATTGAGAAGTAAATGCTTCTAGCCAGCAGTTAGGTCACACCAGCCCCAGAGTCTTGCTCTGTCCCCCAGCACCTTCCACCAGCTCCACAGTAAGCATTTCAGCTTCCAGAAGGCCCACAGGACTCCCTACACAGCGTCTGACAAGATATCCAGGTAATAATTGGGAGTAGTGGATCCCCTCTGCTGTTAATGCAGGACATGAGAGAAGATGTGGTCAGGGAGAGCTGGGAGAGCACAGAGCACCCCTGACAGCCTGAGTTAGAAATCTGAAATGCATACTTTGCAAGAGACAGCTTTCCTTCCTGAAACATTGGAATAAAGACCTCCTTAGCAAAGGACTGTATTTAATACAGGTACTTTGATATGGCTGTGGTGTATATGCCATAGTAAGGTAATGCAGCCTTTTCTGTGTATGTGTGACAGTTCCCTCAGT
Organism: Rhipidura dahli; assembly: GCA_013399225.1. Classification (NCBI taxonomy): domain Eukaryota; kingdom Metazoa; phylum Chordata; class Aves; order Passeriformes; family Rhipiduridae; genus Rhipidura; species Rhipidura dahli. The sequence continues at coordinate 4,695,502 of VXAC01007011.1, read as the reverse complement.
GCACACTGGTCAAGCCTTAAAAAAGGCCCATTGCAATTCCTTTAACCCAGGTGAATTTATAACAGTGTTAATAGAAAATTTCCCTGCAGTTTTTTTTTTTTTTCCCCAGGCAGCAAGAGACAGGCGGGGCATATCACAAATTTTCTATCTTGAAAGAAAATATTCCTTCTTTTCCAAATCAGGACTTTCTTTCCCCCTCCTTCATCTTCTTTAGGAACAGGCTCATGCAAAGAAGTTTTTGAGATATTTGGATTTTGGAGGCTGATTCAGGGCCATTATGGGGCCTCCCGAGAGGAGTTTCTCTTAAGCATCTCATAAAAGTCTTGTCAAGCTTTTGGTATGTGGGTGAGTTTCCTGTCTCAACTGAGTTCCCCTTTCTCCTCTTCTCCATTCTGGGTTTATAGCATACTACCTAAAAGATGCTGTTTGCTTTACTTTTTTAATGTTCTGCATCATGTGTGACATGAGTGTGCACAGAACTCAAGACTAAACTGCAAATCATGTGCCCTCAGGTACTTGTTTGCGCAAATACTGAGGGCATTCACACCTGGAGAATATTCTTCACACTGAAGACAGACACATGCATGTTTCTGGAAAGACTGGCCATTCATCTTTTCCAAACTGTTGATAACACACATCTAAAGATTTTAATCTATTTTTACTGAGCCACTGTCCCACAAATTACTTGTAGGTTAGTATATGAACTGTCCCTACAGTCTTAGGGCTTTCTGTAAGGAAGGAACCCTGGCCTTGCCCATAGGTGTTATATAACTTGATGTGTTTGTAATGTTGGGTTAACCTTCAAAGAAACTGGACTAAATCTTGGAACTGTTTTCATTACAGTCTTCACCTGGACTGACATCACAGCCACACATCCACTAAACCCTTTCAGGCTTTATGTTTTAATGAAATTTTGAGTTTATGCACTAGTTTTTGGTGAAAATCTACCTTGAAAAAACTACACCATAAGTGCCTTTATGTTTGTGAGTTTCCCCTTCCCTTGATCATATTTTATTTTGTGCTGTTTTCTTTACTAATTTTGCCAAAACTAACTTATGCTGACTTTGGTTTGCTTTACTCCCAGGTTTCTACTTCTAACATGTGATTTTTAAAGGTTTTAAAATTTGGACTCAAAAATAAATGTCTCAAGTTTTTAGAGCTGGAGAAATTTGCTTTAGTGAGATGGTGTATTGCACCTGTATCAGCTTAGTGGCACAAAACATCTGTCAGGAATTTTTCATTAGAGTTTTTTCATTTTATTTTCATTCAGACATCAGACTGAGAGCCTAGCCAAGAACTTAAAAGACCAATTAGGCTTTAAATAGTTTTACTAATAATACTGAAAAGAAATGGACTGCATAAAGGATTTGCTTGCTGTGCACTTGGCCAATGTGAATGCTCAGCCATTATTACCATAATCCTTCATACTTGTGATCAACAAAAAAATTGAGTGTCAGAAGTTTTATCTGAATCAGGCATGATTTCAAACTATGACCTGAAGGAAAATGTGCCACTTTATTAAAGCTGTAGATCTGGCTCATATATCTGAGAATCATATTTTACCAGCATTTTAAATCACAGACATATTTGGTGATACATGCTGATATCTTTATGTGCTCTGAAGATGAACCATGTACAGTATTTTGTATGCTCAGAGTCAGAGATGTCCTGCTTACCATGTTTGTTATTTCTGTTCATGACCTAAGCATGGTTTCTTGTAGCCAAAACTTGTGGTTTCTCCTGTTGCTGCCATTTTAGCAGGGATGAGTCCCTTTAATACACAAATTAAGTGAAATCAGCTTAATTACATTCTGTTTGCCCAGTCTGACCAAGCCTAATGAAATGATTTGACATGTAGCCAGGACTGTCCATTCTGAACCTCTTACTTCATCCCACATGCTGCTCTGCCAAAGCTTTTACTTGTATCAGGAAGGCAAAACCAGACAACAGAGACTGCAATGGTGAGAGAAACTCAGAAACAGGGTCTGCATTTGACAGCTTAAATGAGCTGAAGGCAGGGAACACCTGAGCCAGTTAAAGGCTTGTCTGTTGATTGAATCTGGGGCATTTACAGGGAAAATGCAGATGATGCAGATCTATAAAATGTACTCACGGCCTGTCAGAGCCAGGCTCCTGGTACAGCACTCACTCCTGGTGCAGCAGTGAAGCCATTCCTTCATCCTGACCATGAGCAAAGCAAGCACACAGGTGTCTCCCTGATGGAGTAATATAGCTATAGGCACAGCCTGCTGCTAAATTGGAAGCCACAAATACCTTGGTGTCTGATGGAGTGGTATCTCACTCCTTTCTTTAAGCTACCACATGGGAAGGTCATGCAGACTGTGCGTGTCAGCCCTGGTTAGTCTCTTTTCTCCAGATCTCCACAGTGCTATTTCCTGGCACAAGGACCCAAAAGAGGCAGGGAAATGGATATGCTTCAGCCCATCCTTCTGCCATCCTTATGCCAGGTAGTACTTTCCAAAGAGCTGCTTGAGGAGTATCTAAGTAGTTTTGCCACAGTTGGTAGGAATTGGATGATCAGCTAAAGCCAGTTGGGAGGAAAAGTGAGAGAAGCAGGTGATGACCAGAGCTGAATGAGAAATCACTCATGCCAGACCCATGCCTGTTCCCAAGCAGCTCAGCATCCATTTGGGCTGGACACAGCCCTCTATTCATTCAGGAGAGGTAAGAGGACTGAGGCACACAGTAGGAGCCAGCCATATCGCTACAGCTACCGTGCCAGCACGTAAACCCTCTCCAAACAGCCTGCTGAGACTCCAACTGCACTTCTTTTCTCTCATTCCAGAACCCATGATTTGCCTCACCCACTGCCTCCTGGTTCAGCCATCTGTAGTGTCTGCTGGAAGAAGCCTCACACTGCTCCTTCAACTGCTTAGTCCCTTCTTATGTCAGCTGTGCAGTCACCTGTACCTTCAGAGCACTGTTCAGCTGCTAGCATCTCCTTGCTTTCTGGGTACCTTCAGAAGTGAGGCAGTCAGAGGTGACCTGCAAAATATTCCCCTTCTTGTCTTTCACTGTCAATTGACAATCATTTATCTTCAGCCTGTTATTGTGGTGGGTTTTTATTTAATTTTACACCATCACAAAGTAGTTCACACTGGGAGGGACCTCTCATGATTATCAAGGTCAACCCCCACCCTTGCTCAGAGCAGAGCCAGCTAAAGTAGGTTGCTCAGTCAGCTTTTGAATGCCACCAAGGATGGAGTCTCCACAACCACTTTGAAAAACCTGTGCCAATGTATGATCACCCCTACAGTAATGTTTTTTTCATATGGTTAAATGGAATTCCTTGTATTTCAGTGTCTGCCCATTGCCTCTTGTCTTTTCAATGGGTACCACCACAGTGCCTACTTGTGGCCTAAGTACCTTAGGAACCCCATTTCCTTTTTTTGAATTTTCAAAATTTCTTGTTGTCTCATTTCTTCAGCATGTCAAAGTCCCCAGAATGGCACCAAAACTGTCTGGTGCGTCAACCACTCCTGCTGGTATTGTACAAACTTGCTGATGGTGCAGTCTGCTGCATTATCTAGGTCATTAATGAAGAACAATCGTGTGTTTCAAATGCTGATAGCTTCTATCCACTGGACCCTCATTTTCTCCTTTGAGCATTTTATTTATGAATATGCTATCTGCAGAAAGTAAATCCAAATGTTTCTTCATTATTCACCTTTGTGTTTTAGGTGCAACATAAAGCCATGGAATTATCAAGTGAATCATATACCAATCAAATTTGTAACAGAATATTTCCAAGAAAGTAGTTTTGTTTTCAGGATGAACCTCATGGAAAAACATCTAGAGGAACACTTGGACTTATTTTTGACTGAAGTTTCTCTACAGGAACAGTCTGTTTTCTAAGGAGGTTGTTTTGGCTAAAACACAGAACAAACATATGAAAAAAGAACAGAGACTACATTAAAGGATATTCCCTAGCCCTAAAGTAAAACCTAGAAATGCTGAAAAATAGGATGTTCCTGCACAAAAAAAAAGCATGCATATATATGTGTGTGTGTATATATATATATATGATGTATGTATAAAAAGTGAAAAAAAAAATTATATTTTCTCTTTCCATCCAGCATGAGCCCAGCCTAGCTCTGGTGACTGCTGAGTATTGTACATGTTTTCGTGCTAAATATCTTCACTCTGTTGATGCAAATATGTTCAAAAGACAAGAGACAGATCTGAGGTGAGGTAGTTACAGTTTCATACGCAGACAGATTTTGAAAACTTCCAGTGTAAGAGGTACAACAGCAGCTAGAGTTTGCACCAAGGGCTCCCATCCTCTTTCCTAGCAGGAAACAAGGCCCAAAATGTGTCTAACAATGTTGGTCCTTGTCTCTGTCCTGCCACAAGTGTCTCTTTTTTGTCCCGTGTTTTGTCATACTTGTTATTGTCTTCAATCCTGAGTGAGAATGGGGCAAAGCATAACTTTTGTTTGTTCCTTTTTCATGTTCCCAGGCTGTGTTCCTGTTTGATTAGTGGTGTTTCCTTTTTCCTGTCCTTTGTTTATTACTATAACACATTTCCTGTTTATTGGTTTATAGTAACCAGACAAAAATAAAGTTGTTTAGATCTCTATCTTGGAAGGGCTGGAGGTTCAGTGACACACAGCATTTGAGTCTTACATGCATTCCCAATATCTCAGCTTCCTCCTCTTCTACATTTCTCCCCCACACTTTCCAATTTTTCTCCCTTTGTCATCACACATTCCATCTTTGCTTTTCACTCACCCCATAACCCTTCACTCACCCCATCTTTTTATTTCTGGCAGTGGAAATCTAAGTATTTGGCAAGAAGGAGGGAAAGAACCACAAAAATGGCCCATGGTGCAGCCAGTGTAAACATAAGCTGCACAGTGGCAAACCCTCTCGCTCCACCAGCCCTGGTAAGAGAAGCAAAGTTGGACACTGTGTTCCAGTGGCAGGACATGTGCAGGGAAAGCCAAACAACTGAGTGAAATTGAGACCGTTGCTGGGCATCCACCAAAAGTTGGATCAAAATTTCTAATTCTAAGTAAACCAGAAGTATTGCCTTTGCTTCCTCTTGGTTTGAGGTCATTTAGGGTTTGCAATTTCAAACTTCTTGTTATCATAATGAAGACTTGCTTTTAAATTACTATTTTCTTTTTTAGCAAAAGCTCATATTCACAGGTATCGGCCTAACAGCATCTGGAGCTTTAAAAGACCAGGACAATACAGATGTTGCCCCAAATACCAGAGGACCCCACAAGCAGAGTGCCCAGCTTGCCTTTAGCACAGTGGGATGCCACTTGTGATTCTGTGCCTGCTATTGCCATGAATTTGCAAGATGTTTGGAAGCAAGTCTTGGTTTCTTCAAATATCAGGTTCTTCATTTGCCAGTCACACCAACAGCCCCCAGATGTACACAGGCAGAGAAACTGGATAACTTTAGGCCTTCCAGAGGCGTTTCCTACAAATATTCATGGCACAGTTGCCTTAATAATTCATGTTAATATACAGATTGCACCTCCATACCTGCCCCCTGACTGGACAGGGTTTACAGGAAAATAAATTAATGTCTTCAGGCTCAGCATAAAGGTAATTCCATTCATCCACAGACAGTTACACCATGGACTGCAAAGCCAGAGAGCAGCAAGTTGTGGCCTTCTGTCATTAGGAGCGTTTTGGTGATTACAGGCAAGTTGCTGATTGCTACTGCTCCTATGGCCTTGGACACCACAGGCAGCTTCCCACTGCTGCAGAGTCCTAGAGGGCTGCCTCCACTATACCCTGATGCTCCTCTTTCACTCCAGGCTTCAACCTGACAGCAGAGTCCTGTCTGGTCTGGAGATTGTTATGAAGGATTTTGCAGCCTGGAGGTTAGAACTGGAGAGTAGCATAATGTTTAGCAATGAAACTGACATTTCATTGCAAGAAATGAGACCTCATAACCAGAAGGCTTAGTTTGTAAAGTGATGTCAGGAGCAAAATTTTCATTTTTAATGGCTGTAAAAATAGTTTTCTTTCTTGCTAACCACTTACAGTCTGTATAAACAAACCTATTAGCAGTTTAGAGCATACAGAAAGAATTATGTTTGTCAAAAGGTGAAGAAGATGCTCTGGAGACAGAATTTAGAACAGGTGAGACAAGAAAGGACCATATCAGCAAAAACACTAATCCTTCTATCAGAGCCTTTGTTATTGAAACACTTCCGAGGGCGTGGGGAAGCTAACTGCTTGGAACCTAAGCATGCTGCAGGTCCTTTTTGGATGTAAGTCACACCAGAATACCAAAAAAAAAATTTCTTAATTAATAACCTAACTCCAGCATGTGGAGTTTCACAGTGACAAAAACCAGCTGCAGCATGCAGTGTCATGTAACAACTCCTCCAGCTAAAGTAACTGGAGGTGCTGGAAGGCTCTCGACACCATTGTCAAGCTTTTGTACTTGCAAGTCACCTAAATTAACAACTTCAGTTGACTTTTCTGAAGAAGTTTTCTGTTCATGTGCTTATTTGCTAAGACGATGTTAACTATTTAGGTATCTAATTACAAACTAAAGCATCTAGCTTGAGGTGTAAAATGTTATCCTAAGTTCCTTGTCAGAGCTTACAGTCAAGCACTGAAAGAAGGGTGACTGCAATCCTGAGCAATGCATTCCTATCACTTGACTGGATATTTGAGAATACAATAAAAAATATAATTGTAGGGTAATAAATTCTTGCCTTGAATGTTTTCATAAGCATTCTTGTCTTGAGTGTTTTCACAGGCATTGATTTCCCTCAGGTAAAAATATATGCACCAGAGTCACATTTACATTTTTGTCAAAGTGTTGCCACCCTCTGTTTTCCAATAAGTTTTTATGTCTTTGTTTAATGATATGTAATTTGCAGCAAGTTTTATGCTTCAAAGAAACATATAAAATTCTGTTTATTATCCCATTCTTTATTTGTCACTGAGTTCAGTTTGTCTCACCATGGTACTGAATAGCCATTTGCTAACAACTTAGAAGATAATCACCAGTTTCATCTCCAAGACTTAAAATAGTTCAGGGTGGTGTTTGTGAGTTTTTGCATAGACATGCATACCCTTCCCCTGCCCCCAAACAAGCCACAGTTAACCACAGACAAATCTCCACATATCTAAATACTATTTGTCCTTGCACAACAGCGGGAATATGTCCTGAGTCACCCCAGCACGCTCTTTTTCTTTTTTTCTAGAACCATACAATTAGCATCTGTTTTTAGTACTTAGCGTTCGGACTGAAGGGGACACAGAGAAGTCCCTGTTGTGAGTTGTTGCTATGCACTAGTCAGTAGTAGTGTGTAAAATTGCAGCCAGCAGAAAGAACTACACGGCTCACTCTCCCAAATACATCCCCACATTTTTTGCCTATTAGCCTCCTTTTCCCTTGACAGAAATAAAGCCTTCTGGAGATGGAGAGTTAGGAGCCCCAGAAGAGGGCCAAGCAAGTGCTCTGTCTATAAGCCGTGGATGGTGAGAGAGCAGAGAAGGTGTAGGAAGACACAACATTTGTATGTTTTATCCCCTCACAGTTAGATACTATAAACTCAGGGCTTCAGTCCCCCAAAGAAGAAAGGAATCCATCACCTCCACCTCCACACAGAGGGAACACACTTCACAGAAATATTTGGGTCTATTTCTTAGTTTTATTTCCATTCCCACTTGTTATGCACCTGAGCATCACTGCAGGCAGGGTGCCACAAGCTCTCTGAGATGATAATGCTTTGCTAAAGTTTACAGGGCTGCACAAAAGATATGAATGAGGATGAGGAGAAAAATATCATCTTAGGAAATGGACACCTATCTCTCCATTTTAAGGTCAATATTTTGATATTATCTGCAAGGGACTCAGAAGTAAGATACAGCTCTGACATTGCATCTAGTTACTACCTAAAACTTAAGTGTGCTCACGTTAATTATGAATTGCAAAATTCAGATTAAAGAACTCCTAAAGATTAAAGAACTCCGACCATCATTTGCTGGTTTCCAGCTAGGTTCTTTGAACAAGTATGGCTCAGGTGGCTGAGGCATTTGTGCACCTCATTTCTTTACCAAATCAAGCACATTATGTAAACGTTTCAGTGTGGGGACACTGTCAGAAGCATTCTGCAATCCAATGAGCCCCAGCTCAATGAGAGGTTCTTCCTGAGAGAGGTGGGCAGTGAGTCATGCCCTGAAGTAATGTGTGTCTAGAGTGTGGCTGTGAGAGGGACGAAACTGTAGAGGAGTGGGGAGCATGGAGCCAGACACTGTGCTTTGACACGGTTCCTTGGTGCTGCAAGCAGCCACAGAGACATTGGCATTTGTGCCTTGGAACTGACAGGTCCTGGAGAACAAGCTGGTTGTATTGTTTGGTGAAGACCTGGCTGAAACCTGTAGGCCAGTTTGCATACTTTAAATGGGACATAATCTTACAATTCTGCAATGTGTGCTAAAGAAAAGGAAGGATTACTCTTTAAAGTACCACTTCTTTCCCTTCATGACATCCAATGCATCATTTTTCAACTATGCAACCACTACGACCTTAACAATGTACCAGTGGCAGATGAGTTTACATTTTTTCTACTCTTTGAGTCAGATATAGGAGGAAGTGTTTGTGTATTTGATATCCTTTTAGAGAGGATGAACTATTTGCTGTCAAACTACATTAGCAGTTAGATAAGATGGCATGTCCATGATTCTCTTAACATTTGACCACGGAAATTGTGAAACATTAATTCTTAAGTCTATGACTTTGGGCTTGTCTCAAACATATGTGTAAATTCATATGGACTAGTCTTCTGCATGTCTTGTACAGGAGAGACATAATCACAGACCCTGAGCTTCTCATCCCTATTGCTGTGTGAAAATAGGAGAAATCAAGGTCATTTTCCATTCCCTCGGTGGACTCCCTCCATACAGGTTGCTATGATTTTCATTGAAAATATGTTGTGTGATTGTACCATGTCAAGAAGAAAGATGTTGCCTGTAAATTGTATGACCCGCAGTTAAATTACAGGTGTAACTTGTTCCAGTCTTCTGCTGAATTTCAAAGAGGAGAATCAGAAAATGCATGCTAGAGACTAGTCGGACCCCACTCTGGAATATATTGTGAGTCCAGGATTTTAGACTTGCCATGTGGTTTGCTGCTAGGCTTTAGGATTTGACTGTTCTAGATTTGATCCCAGCCTCAGGGCCTGATAACTCTATCCTGGAGTCAGTCACGTGGGCATTAGTAGGACTCTGCAGTTTATCCAATGGATTCAGTGAAAATTTTTCCAACCAGTAGTGCAAGACAGAAATGCAGCTTAACAGGAGTGTTTCTTCAATTTTAGAGCCTGTAGTTCGGTGACGTTTATGTTGCAGATGGAACCTGGCACAGCAGATAGATATTCATGTCAAGCAGTGATTGCAATCTCAATAGCAATTACCTGCAATTTCAGTATGATTGGAACTCATTTCATACAAGATTTCAAAGGATTCAGGATTGGTTGCCAATAAAAGGTATCCTCTATCTAATGCAGATGTGGTCTAACTTCAAAACTGTTTATATTAAGGTGATTTTGTCATCCCATTTATCTAAAGAATCCTTTCCAGAGAAGCTTAGCACAGCAAAGCTACAGGCAACTATTATTTGGGCGGTTCAGAAGATCATTGTTAGCAAGAAAAACCTTAGTGTTGACCCTGCTAATTAATAGTGATCTTCCCAAAGATCAAAGAATGGAACCTGATCAGGAACAGCTGCTGTTATGTATGGCTATTTACATTTTCCTGTCTGATGTCCTAACATGCTTTTAATGATTTATCTTCCTTTTGCAGAGGGTAATTCCATCATTTTATGAAAGAAAATCAGTGTCTGTTCCTGGCAGATGACTGTATACCTAAGATTGTGTGGCCGTTGATCTGTACATGGAATTTTCCCCAGTGTGAATAGGAATTTCAAACAAAGTGTATGACCACAGACCAAGAAAAGAAAAATCCTGCTGTCCTCAGGGATCTTTCCATGGGAGTGATGGGACACCAGTGGTACTCCACTGGGCAAAAGGGCTAAAAGACTCAGGCATAAAGACAGGGGAGCACTTGTAAGAGGTTTCCACCTTTCCTCTCCTGCAAACGTTAAGTAGCAGACATTTGTGTTGCATGTCCCTACTCTCCACATTTGGGTGTCTGCAGAAACATCTGATATTCCAGGTGCTTCAGGACAGTGGATGCTGTTGGTAAGTCAGACTGGATAGATGGCATGAGATGACATGTCCAAGCAGTCAGAACCTCTTATCACTGTGTTTATGCCAGTAATCCAAGTTCAGACACCCAACTCCATCCAGGAAAAGTAAATGGTACTTAAGTGGAAACTGGACAAAGAATCTGTGTTGGTGAAATCTAAGCTCAGTTTCCATTTAGACAATCTGAAAATAATGTCCACAAACTTAGTTTTAAAAATATGGTAGTTGATGTGCAAATAGCTCAGTGAGAAGGCAGAAAGATGACAGAAATTATGGCAGGGGAGTAGATGGGAGAGAACAGATGGGGAGAGGAAAAATCTCTTACTCTAGTAAATCTAAAGCTAGGTTTTGTATGCATGCATATCCTCCATATAGGCCACCCACCCATGACACATGGACTTTGGAAGGGTGTTATTCTACCCCTTATACATAGAACTGGCTTTCCCTGTAACTAAGAAAACATTTATTTTAAAAATTGAATCAACCCTGAGTAAAACATGGGTTTCAGTTACAGGAAGAATAGGTTCATGAACTCCAGATAAATTTCTGAACCCTGCCATCTTAAACAAAAATAAAAAACGCCTGTCTGCTAAACTCTTAAGCTCCAGGAAGCTTACCTCTCTCTGGATGACCATGCAAGCTACCCAGTAAGGGGTTTCAAACTACACATGAGGCAAAATAGCTACTAACTATTAACCAATTAAAAAAAAAAAAAAAAAAAAGGAAATGGTTACTGTGACAGACCCAGGTAACAGAGTTACAGCATTCTTCTGCACTAAGGCAGAAGTACTTCTGAGCATGGCATCAAAAAATGTATGATATTCTAGAGAACCATTAACATTAACTTGGGACATGTTCAAGTCTTGCAAAGAGGAATTAAGAAAGCTCTTCCATTCTTTTTGTTCCTTTGAAATGCCTTATGATCAAGATTTGCAGTCCCAATGCAGTTTCCTCTCCCTCATTCCCCATGAAAAATAAGTTATGCCAACCAATGCAACCTGTTGGCCACTGCTGAACCTATGCAGCAGCTGGGACAGGGTGTGAACTCCTGGGATACTTGGGGAAGACTTCAGCACCTTCAAGAGCCATTGGTGGTCCTGCCCTGACAGGGCACACAGTGTCAACAAAACAGTCTACAGATAAGCAAGTGAACAAGTCTTTGTCATGGATATCTGACCTTTGCAGTATTCCTTTCTGTACCATTGTTTGCAGGTGCAGCTTATGTTTTCCCTACTGAGTGAGGCTATTTCTGTGACATGCCTTTGCTTCTGTATGTCTGCATGGCAGTTCTCAGATTGGGGTAGTCACTGATTCATGAGGGTTTAGTTCACAGATGTATTTCACCTCTGCTGAAGGTTTTGCAACTTTCTGAAGACCCATATCTACATATGCAACTGCTGTTAAACATTGTATGGGTTAAGTTGTAATATAAACTAAAAATAAACATAATTTTAATCTCCTATGATTTTTACATTATTGCAGCCTCACAAATTCAAAGCACTGAGTGATTTGCACTCTTGCTTCAAGCCTATATAAATGAAAAGATAGACCTAATAACTCTGATTTTCATTCAATTGGGTTGCACCTGAGAATAAGAAAGAATAAGCCTTGCCCACTGCATATGGAACTTTCATTTATTGTAAAGAGGGTTTTTTAGCTTTCCCCCAAACCCTGAGATACGACTTTTGAGAAATTCAATTCTTCCACCTCTTACCTGCCTGGACATTCAGGGCACACATAGCTTGATGATACACTGGTTTAACTTGGGCATGAGCAAGCAATTATTCAACTGGTCATATCTGAGAATGTCTGGCACTTTCAGTATTATTTGTGCCTATGAGTTCAAACTGCAGCTGCGAATTCAGCAGCTGTGGCTTCCCTGCATAGTGAGACCCATCTCCTATGTATATAGAGGGACCTCAGGAGGTCTGCCACACTCAAGAACAAGGCTGTTCTGTTTGTTGTGGATGTTTACGTGACTAGATATACTCTGCTGAAATGTACTTGAAAAATATCCATGGCATGTGCTTCATCCCAACCACTCATTCCCTTTCCTTGACCTGCCCTTTGTGGAGAGCATGGAATGTTAAACATTTCTTGTTGGTCTGCCCAGCCTCTGCTTTATTTACACTTACTCTCCCATTCCCTTATGCTGGGGCACCTTTTAGGATATTTTCTTTCCTGCTCAGTGTAATGGAGTGCTGGTAGGGTAGCAGTAAGGAAGTGGACCTTGGCCATTATGGCTGGAGCCTGCACCCACTGAAGCTGTATGTAGAGTCAGAAGTAAGAAATAGTAAAGAGAATTAAGGATTAGATAATGCATTGTGTCTTGCTGAACAACACTTCCCTTTTCCTGCTGCTCTGAGAACAAGTATTTATAAAACAGTAGGTAAAAATCACTTCTGCTAAAACATTTCTTCTCAATGTAAACCAATTTTGGGCTTCTGAAACCCACTACCTCAGCAGTGACACAGCCATCTCTGCTGCATTTAGCAGATTACATAGTAAAGAACAACCCTTACACAAAACAGCAAAGAGCCTACACTTTCAGTCAAACTAGTTTACAGATTTTATTTTTAACTATTATAGCGAATCTAAATTGCCTGGACACTTACATAAAACTCAGCCGGGTTTATTCCAGTTTCAGCAAGACCATTCAGAAGCTACCTTAAAATAAAATAAAGGAAAATAAAACTGTGTCACTTTTTAAATCAAATTTGTCTGTAGATAATCTTGAAGATATGTGAGACAGGTAAAGAATCAGGTGGAAGCTTTTGGACAGGAAACAGCACAGTGCCCACCACTGAGAAATTCACAGTTAATTAAGAATTTGACTCTTCCCACAGACATTGTCTATTGCCTCAGAATTTAGCTACATTCAAAGCTGTGTCACCTTATGTCACCTCTTTGCAAGGTAACATTCATATTTGTAATGCCAGAGCTGCCACATATGTTGTTTATCTCCAGTTTCAAATGCTATGTATTTTGAAAGCAGCTACCATCTTTCCTTCTTCTGAGTTATCCTTTGCATTAAGAGCAAAGCAAAGAGGAAAGCTGTTTTCGGTAATGAGGTTCCAGTAGAACAGCATTTTTAAAGGGGAATCCATTGGAAAGTATGAAGAAGCTTACAAAACTTTTTAAAAGCACTTCTCTCAATCTAAGTCATATTATGCGTGAGCTCCAGCAAGCCCACCATGGTGGTCTCTCATACAGAATGTACAAGATGAAAAATGTTGGTGCTGTATGGGTCGTAGCATACCTCAGTGGCATTTGAAAATTCATACTCAAGTCTAAAACATTGTTAATAGACTACTAGTAGTGGTTGTTATCCTTATTTATTTTTAATAGAGACAGTTTGCAGATCAAAGCCCTCCTGTTGGAAGTAAATAGCCAACTGACATAGGAGCAAGGGTAGAAATGGCCCTCACTTTGTCTCTGCTGTGTCAAAATTAAGTACTTTAAGTATTAAGAAGTCTTCAGCCTAGCCCCTTCTCTGCATTAAATGTTCTGTGTGCCACTGATTTAACAGTAGATCAAACATTACTTTTTCAAAGGAAGACCCTGGGCCTAATTTTGAATAGTATGTAGTAAGTACAAATGCCTCTGAATGACCTGATTTACAGAACATGTGGAAAATACTAACATTCAACCTTCCAGCCACAACCAGAAGACTAATCCAGCACTTCTGCAAGTGTTATGTTTAGCTGTGGAATTCAAGATCCAGCTCAAGAGCTAAGACTTGCAATTGTGTTTAGTAGCTTGGTAATATGGATCAAAAAGGCACACATGCCAGTGTCACAGTAGCTTAGTATGCTCAGGTCTGAAATACTGCCTCTCTGCCTTGAGTGGTCATGAGGTTTAGATCCAGCTGGCAACTGCCTGCTGAGCTCTGACCTCAGCCTGAACACAGCAAGTCTGTGCTTAAAATCCTAACCAAGCCTTGGTGTGTTTCTTGGTGATAACAGAGACATTTGCCTGCAGTGAGAGATGTAAAGCAGATCCATAGATTTCTCATCCTTTCATCTACAAAGCAGGATAAGAAGGATCTTGGCAATGGCAAAGGGCTGCACAGTTAATTCATTCATGTGTGCCAGAGGAAAGTCTGAAGGAAAGGAAAAAAATGTCTGAAAGATCTAGCCAAAAAGTATGTGCCATCATATTTTTTATTGCTGCTGAACAGGCAATTAACAACATTTCTTACTAATAAAGCTACCAGTCATGATCTCAGCAATTTGATGAAAATATTCTTTGGGGACATCTGAAAATAGCTTTGATTGCAAGTGTTTATCGGGGGAGATGGTAGGAATTCCATGCAAAGCCTAGGTTCAAAGCGCTCAGATTCCTTGTGGTTTCTCATCTTCCTGGAGGTAAGCTCATAAGAGAAAAAATGTGTGCCAACTTCTGTGCTGTTGCACAAGCATACTGTAAGATGATCAGAGAGATTTACTTGCTAAATGCCAAGTTTATTTAAGGTAAGGCTCTGCCCTGCATGGGGGTACCTGAGGCAATGGTGAGGTTGCAGGGCAACAGCACCCATCACGAGTAAGGCACAAGAGCAGCCCTAGCAATGCTTCATTTCCAGCTCTAATATGAACAAAGAGGGGGAATAACCAAGTAGGTTATGGAAGAAACTTAGGATGTGGGAACTGGGGGCTTAAGCTCCACTGTGCCATCAGCTTCTATGGTGACCTGGGATAAATCATTCAGCCATTTTGTGTATTGGTTCCAAACTGAGGCCAAGTGCACAGTATTTACTGTGTGTCCAAACCTTGGGAGAATCGTGGTGTCTGGATGAAGGCTGTGCACTCATCAAGGCTGGTGCTGGAAGTCCAGATAATTCCACCTCCACACTCAAAAGGAGTGTGCAAATGAGTTAGGAGTGCAAAGGCAGACCTAAGGGGGGCAGCAGGAAAACAGAGTTGAATGACACAGAAAGCAATGCTGAGTGGAGAAAAGCAAAGTCACTCACTGTCCGCCTCAGGCGTGAGGCGGTTTCCCCTGTGGCAGTCACTGCCCTTAGACAAGGACTGGGGCCTTTTATGGAGCAGGTTTATGCAGAAAGACAATGTCTTTTAATCAAACAGCCAAGAGGGAAAGAGCAACTTTGAGATGGATACGGGAATGATACAGGATAGAGATTTAATTGGCACTGTCATGTGTTATGACTCTCACACCTCCTGTTGTCCATGCTGAGAGCCTGGAAGAAGACTGTTTTCAATTGCTCAGCTGATGAAAGAAACTAAAATAAGAACCGGAGGGTGGAGGAGAAAAATCCAGACAGACCCAATTCTCTTCACTCCTGTCTAAATCAGGAAACAGATGTAGGCTGGTATGAAAGGGAGAACCCTGCTGTTTATATCATGGTCTCTCTCTTTTTATTATCTGCAGACCGAAGTTTTGGGAAGCCAGTGATTAGGAAGCCTCTGTGACAAGAATGGAGCAGTCACCTTAGCTGGAAGCAAATATAACTTTTGCAGCTGATTTGATAACAAGCCTTGGAAAAGGACCCTGAATGACAATTATGAATGACAAAGTATCCATATAATCAACATGAAAGTCACATTATAAATACAGCATTAAACAAGAAAAAAAAAAAAAAGAAAGAAAGAAAGAAAGCAAAACAAACCTATAGCTCTGGCTTTAAATTTGTTTGATAAACAGTTCTTGAAGTGTGGCCTGTCTCTTCCGTACTAACAGAGTTTGTACTTCAATTGAAAGGCCACATCCGAAGCAGCCATTGCGAAATCTGAGATACGCAACTTCATTTACAGAACGATACAATTCTGCTAAGCCACTTCCCTGTCACCACATGCCTTTGAGCTAATAGTTTTTCAGTATTTGCCTTAATAATTATCTTCAAGTAATGAATTTGATCTGTACTGTGTACTGTTATTATTCTTTCTCTCCCAATAGCAACAAACTGTATGAATACACCAATTTCTAGTTTAATACTTACCCCTAAGAGCCCACAAATTGTTCTCCAGTCCTTTTAAGGCTAAGTTTATCTGCTGGTGTAGGCTTCTGAGATATTTCCTTCCACTTTGTTTATTTCTACTGCTGCACTTGCACAAGTAGCCTGTCATTCTGCATTATATAAACTTAAGCTTCACCACAAATATAGCAATACCTGTTCTTTGTCTTTGCAGATCTGGCATTTTCCCTAGAACATTTGCAAAGACATTAATCCAAATATGAATGTACAAAGGAGGAGGTAAGGGGAGAACACATAAATCTAGTCCTTCCTTTAGGACTGATAGGGAATTTGCCTCCAGACAAAAGCTTACCTGAGCTACAGCTATCCACACCAGGGAAGAATCAAACTGATTTAATTTTAACTGGTTTTGCTTAAAAACTCCTATTAATTTGCAGTTTAAATAAAGAAAATCTTGTATTTCACTTAAAAAGAAAAATATTCACAATCCATTCAAAACTAAGAACAATATCAAAACTGCTGTAATTAAATGGAGTGTAAATCAAACCACTGTGGAGTGATAATAGAAACATTCTTGCCATTGTCATTTTGAAGTGAACTAGAAGAAGAAATTTAAAATTCTGGTCACTTTGAATCATTTGAAATTCAAAGACCAGTGACTGCTCCACAGCTGTTTCATATGAAATCATTTCACTTTGTGATTAGTCATTTCACAATTTCTTGTATGTGTTTTTGAATAATCAGACACCAGATAGATGTGAACAGTCTAGTGAGGTAATTCCTTTGCAATTCTATACACAGAATGAACAGAGTCATACCTGTCTTCCTGTGTTTACTGAAATTAAAATACAAAAAGAAACAAAAATATTTTTTCAAATAAAAATCTGCAAAGGAAAGATGAAGTGATTAGATTTCTAGTTTTAGAGTTTCTCTAATCTTGTGCATCAGTCAGATTGGTAGGCATACACACCAGGGGAGTGTGTTCTAAAACTGGAAATATACTGCAAATCATTCATAGAAAAATCAAGTGAATTAATCTGATTCAGGGTACACAGTTCAATGTGCTTCTTTTCAGAGCTGATGGCTTCTTAATTGCTCTCAACAGTTTAAGACCACATCAGTAAGACAGAGCAAATGTTCCCTTTTTGCCTTTCAGACCTTCACTTTTTTCATTTGTAAAGTATATAACTTTGTAAAATTTTAAAATATAAAATCTTGATAGCAGCCTATTGAAAGATTCACTTTTTGTTCAGGGAATGGTGTCCCATCAAAAGGTAAAACGAGCTGCCTCTGAAGAAGGGAATTTTATTATTGTGCATATTTGAACTTAATTTCCAACATTAACAGCCTTTTCCCTGCATAAACAGAATCAGGAGTTAATCAAAGAATTGCTAAGTTAAATTCTCAGTTTTCCACATCAATAAAAGTAATTCTTCCAAACCCACATTCTCCATATTTTCACTTTGCGTTGAAAGAGTGAAACTGGTAGCCAAACCTCAATATGCTACATATTCAACAGAACAGCATCCGTTACATGGGTAATAAATTGCCTCTGGAGGAAGAATTTTCCAGCTCAAATGAGCTTCCAACAGCAAAGCACAGGTGTTCCAAAACACTCCTTGGTTTAGATGTGGTGAGAGAATTTTACACATGATAAATCTTAATTACTACTTTGGAACAACTACCTAGTTTTTACTTCTGAATTACCCATTTGCATTACACCTCCTCATCTCTGTGTATTCACTCTGAAATGCTGCTTTCATTTGCCAACATCGCTGGCCACCCAGGTGACAAAGCGTGCTCTGAGATAGAGAGAGATACCAGGAAAGAGTGTGGGAGTGCACAGCTGGCCGTCGCCAAAACGAGCGCCTGTGATTCATTCTCCAGACTATGGTGTTCAGTTCAGATACCATCAGAATGAAATGCAAATCAATTTCCCTCTTTAGATATCTAAATCTACAGATCTCAGTATTTTCACTGTGATACTAGCATCATAGCAAAATGAGGGAAGGTGTTTGCTGCTGCATCAGCATCAGCATCAACAGGCAAGGACAGAAGACAGCCAAGAAGAATCAGTGGCCTGGCCTTGGGGACATGCTAAAAATCAAACTAACAAGGCCAGGATTCTTGGAGAGTTTTTAGTGTAGTTACTGGCATGTGCTAATATGTTGGAGTTTTGGTTCTTCATTATTGTCACACATGCTACTGGATTTTGCTGGCTAGGTAGACCTACCCATTGTTTAGCAACAATATTTTTATTATCATGCATAGACATACCAGGAACTGGCATCACCAGAGCTAGAAGTAGAATTCAGGATCTTACTTTGAACATCTCAATCACATTCTTTAACTTTTGTGAGGTTTCCTGGCATTAACAGATGCCACAATATTTGGAAAGAAATTTTTGTGGCACCTTGTTGCTGAGTCGGCATTTCAGGCCAGGTTATACTCCTAATCTTTTTTGGTGTTTTTGCTGCAAGAAAATGAGCCTCTATCTGCACTTCTACTGCCTTGGATTCCACATGTCTTGTCAAATTACCTTCAAATTCACACACTGGAATGATTCAGGTCTCCAAGGTTTAATAATAGCTCAGTAAAAAGCAAAAATTTGTTCAGATGACTGCCCTTTGAGTTCCCAGATCAGAAACAAAAATAGTTAAAATCAGCATTTTTTTAAAGTACACAAATATATATTTAGTTTAAAGAGAAAATAAGTTCACGCTGCATGAAATGTTTCAACGTGCAAGTTTGGAATGAACTTTTCCTCCTCTCCAGCACATCTGCAGTTCACCACATGCAGACACACAACGTACGTTTTTGTTGAAACAGAAAAATGCCATGAAGTAATATGACAGAAATCATAGCCACAAATAGCTTCTGTGGAGTCAGCTGAGCTCTTTGAAAATAGCCCTTCACCATATTTGCTTCTGGACAAGTGATGTTGTCTCCCACAAAGACGGCCACCAAATACCCCACACGCAACAAGCCGCTCCTGTCAGGAAGCCAAGCTCCTCTTTGAGGTACCAGCCCCTCTCTGGGTAATCATAATCTGGTTTGACATGTTTGTTGATGAACATTTCACAGATAAACTTTTATTTTGCTGTTCCCTGGTTTATACCTATTCCAAGGCCTTGTGTGACTCCAACCCACCATTGGATAGAACTCAGCTTTTAACTCTTCTGGATACTTGTGCATTAGCCCAGGGTCAGCCAAGCACCATGCTCTTTGCACGACTGCCATGCAAGGGAGAGGCAGGACCTCACAAAATTTGCTGATCTAGCTACAGACCTGATGAGCAGGAGAAGCAGCATTCATTGTTAAGCAGGTGGTATTATACTCCAATCTTCTACCTTGCATGCTTGAAACCATCAGTGGCTACATTGCACAGGACAGCCTTCTGTGGTACCTTTGCTTTTCTTCTCACAGCTCTTCTCTACTGTTCCTTCCATGAGTCTGATCACTCCCAGCCTCTGAACAGGGGAGAAATCCTGCTGAAAGCACTCATCTCCCACAGCATCTCATTCTCCCAGCCTTTCCCTTTCCTTAATAGAAACCCATTTTCCCTAGTTACTGCTATGTGCAGCACTGCATAATCCCTGCCTTTACAAAGATGTGCCAAGCCCCTCTTCCTAATTACTGTCAGCAGGTGCACCACGCTGCTCAGGAAGCAACAGAAAACAGCCTTTTGAAGGACTGAATTGTGATTTTGCCTGTAAGAGTCTTTGTCTAAAAGCACTTTTCAAAAGCAAAACTTTGAAAGTAAAGAGTGAGTGTCAGGGCATCTGCTTAGGATGCAGTGGCTGACTGCTGTAGTGATGATGTGCCAGATGACGGTGCCTTTAGGTAAAGCAAACAGCTGCTGTCACAGCTGGAAAACATGCCTGTACCCTCCTGGTTTGCAGTATTTGTCCAACCCTCACAGTTTATATAAGACTACCTCACCACTGATATTCCTAGCACAACTGCAACTGCTCAAGTTTCTTTGTTTCCTCTTGTCAGCCTTTTAACTGGCTTTCAGCTCTCCAGTCTGCATTTGAAATGCATGGACCATATCAGAAGTTATTTTTTCAGGTAAAACAAGGATATGCATAGGAGCAACCAAAAGCTGACTGATTATCCTCTCTTCACAATTTAAAAATAGTGTCTTACTGACTGACTTTTTCAACCATTAGCATTTTTGTTACAAGGAGACTCTTACTATTGGTTTGCAGACTGTCCATATATGTTACCTTGGCTAATAGCCAGTCAAGGGCATTTTCTTGGCTAATAATCAGTCAAGAGCATATTTTATCCATGTATTCTGTAAGTTTTTAATTAAATGACCTCAGTATGCCCACTCTTTGAAGCTGAATATATCAAATATCATTAAAACTTACTCACATGCTCTTACTTTGTTATTAAATTCTACTGAATACCTATGAAAGTCTTTCATTCTTCACCCTTAGCAAGGATTGTAATTACCTTGCTATAACGAGCAGAATAATTAAGAACTTAGTCTGCCAAAATTTGTTTACTAACCCATCCCAGCAGGGTAGCTTCCAGTATCACACAGTATTTTCCCAGTTCTCTAGAAATAAATTAAAAAAAAAAAAAAAAAAAAAAGGAAAAATGGTATTCTTGAAAATGCTCTGTAGAACCATGTAATTAACAAGAATTTACTTTTTTTGCTTCTTACAATTTAGATAGTATTTTTTTAAATAAGTGCTTTTGGACTTTCCAGTAAAGCTGTCAAACCCTGCATACTAGTTTGGTTTTTTCCTAGGATAGCCATTTAACTTGATTTTAGTGCTTAGTAAGTGCTATGCTGCTGTCCTTTGAGACTTAAAGTTCTGATTCATAGCTAGTGAAGCATAGTCAAAAGCAAGACAAAAAGCCAGTTTTTACACATAGCTAGGAAAAGCAGAACAAAACATTCTCCACATTGAGAATTCCTTGAAATTACTTTGACCACTTGTTATGATACACTAGTGCCAGTGAGCCCTACTGGTACAGTGGATGGTGTGCTTGAATGCTCAAGCAAAATTTCAGATGACTTGGTGGTTTTAAGCATTGGTTTGAATGCTACAGGCATTTGGGCTCTAGGCCTTCAGGTTCAGTTTACATAAGTCTCAGGTATCATCAGACTGAAACAGGCTCAAATATCCATCCTAGGAGTCACAAGTAGCATTCAAGTATAATAATCTTCATTTCCACAAATGGATGATGCCTTTTGAATGACTTCTCCTCTCTTCCCACAAATATTGCCCTAAAAAGTTGAAACGATTGCAGGTGAGACAAAACTTCCATTAAGTAAATTATTTTATATTTCTATTGTACATGCCGTACACAGGAGAGATATCATTGTGTATTGTGTCTAAATTATCCATTACAGCACAATTGCAGTGACTGTAAGAAACTCAGTTTTCTTTGTGACTCTGTGAACAGTCCTCTGGAGTAGAATGATCAGTTCATTAAAATGTAAATAGGAATGCTATTGAATATTCTTCAACTTCATAAAATCCCATTTGATAGCAGTGTTAATTGAAGTGAGCATTATGTACACTTTTTATTGACTCCCTGCAGAATCCCAGATAGTGTTCCTGTGTGCTCCTTTGCCTTGGAGTGGGAGCACATGGCAGCCTGTTAAAGCTGAGACACAGATCTTCAGACTAGCAGAAGGATATGTTGCGGGATTGAACAACAAAAGTTCCAGTTAAAAGTCAATGAGTACTAGCTTATTGAATTCCATCAAATAAAGATTACAGAACACTCTACAATTAATCCAGCCTCAACCCTTTACCCATCACTCAAAAGAGAAATTTCCAACTTTGCTTTCTTCATAAAGGCAGTATTTTTCATGTTCTCCCAATAGAATCTTCTCAACCACTCTCTGATTAATGTTGTTTACTAGAAAACTGTTTCAGGTGCTCCTGTATCCTGTCTATCTACAACAAACTGCAGCTGTCACTAGGACATAGCTGTAATTACCCTGCCTCATTAAACAGTGTTCAGGTTCCTGGCAGCAAGACAGTGTAGTTAAATTACCCAGAAATTTGGACTTGGCTTGAAGTCTGCAAATAAGAGACTGGATGCTTGGTTCGTTGTGTTTTCTCTGGAGATTCATCCACTATTTGACTTTTAAACAAGAGTGGAAGCAGTACAGAAGACAGCTACTAGAACAGTCACTTCACTGCTACAATAATGCGATTTGCTTACTGACTTGTAGCACCCTAACCCTCGGTAAAATCTTCTTCCAGGGTTCCTCATCCATCTTTTCAGTGACCACTTCAGCAGTGGAAGTGCATTTCACTAGAGCTGGGCTATGTTCACCACTGGCAGTACATTAATTCCTCTGAAGGGATGCATGAAGAAGACTGTGGACCACGGTCTGAGACCTGCAACCTACTTGTGAACCACAGCTAATTCCTTGTGAGTGCAGGTTGGGGCAGGAGGGCAAACACCTCCATGCAGGCATTACTGCAGAGTAGCTGAGGAGACTCTGGACTGGCTGAGCCCATGGCATGGAGTGAGGACTGGCTAGGAGTCCTTCCCCTTCTGCCTGTACATCCTCTGGGTGCACAGATGTCCCCACGCAAACCAAAGGTAGGAGTGTCAGCTCTGGATTATTTATAAATACTCCTTGCCATGAGTTTTTTGCTTTATTAACAGGAAACTACATTCCTTTCATTGTAGTTCTTGGATGAGTTTATAGCTGATATGCATGGAAAAATCCCATCCTTCATGTGTGCATGTGGGAGGCATGTTTTACTTTCCTTAATCTTATTCTGGGCTTTGCTACTTGCATATAGGACATATTTTACCAGTACCAGCAAAAGATATGTATGATGTGTAAAACCCTGAATGGGAAGGGAATAGGAGCTAAAATCTGTTACTACCACAGGCCATCTGCTCGGGTATTGACTCTCAGAATCTTTAAATCTCTTTGATTACACTAAGACCAAGGAATAGCAGCTTCCTTTAATGTCATGTTTTGACTTGTCCCTGGAGGACGGAAGACATGGTAGTTTGGAACAGCACTTTGAACTGCACTTGAAGACCAAATTGTAACACTGACTGACACACTGAGTTGCAGCCCATAAAAGAAGATGTGATTATCATTACATCTGCAAGTCCTGGCCAAATTCCAGCTTTAGCACTCCACTGTGGGGTTTCTTTGTTTTATGTTTTCCCACTATGTTCTAGGATTTGTTCTACCTCAGCTGTAGATGCAACTAGGAAATTCTTTGGTGCACATTTCACTCTCTGTCATCCAAGATAAACACCCATCAAGGCTTTCATTTCTTATAAATGGGAACAAGTAGTTTGACTTTTGTCAGAAGTGTGATGCTATCAATGTATCACAAAATCTACAAGCAATTCACTCATCCATATGTTCACCAAACACTTTTCAGCTCTATCTGGGCATCCTGGATCTGTCTTAAAGCCATCTGGAATGATATGTTGCCAACTTCTGATCTTCAGTTAAGAACAGTAGCAACTTTCTGAGCTTGTAGGTGCTAAAGTGAAAAAATTTAAAAAAAAACTGCACTGAAACAGAGGAGCCTGCTGGATGTTTTAGAACCCCAAAAGCATACCCCAGTGTTTTCTTTTAGTCTTTTCAGATAAATATATGAATAGTAAACAGCTTGATCTGCACCTATTCCAGAATATCTTCTGAGCAAAATTTTTCCTAAATTTTTACTTTTTCTATATCTGCCTTTACCCATTCTTTATGAATTGTCTTTTCAAAGAATGTTACTGGCTCTTCAATTTCAAGCCGTCATCTCTCTAACCTCACTTCTCATCCAGTCTTGCTTTGCCTGTGGTCTGTTCATCCACTGACTTCTGTATTAAAATGTTGGCCACACATATGGACATTGCTATTAATCAGAGCTGCAGTCATTACCT
The DNA here is from genome assembly GCA_013399225.1 of Rhipidura dahli. Lineage (NCBI taxonomy): Eukaryota > Metazoa > Chordata > Aves > Passeriformes > Rhipiduridae > Rhipidura > Rhipidura dahli. The sequence goes on along the minus strand of VXAC01007011.1, from coordinate 4,671,476 downwards.
TTGGAAGATATCCCAGGTACTTTTATTTCCGTTGGAAATAACATCCTCTGAAAAGATTTACAGAGCTTACAAGCCTGTTCATGCCTCAAGGAACTACAGCTTGCTGGATTCCCCAGCTACAGCCAATAAGTGAGTTATCCTGTCTTCAGCAACTGGAGACATTTGTGTTTGCAACAACAGCATAAGCAAGCACTGATGCTAAAAGATATTTTGCTTAAATGTTGTTGTCATAAGGCCAAGCTGAAAACTTTGAAATACCTTTCAAAAGGTGTTGCCATCAAAAAAGACACTGCAAACTTATGCTGCAAAATACTAGTTTTATCAACATTCCGCTGATGCTGCAGTTAAGAATAATGTTATTTAGAAAGTTTTTAAGAAGTAAAAGCTGTGAGTACAAAGTTGTGTATAGAAGCCTTTTATCAATGGGGTTTTATTGCAATAGATTTCTTTGAGATCAAATTCTATAAGGTGAGGAGACTATACCTTTCTCTCTGTACTGCTTCACTGAACTATTATAAATCTGTGAAGATAAAGCTGTAGATAAACAAACAAACAAACTTAAACAGTATTAACAAGTGTTTATCCAATTATGTCAGTAGCACATTGTGTTACACAACTATTCTCTATTCTTTTTTCATGTTCTGAAACACCAGGAAAACCTCATTCTTGGCTATCTGGAATACCTTTGACACGCTCCATTTTGTCAATTAAATTAATGCTGAAAATTGGCAACAAAAATTATTCAGCTTACTGAATATATTTCAGGGCTTGCTCAGTGGCTGTGCTTCAATTTGGGTTTACTCCACTGGCAGAAAAGGCATCTAACAGAAGGGAAGGTTTCTCCACTTTTGCAAATCAGGAAGTGATTTTAATATCAGTGAGTTGCACTAATTTACAGTGTCTGTGAGTTTCCTCCAAATTTTGTTTTCCTTTTTTTTTTCTTGTCACAGTTTCTGAGGACAACTGAGACTGTCAATAAACCCAGCCCCACATCTGTCTCATTGAAGGAGTACGTAGAGTAGCTCTAGTCAGAAGGGTCCAACCTTATTTATATTTTCAAAAACATAGCCATACCTCCCTCTTAATCAGTTTTAGATTTAAAAAAGAGTATCGCAAAATTAGAGAATAACAGTCCAAGCCTGTTCAGGAATGTAATTTTTAAGGCACAGGTCTCAGGAAATACATCCTGTCTCAGCTTCCAAAAGCTCTTTTCTACGTTAATATCTTCTTGCATTTCCTGTAACTTTTTTCCCTCCCAGATAACTTCATTTTTTGTTTCCATTACCTCATGAGTTCTGTTTTACTCTGACCTGTTTTACTCTGTCTCTGGCCTTCATTATGTTTTTGTTAGGGGACATGCATGACCATAAGTTCAATTACACAGCTTCTATGTGGATGATTTGTACTGTTTCTTATTAGAATCAAAATCTATTTAAGCACCAAATCAGTCAGGCTAGTCTTTAGGTTCACTGTGTATGAGCAGCCTCTTGCAGGATTTTAGCTCTTTTCTTTCTTCCTGACTCTCAAGGACTGTTAGGTAATGCAGTGCCCAAGTGGTGGATAGGACAGGTACCAGTAGATGGTGCTGAAGAACACGCAGCATGTTCCCGAGGTTTGGTATTGCTTCCAGCAAGGGGCTTCTGGTGGTAAGAGTATACACAGCTGAAGAAAAAAGTAGTCTGGATTTTCATCTTGTTAGAACAGATTAAAAATCATGCTACTTTCTTGCGATATTGAGTGAAGAACTTCCAGCAAAAAAAAAGGAGAACAACTTTGTCATGGAAGATAGGCTGTTTCTTCCACTGCAGACCTTACATTAGAACCTTCACCACACACTTCTTTCTTTAAAAAAAAATGTGCATTTTCATATTCTGACACGTTCTTTTACTCAACAACTGCTGCTTCCTTTTTAATTTCTTTATGTCTCATTTCAGGATATGAGACTTCTAAGCATGGGGCAGCTACTGTGCACAAAATCGTTTTGAGAGATTCACGTCTGCCAAGCAGTCAGGAAATGCAAGTCCACCTTGGTCAGATCCCCATCCCTTCCGAGCAAATAAACACTGAAACTTTTATCTTTGTATGACTTTCACTTTGTGACCTGGTCAAGGCTAGGAGCACACTCTTTAGTTTTCACCCTATATTGAGTTGGAGGGGATCTTTACTTTGACAAATAGCAGAAAACATCACTTTTATTTATTCTAAACCTAAAAGCCTTGAGACAAAAGGGTCAGTTTTGGATGAGGGTGAATGGAAAAATGGGGAAGGAGCACACTTGAAATAATTTAGATTGCTGGTGGTTAAATACATACATTTGGTGAATGTGATTGAGGCAGTTTAAATGAGTGGCTCTTGCCCTGTCTGTTACTGTATTAAACTTCATGAATAGGAGATTCAGGGGGTCACTTCACCTGCATCTGTTTTTATCCTGTTTCCAATCATTCTAGAATGAAGGAAGCCAGAAATGCTGCCAATAAAATATTCAGCTCTGTGAGACCTTCCTGTTGTCACTTAGGGGACATAGTGTCATCTGGCAAATTTAGATCAGTTAATTTCAGAAAATTCCTCTATTCCTTTCTGGCAGAGCTGCCCCCCCACACACCCTGCACCCTGCTAGGGAAACGGCACAAGGGAAAGTGTGTCATTAACTCCCCAGCAACTCACATGCTGGCTCAACAGCACAACTCTCCCTTTTCCCAGCTTTAAAACATTAGCCAGGTTTATGACACACTGCAGCTGAGACCAAGGCACATGTTTATTTCTGCTCCAGGGGTGACAATCTCTGGAAGATTCCCTAAAAACTGTCTTTATAGTATGAAGATCTCAAAGGGCTGGCAGTTTCTAGACAGTTTTCTGAATTGCCTTTATTTAGAAGACATGTTCAGCTGTAGGAGTGAGGATTAACGGGACAGATGCATAGCCAAGGAAACCTCTTGTTTAACTCTTCCATATGAGAAGAACCATCTCCACCAGCTTCTACCCACTGGGCACAGGGCCAGGCACAGCTGCTCTCCAGTTCCACCACCTGTGCTGAGCATGCCGTGAAGTAGAGAGATGTCTTAGCTGAGCCTCAGACATTCATCTGCACTGCTCTGCTACAGGATGCCTGGGTGCAAGGGTACCTAATACTGAAATGCTGTATTTCAGCATTTAGATCTTGAGATATCTCAGGAGTGCTTGGGGGGTGTAGCAGTTTTGCACGTGGTTCCTAGTGCTGTTGGGAACAGCATACTTCCTATCCCAGAGCCTGCAGCACTCCTGGAAAAGTTCCTCTAAAGCTTGACAGTGATTTGTCAGCACCACCCACATCTGGCAACCCTTCTGTGTAGTTCTGCACGTGCAGTGTTCATACCATTATCCTTCATCTTAGTGCCAAATCAAGGAGAGGATTCATACAGGCCATAGACCAGACCTGAAGATTAACAGCCTTCCACATTCCTCACAGCTTTACTACTGCTAAAATGCCTGGTATTTTTTTTTTTTTTTAATACCTAATTTATGCTCTGAAGGAAAGAAATAGATATTTCACCTTTTGTCTAATGAAAGTGACTTAACCTACTCTGTCAAAAATAGTCCCCTGGAATCATGAAAGCTTCTGTTCCTATCTGGTTTATAGTGCATTGTTTGTAAGAAAATTCTGCAGTGGTAAAAAGCATGGTCTTGTCCAGAAGCTCAGCCCATTAATAACAGACAAAGATGCACTGTATTCTGCAAGGCAAAAACACCAGACAAGCTGGAAGCCAGTATGGAAATATTTAATGATTTTTTCAGTGGAAGAGCCAGCTACTGTATTTCATTAAAAGGGAGTAGGATTTTAAATGAAATAACAAATAGATTCTGTAAAATGGGGGTATTACAATGAAAATAATTTGGGTTTGGATGACCGAAGCTAAGTTATTATTGAAAAAATGAATGTATTTTCATATATGATGGCTCAGAAAAACATGTCTGGATCAAGGTCAATAAAGTGTTTCCCTTAAATTTATACACATATGCTCTGATCCTGTTCTTATTTTATAATCTATATAAAAATTCAGGTAAAAACATGGGGAAGTTTGTAAGAAAGTGTCAGTTTGGTTGAGTTTTTCTTCCCTGAATGGATTCTGGAAGATGCTGTATTTTAGCTAGGAAGACCTACTAACAGCTTTTCTGATCTTTGGCAGTAACAGAAGATCCAGAGAAACTAAGCCAATCCTCTAACTGAGAGTTATAACAGTAATCTGAGTCAAGTTGTAAACTGTACTGGAGGGTGTGTATTGCCATCAAAGACTTACTGTTCAGAAAAGCAGAGACTAAATCTGTGGGAATTCCCTGGGTTGATGGGAATCCTGGGTAATCAGTAAGAAGTGATGACAAAATACAGCTAAGCCAAAAGAATCTCACTTAATCTCTGCTTTCCACCACTGGAAGTGACCAGACAGCGGAGCACAGCTGATACCAGATTTACAGACCTGGATAGGTTTGGCTTTTAGAACATTTAGGATGTATTTAGAGCTTGTTCTACAGATTCCATCTGAACTTTTGCATGTACATACACAGATACACCTTGAAACATGCTTGTCCAAACAGTCATATATTGTTATATGAAAGACTTCTCAGTTATACATGAAATGATGTTGGCTGCATGATTTCGCTTAAGTAATATAGTCAAATGGTGTAACATTACACTAAAAAGTAACCAAATAACCCATATACCTTTCTTACTAGACACAAGTATCTCTACAATGGAGGATAATTTTCTCTTAATTAATTTAATGGCATCATACCTCCTACTGTGCAAGCTGAGTGTATCTTTTCGTTTTAATGTGTATTCTTCTCTTATGTCTCAGGTACACTTCCAGGTTCAAAATTTGAGGGTGATCCCCCTGAAGACTATTTAAGGCCCCCTGTATTTCTCTCAGCACATTTTGCTCCTTGGGAAAATGGCTCTTGAAAATTGTCTAAAAGACAAAATTTATAGTTTCAGGTTAACATGTGCCAAACTGATTTGTCTACAAAAATGAAATAGGCATACAATGTAATGGAAGAGGATTTCCAGGCTACCAAGTGTCATGATAACTGAGTGACTTATAGTGTTACACAATCTTAGGGGCACTAATGCACTGAAGTCCCACCCTTCACAACTCTCAGGAAATGCATATTATATGTGCTTCATAATCTCTGTCTGATTTACTGCTGGTATTGTAAAGTGCTCTGTAATCTACATCCAGGCTCCAACTGTACTTTAGGAGTATCATCAAGGAAATTAGCATTAATTAGATAGAGGAAAGATGAAAGACTCTAGGAAGCATTTAGGACCTGATAATCATGTTTCCTAAAGAGAGAGACAGAGTGTGGTCAAATAAAGCTGCTGAATGATTAGGTCAGAGGCTCCTGCTTTGCAAGGGCCAAATGCAGTGAAAAAACGTTGAGCTGGCAGAGCTGAGAGAAGGGCAGCTCTACTCGCTATTTCCTTCCAAACCTGCTCCCTCTTCTTCCTCTGCCTGTCCTTACCACAGCCACAGCCACCGGCTGTGAATTGGAGGCACCCTCTGGCTCAGTTTGGTGTTCCTCAAAGAAATGCTTTGGTCACACATAATCTCTGAAGTGTTCAAAATCTGACAAGTGAACAGCAGAAAGAATTGCTTTCCCTGGGGTTCTATTCTAATGGCTTAAAGTGCAGTGTTTCCCTACACTCTGTCTGGCTGTGGCTGTGGGCTGTGTGCGGCTGTATGGAATGGTGAACCAGCTGAGCAGCAGTTCACCAGAGCTGTTCCTGCAGCAAGAGGGGGAGTAAACATGAAACAAGATTTTTGTCAAACTTAATTCTATAGATGGTTCCTGCAGTGGTATACAAGCTCTCCTATCACCATAGAAACTATGAGCAAGCTGGATGTATCCTGCAGAATGGACTCCAATATTTAGTAATAGTTAAATGGATGGAAGTCATGTTGAGAGCAGAAGAAAGGAGAAAAATAACATGTAAAGAAGTTGGGATGGCTCATGTGAAGTGTCTCCTACTCAATGTAACTGATCTGAGCTGGAGGTTTGTCTGAACAAAGAGAAGAGTTAAGTGTTTGGTTTTGGGGCTCTTTGTTGCCCTTGGTTCCCAGTGTCCCCACACCAGCTGCAGAGCTCTTGCATTTCTGGTGTGTGGTGTCATCACTGTCAAAGGAGGCAAGCTGGTGCTGTAGAGATGATGTGTCTTGCTTTGGTATTCTTTGTTTTCCAGAGTTTACATTTGGAGCAGTGCAAAGCAGTCTGCCTTACCATATGAGGTGCATGATGGCACCACAGCCTGAGATTAGAGTATGAGGGTTCATGTCCAGAGACCCGCATTACTTGTGGAATCACTTCCACTTGTCTGGAAGTGCATAGTGAATGTAAAACGCTGCACTTCAGACTTGAAAACAATTTATCTTCACTTTTCTTGGCAGAAACAACCATGTAAACTCTTAAGAAAACCCAGGCTGCAGACTTCCAGGTCAGATAGATCAAATTCAATCAGTGCTTGATTAATTCAAAATTATTCTTTATAATACAGCTTAACTAATAAAAGGCTGTGTTCACATTTACTCAATTACATAAATTTATCAAATTATTAACTGCCAGTGGAAGACAGTGTGCTCAGAAATTTGAAGTCTGATCTCCACTGCATCATTGAATCAGAATGTAGTGTCAGGTAAATCTGATCCACCCAAATTACTCCATGCATAAAATAGAAGTTACTACTATGTCAGAGAGGATAAATTAGTAAATAATTGACAATCAGTAGATAATTAGCTGATAATAAAATGTGTTTTGAATCAAAAAATGCAAAGTATTAATGTCAGCATTTAACTCTCCAGTAGGATATGGCTCAGCCTTCAATGTCTAACAGTTCATGTAACTATATTTGATTTTAATATTTTAATATAATTTTCATTTTGATTTTATTACACAAAATTAAAAGAGCCCTTCAGCAGACATAGTTTTGTCTAACAATAAAAATGTGAGTGACATTGGCACCAAATTTTAGAAATTAAAAAAAATATTCCCATTATAGTTTTAACATAAAGGTACTATAAACAATTCTACACAGTATTAGAAATCCTTGCTTACTTTGCCTATTTCCATGCTAAGCAAGGTGTATATGCCATTTTATGAATGACATATATTCTAGGAGCTGGAAATTTAAGATACGTTGTTTTGGTTTTTTAATCTTTCTTTTTAGCCCACTATTCCTTCTTCATTTAAATTTTCTCACAATGCTTTTGAGTATATACCAAAAATGCAGAATCTATCCTTAAAATTACAAGCTTTTTTTTTGCAAACTAGACACTGATTTTGTGACAGTTTCTCAAGCACTTTTTAGCCAGATTGTTCTATCGTTCACTTAGGATATCTTTATATACAGCTGGCAGGGTAGGAAAGCAGGAGTATTTTAAATGATGCTACAATGGCAGTATAGCTGCTAACAAAGCCTTTCACTCTACATCTATGAAATTTATTAAATTTCATTTTAAAATGATTCCTGTAATTCTGTGCTGCAAAAAGAATGAACACATGGTACTATTAAATAAGTTATAAAGATAAGTTATAAAAAAAGACACACAGAAAAAAGCACATTAATTTATTTTTCAATACCATGATTGTTGGCTCACCTCAAGGTTTGATTCAGATTTTGCAAAATGTTGGGATTGGTAAATCTATATGAGGAAATACAGTACCAACTTATGCTTAAACATCCTTTAGCATAAAAGCTTCATAGTAGCTATTGCTAATCCATATTTGTGCAGACAGGCACCCTGGTAATGGGAACACTCGAGCTGATTAACTGAATGCACAGATGGAATGATTCTTACTTACAACTATTTCTGATTTAAGTAAAACTGCACAGGAACTGATTATACGTCAGAGAGACCTGCTGAATGTCCAGGGACATAGTGGACTTTTAATAAGAGTGAAATACAATATCATGTGCTGTTTTTAGAGCAAGGTATGACACAGACTAGGTAGAAGGTCACACAGAGTGTATTTGACATCAAGGCATAAAAACAGCCTCAACATTTTTATTACTTAGATTCTTATGATTTGGGGAGAAACTATCTTATTATTTTTGGATGCCTGAGTTCTGCAATTACATGAAATAAATTGCACAATAAACCAGCTCCTGATAAAATTTTAATTGGTTTGATCTGTTTTTCTGACTGCTTTTACATCTCAATGTAGCTTAGTTGGGAAGGGAGCTGGTGTGTTATAAAAGCAGTCATTATTTTAAATAAAACATTTCAGTAAAAAAAAATGGACTAAATTCCTTAGGATGTATGATCTTGGCAAAAGATGATTCTTCTTTTTTAATGTTTCTTTGTTCCTCTATGATAGTGTTTCTGGAAAAGAATGGGTGGGGAACTGCTTTTTGACTGAAAATTCAGAATGAAAAGAGTTGATGATTCAAAACCATGTGATGAGCATAAATGCAACCATGATTAAAAGGTAAATATATATATATATATATTTACCTTGCTCACATATATGGAAATGATACCAGCAGCCCTATCTATGTGCAGATCTATCCCCTACATCCATAAGCAAAAGGCATTGCACAATCCAAAATGCAGAGGATCTTTGCTTTTTTTTCTAGCTCTAGTTCACCAAGCACCAGACGAGCACATCCTCAGCCATGAGAAAGCCATGAGGCAGCATGTGCATTTTGCATAGAAGGCTGCATTCCATTCATGCACTGAAATTAAAGCTAAAGAGAAACCGGAGTTCCTCCAGGCAAGAACCATAACTTCTAATTGCCAAAGGTAAAAGATAAACTGAAAAAAACCCAAACATTCTTTCAGATACTGCTAAAATTATGATGTGAGTCTTAGAAATATTTATCTTTCCATCCATGAGTGAACATTCTTCTGGTAACTTGGAGTTTTTCTTGGATTCTTGTTGCTGTTTCACAATCATCTAAGGCTTTATTTGTAGTCTTAGTGGTGCTTATATAATTACATAAATCTAAAAAAAAAATAGAATGGCTGATTATTCTAAATTCCAGTTAAAATGAGTCAATTGAAAAAGGAACTACCCCTCAGTGTTTTAGCTACACTTCAGAGGGTCATAAATTCATGTGCTGAGCAGGCCACAGAATGAACGATCTTGTCACAGGAGATCATCAGGAGTTCTTTGAGATCTCAAATGTAATTAAATGCCTAATGTGAATCAGCCACAAAAGGCAGCAGTGTCCAAATAACTGGTAGTCCTGAGAAAACCTTAGAGCTGGGTCAAGTGAAAAAGGAGACTATCTCCAGTGAGAGCTTGTCTTTGAGAAAGCACTCAAGAAAGCCAAGTATAATTAACTGGAAGTACAGTATTAAAGTTGATTAAATGTGCAGTTGAGGATAGGACCAGGTGAACTCTGCCACAGATGCTTTATCTCTTTGTGGCACCACCACACATATCTCTGGGGTTTCCTAGACCTACTGCCTCCCCACAAAGCCCAGTAATTAAAGCTAATTCTTCCTGTAAGTGTCAAACTGATTGCACAGGTCCAAGGTGGCTGTATAATGCATGAGGGGTATGTGCCATGCTTGCCAAACTACCAGGCATTGTGTGAGTGAGGTACAGATCCTTACTGTGTGTCCACACATGGTACAGAAGTCTTTGAGCTCTGCACACAAGCCAGGTCCAAAACTGTCAGCTCACATGTCAGTTCAGGACATATGCAAAACACCATCTGACCTTTCACCATGAATCTCTCTCTAGGAAGGCTGAAAATCACAGACAAATATAGAAAGTGATAAAAATTTGCCCAGGCAAGATTTCCAGGGAGAAAGAACGAGGGCCCATGCTGGGAAACAGAAAGCAAACAACAGAAAAGGGAACAATGCTAGGAATGGCAGTTTTGCTGTATCATTCACAACTGTTAATGCATGCGATTGCTGTTGGAAATTAATACAATTTTCAAAAGTCCTCCTGCAGAAGCATGTCTTCCTACTGGCTGTGTGTAACAAATGAGTGTTTTAAGGTCATATAAGGAATCATGATAACAAATCATGTAATCAAAAGTCTGTAACGGATACAGTTGGACTCAATTCAGATTCACTGCATATTTTTACATGATTACAGTCACCTTCTCTTGATCAGGTCAGAAAGGCTTAAAGGCATTAAACTGTATTCAAGACATAACAACCGTAGTTTCTCTTGTTTGGGATTTAAGGAAACCTTAGGAGGAGCAACATAAGACATGCTGAGAAATTTTCTCAGTAGTTGTTCATAACGAAAACCAAACTCTTACAAAATATGTTATAAAAAGTACAAATCATAGTAAAAATGCATGGTGTTTAAAAGTAGATATACTTTTCAAACTTTTTGGAGAAGTGGTGGTACTAGTGGGGTAAACTGTATTTTGTAGGCAGAATCCTTTACAGAGCCCAGCAGATGTGACTCCACTTTTTCAGATTACAAACTGAGTAACAGTGGCTCACATCTTTTGCACATGCTTTCTGCTGTGCTCCACAACAAACGTGTAGGTGAGAAGTCCCTGAGCTTTTGGCTGGTTTCCAGCCCCAGGATGTTCACTTTCCTTTTCAGTGTAGGCTAAAGTGTAAGAAAACATGCAAGGCATCTCTTGGTCCTGAGTGCTGCTCACTAGTGCACTATTGTGCTTGGATTGCTAAAAAAAGAAACCAAGGCGCAAAGTCAAAGCAGATCAGAAATCACTGTACTTCCATACTGTGATAGGTACTACATTCTGCCATGAGTAGTTTAGCCACTATGCCCTTCTCCTTTGGAGAAAACATTCTCCTTCTAGTAAGAATTTACTGAATGTTGAATGCCGCCCTACTAATTTTGAATATCTGGGCCAAGAAATGTGCACCTGTAGATCCCAATATGCAGCTGGAGCAACATTCCAGCAGGCTCCTGCAATGACTCATCAGCTCTGATCCTGTTCACCCCTCCAATTAATGAAAACAATAATAGCTTCAAAATCAAATTTATACCTTTTATCCAGAACCACTTGGCCATTGCTAAAAAAATTAATTACTTCCTCTGATATACATGGAAATTCAGCATGGTTGACAGAGAACACTTTAAAAGTATATTAATCTTCACTTAAAAGTTGATTTTCATGTCAGTGCCTTAGATTAGTCTGTTACATTAAGGACTTGCTTTTAAAGTACAATGTTATCTACTTTGTGCAGACTCTTTTATTTCCTTTTTTATTCATTAGTCTGTGCAATTATTCAAATATAAGGCAGACTAATATAAGGAAGAAATATATATATATATATATATGTAAGAAAAGAGGAATTAAGTGATCCCCATCAGTCTGAGATTTTTGGTCTGCACCTTCTTCTTCAGACTAAACTGATGTAGGACAGACATGAACACTGTTATTTATAAATATCTACAATCCAGATATTATCGGTGATGTTTTTACATTTCAGCTCCCCTAATGCCTGTGGAGTTTCCTTGTAATTTGCACTATGCTTAATGAAAGCAATATCAGCCCTTTAAAAGATCATAATTATATCAGAATTTGGCCTGTCCCCATACTTCTTTTTTCCTTAACCTAATAGTAACAAAGAGGAGCTCTGGGTAGAGGCCTAAAGCATGACATTTTTAATTTGAAGAATGATTTAATGGTAAATTATCTCAGCCTTTCCCTTCCATCAATTAAGCAATACAAAATGCTGCATTATTTGATTACGCCATTTTCTTTATGAGACCTGTGTTATGGAAATGAATACTAATAGTCACATTTGGTTGCTGACAAAAAGCATGCTAGTGAATGAGACAGCTACTGTTGGAGTCTTGTCCCAGGAAATCACAGCAAATTCTCTTTTCACTCTTTGAAACTTGGAAAAACAAACAGTGAAAATATAAGACATAGATGACCCGAGAGGAAGAACAAACAGACCTGATAAAAGTTACACAATTATGGTGTAACCAGAGAGACATTTAAGAGAAAACATATAAATCTCTGCAGTCAGCCACAGATTTAATCCAGTCCCTGCCTGCCCTCTGAGGTTCCCACAGCAAAGCCCTAGTGGTGGCTGATGCCAAACTTACCCCCATCTCCACAGCAGATCCCTCATTTGACTCCTGGCAGACCCTCACCACATGGCCAGAGATGGATGCCAGCATGTGAGGGGGACTCCTGTTCTGCTCCAAACACCCCAGGGCTGGACACCATCACTGCAAGGAGTCCTTGTGCAGCAATCAGGCAATGTCCCATTCCTACCCATGCAGTGTCCCCAGTCTACCCCTAATTACAGGCACCAACTGCCGAGAAAGGCTGGTACTAGAGGGTCATTTCTGCTGGAAGGTCAGGAAGTACCATAGGATGCTGAAAAGAGCTTAGATGTGAGATGCAAACAAGGGTGAGATGTGGCTCATGTTTTGAACCTATAGAGGGGTGACTCTCACTGTCAAACCAAACAGTCATCATAGAACCAGCCTGAGGCCTGTCTGAACTGGTGGATCCAGAAGCACTTCCGATGCCCTGGGTCAGGGCAGCCCAGTCACTTCCCAGCTGAGTACAGGAGATAAACTCAGACACATGCTCTCTTCCCTGCCCTGGTTTCTGCAGGAAGCAATAAGGAAACTGAGCAAAGAACTGCCGTGTGCTCAGGGCAAGAAGACAGCACTGTGAGGAGACCAGGATCTTCACTGGATACCAAAGCAGGCATCTGCCCTCAGCCTGGACACAACCTAGATGTGTCAGATCCGTTTACCATGAATACTTGTGTTCCACAGGGAATGGGAAAGATCCTTGAAAAACGATGGGACGAGGTTGGTTTGTAGCAGCTTAGAGCCCAGGATGACCTAATGGTGCTGCAATTTCACATACTCACATTCCTCAAGTCAAACACACCATGACCTAATCGATGATCCATTTGTCTCCCCATTGGATAGCAAATAATAGGGGTTTACATGCCAAATAGGAATGCAGCACAACAGGGGAAGTTTAAAGCTTCTATTTATTTGGGACTTCCCATATTGATATCAGCAGTGATACAAGGGCCAACTGAGCAGGAAGGATATTATGGGCTGCTGCCTGCTTTTTGCAACCAATTCCTTTCAAATCTGTGCAGGATGTAGCCTTGTCATCCTGTTTGAAAACATTCTTCACATGTTGGAGTTTTCAATGCTAAGAGAAAAGGTGGCCAAAGGATTTCTTATGGCCACAGGGATCAAGAGACACATATATTAGTGAGGATGAGCGTCACAGAATAACTCTTTATGTCATCCTGCTGGCTCACTGCACCTGTGCAGGCATTGTGTTTTTTAGGAAGTGTTTCAGTTTACAACATCCTGTACTGTGCTGTTGAAGCCACAGCTATTTACAGCACATGGAAATACTACATGAGAAGTGCTCGAATGCAGAAGTTCGGTGTTTCTTGATCCTTCTCTAGTGTGGATTGTCATGTCTGCACCCACAGAAATTATTCTTTAGCTGTAAGGTGATTCAGTTCAGATCAGTATTTATCTCTCTGGTTGATAATTCCTTTACAGGTAATTCCTGTTGAGGAGAGTAAATCTCTTACACCTTGCAGAAAAGGAATTCCCACAACTGCAAGGCATACATGATGTCATTGGCACTATGTTTTGGTAAGACAATTTGATGCCTAGGCCCCACTTTCTGTTTAGGGTCCATTTTGCCAAATCTCAGCAGCAAAGTACCAGCACATTACACAGGAGCTAATAATGTGCTATAAAGCCACCTGCTTGCATGCTGCATAATTTTAGCAGCTTGGTTTTAATGCCATTTTCCTTTCTACGTTTTTATTTCTAGTTCACTTTGAAGAGACTGCATATTTCAAAACAGATTTCCCTAACTGTTAACACTGTTAATTTCTTAATACCATAGGAGTTTATTTATTGTAAATAATAATGTAATTTAAAATTAATTATGAATAGCTTGCTAGTCAGTGTGCTCCAAACTTGTAAATCTTACTAGATATATTGCCAGGCAGAGGGCTACCTGAAATCATCAATATTCCTTTGAACTCAAGAGGGGGTTAGATTGCCTCTTCCAGGCAAAATCCCTGGGACTGTTCCACAGAAGGGAGTGCTAGGCATGGTGATTCACTTTACAGACAATTAAGACTTTAATTTCGAAGTTTGCATTTTAAATATACAGCAGTTTTTCAGATAACTTTAAATACAACCCCTTATTTCTTGTTGGTCAGTCTGTGTGGAGGGATGGGCTCTGTGAGGCCTGTGAGCACCCCCAAACACTCTGGAAGCCCTGTAGGGGGTAGACCCATGCTCTGACAGGCTGCACATCACAAAATAGGTCTTTGAGAGAATTACGTTAGAAGGATTTGTCAGTGCTTGTCCTCTTTCACAGCTCGGAAGCGCAGTTCCATGCAGAGAGGGTATTATTAATCAGCATGCAATTTCTGCAGGATGTCATGAATCACAGGTTGTGGGACATCCTCCTGAAAGGCTCTGTAAATTCTGACTCATTTTTAAAATAAACACAAGACAATAGCAAGCAAGACCAAACAAAGGTAAACATGAAAATACTGAAGCCCAGAAAGAGGATCCAACCCTCTGTCTCCTCCCAGCTGATTCCCTCCTCCCCTCTCTCAGTCACTGGAAGCGCTGAGAGTACCGCACCCCTCCAGGAGGGATCATCTCTGCATCTCTATGTGCATATCCGACCAAATCAGAGCCTGAGTAAATCTTTGTTCAAGACTTCAGAAGCTGGTTGGCTGTGAGTAAACACTGACTAAGACTACTTCCTTTCCTGATGGAATTCAGTAAGGAATTTATTGTAATCTGCTCTGGCATTTTTCTTCAATGATGCATTTTTTAAGTTGGCCATGTCATGAGAGAGTCGTCACATGACATTTTTCCATGGTGCCAAGGTCTTGTTTTTCAAAAGCTTTGCCGGTACTGAATAAAATATACAACTGAGATTTGCACATCAGTTAGGAGTCCAGTTAAAAATGGAATAGACTGAGTAGAAAAGTCATCTCTTCAAGAACAGAAATACAAGATAGCTGCACATGGCTTGAAATCCAAAGCACTAATATCCTAACTTTAAGTTATGTGGTTCAACCATTAAACTGAAGATTAATGAATCTACCTCAAGTATTTGTAAGGAACTCAAAGCTGATGGGAAATAAAGATACTTCCACTTCTTAAAAATCAGATCAAACTGAAGGAAAATTAAGATACTGAAAGCAATTTCATTTTTTTCTTATTTATAAACTTGAACAGACACACAGAAGTCAAATATAATGATTCATGCAATGGATTTTATAAGTATTCAGACAGACTGAATAAACAAATGGTTGCAGATCAGTGTGGTTTGCTGTTCTCTGTGCAGTGCTAGCTCAGATCTGGGAAGGTTCATTACATTCCATGTTGGCTGCATTTTCAGGAGGGCTTGTAACAAACTTCTGCACTTTTTAAAAATTCATCAGATGGTATCAATTCAAACCTATAATCTGGTTTGGGTTAACACATACCTCTGTGTAGCAATCTGAAAATTTAGACCAACTAGAAGGAGCTGGTTTTGGAGGTTTTAGAGCACTGACCACTGCAAGTAATGAAAATCTTGTAACAGAAACACTCTGTGTATTTCTAGCAAGCTGGCAGATGTTACTAACTGACTCCATTTGTTCCACTCCAAAAGTTTTGACAGAGATAAGTGTAAGTTTAATACACCTATAGTAAATGACAAAAAAANAAAAACCAAAAAAAAAAAAAAAAAAAAAAAAAAAAAAAAAAAAAAAAGAGGTCAACGTTTAACATACCCAAATAAAAACCACTAAGTGTTGTGGTGTCTTAAGAAAAAGAAACTACGTCATTCAGCAGAAAGACTGTTGATTAAGGTGTGGTACACATCTTCACTAATTTATATATTCCAGTCATACCATTTTTTGAGAGGTTACTCAAACCCAATAATTTAGCTAAAACAGGATGGGATTTAAAATATTCGCTAAGTGAAAAACAGAAGCACCTCATCCTGGACAAAGCTAGTGCAGACAAAATTCCTACTGAATTAAGTGGGTGTTTTCTTATTACACTCACAGTGCGCCATTTGCATGTAGTTAATGGCCAGTTTGTAGGCTGTTTACACATTTAAAAATATTAATCTATTTGCTTCCCAAATGATCTTCCAGGACAGCAACATATTTATGTATGCATGGGATGGCAAGGAAAGGAGAGAAGGAATTGGTGATGGTTCTATTCTTCAGATGAAAGTATTTTTGTTTGTGGATCAAAATCCACCACTATTTATCACTAGCAAATGAACTTTTCTAGCTCTGTCATAGTATTGCCTGATTCAGTTTGATCAGTGTTTTAATCACATATGGTATGTCATTCATTGAGCCAGACATTGGGTCATGTAATTTTATTACAGAAGCATTGTTAAAAATGTT
This sequence comes from Rhipidura dahli, assembly GCA_013399225.1. Taxonomy (NCBI): domain Eukaryota; kingdom Metazoa; phylum Chordata; class Aves; order Passeriformes; family Rhipiduridae; genus Rhipidura; species Rhipidura dahli. The sequence continues at coordinate 4,655,118 of VXAC01007011.1, read as the reverse complement.
ACCATAATTGATGAAAAGATTATGAAAATTAAAACATACACATCAGTTACATTTGTTATTAGGTCTCCAGGTATTTTTCTGAAAATGCACTAGGTATCTTATGAAATGGAAGTGTCTTTAAAAAAATATTTCAGATTTTGCCATGCTAACCATTTGGAAGCTTTTTTTTTTTGTATTTTGTTTCTACTAACACTTTTCAGTCTAAAATAAATACTAAATCTTTATCATGTGAAAGAAAATGTGTGTCCTGGATTAGCTACTTCCATCTTTCTCAAATTGCAGACTCCTAAAAATCTCCCTGTGCAGATCCATACCTACTGACAATAAGCACTCTTTTCTTAATTACCATTCTTAAGACCCGCAGAATTTGGCACCAGGGGTCCACAGATAGCAGGTTCAAAACAAGTGTGTCAGAAGTAAGCATCTCACTTCTCTTAACCACTTTTGGGACACTGGGGAACAGAATAAAAGATCTTTACAATCTTGGGGGTCTTAATAGTTTCAAGTTTGGTTTGTGACTTGTGTAAGTTGTGAATTAGAGAGTATTTGTGAGACTGTGGAATAGATAATTTTATTTTGTATTTTAAATGTAGATTTTGATATAGCTAATCCCATTTGTGAGAAGAAATAAGTACAGGCAAATTTGGTTCCAATCTACAAGGCAGAGGACAGGAGCTGTACACCTATGATAACATCAGGAGATGCAGAAGAGCAGACTGTAGTAAATACATAGTAAAGGCTATTTTATGAAGTGTATTTCTTTAAGTGACACCAGCATCGTGTCATTGATATTAATAGTTATTCTCAATTTACAGAAAAATCAACGGAGAATCAATGTCATAGTCCTTAAACAATATGCAAAAGCCTACACAAGAAAATATTAATCATTCCTTTGTTTCTGGTAAGAACAGGAATGCAAAAATATATTCATGGCAAAGAAAATGGGTAATTGTTGATTTTTAGTCAGTTCTAAGTACATGAACAGCAGAGCCCTGCTCAGCTGTATCTACTGTGGTACTTACCCAGTTATGGGCACACCATAATGTCTGAGGTTCTATTTACTGGTTTTAACTGCTTGCTCAATTGCACCATTCTGTGGTGTGCTGTGGGAAAACTGGTCTGGCCTTTGTGAGTACCTGTACAGATGAGACTTTGTCCCATAAACACAGTAAACTACTTTCAGCTTGGCATGCTGTACTTTACTCTCTGCAACCTCTGTTCCAATCAGTGGTAAGGCAGGAATCCAACTTTGAGCACTGATCTCTTCCAGCTGTTTGCATTAATGCAACCTTCATTTTGGAACCAAGAGGTAAATGCAAGACATGAGCCATGTTTGAAGGCATTTTCTCAGTGACTTGTGTTAGCCAGCAGCATGCCTGGCTAACAACATGCAGACACAGGGGCAGCTGATACAGATTTTCATAGTTGTGAAATCCCATACTGCTGATCAGTGATGCTTTGGTAAGGCTGCAAGCAGAAAGCAATGAAACAAGCCTGTGCTACAGATTAGAAAGGGTGTCAGAAGAATCAGATTTACAAGAAGAGGAAGGTCTCATGAAGCTGTTGGAAGAGCTTGCCTCTTATCTAGTTCAGATGAAACTCCCTGCCTCCCTCTGCAACCTCTTCCTTCCAGCACTACAAGCCAGAGTAGAGTTCCACTTCTAATCTGCAGAAAAACTAAGAATATGGCCCGATTTGTGTTGTCCTGCTGGATTTGCAAAGTGTTTGCAAAAGTGTTTCATGGAAGTGAAACTTGGGGAGCAATTGTTTAGCTTAGTGGGAAGGGAAAGAGGAATATGGGGTGTGCACGTGATATCTGGATTTGAGACTGAAATCTACACTGTTACCTTTGCTTTATCCTCTGTGAACTCTCATTTTCAGTAAGCGAAGGTCATGTAAAATGACTCTTTCCCAGCCCATATCCACACCCAGCCGACTTCAGCATTTCCTAATTAGGTTATATTCAATCTTTATAATGTGCTTGTAATAGATGTGGTACTGCAGCATAATCTCAACTGATATTATTCACTTCCCAGGAATGTACAGCTGAAGCTGCTCTGCAGGCTCTGACTGAAAACAATGGGTGTGCAGCTGACAAATAGAAGTAGCTATTTTACATGCCCTGCTCTATTTGGATGCCATTGTTTAAGTGATGTCTGCTGAACAGGTATTCACATTAGAAAAACAAGCACCATTACAATTTTCTGATGTGGCAGCTATTTTTGAAACTCATTAAATCTTGCTAGTGCTTTTCCCATGCAATGAAAAACTGGAATTGCCTGTTGTAATATTGGCTGGCAGTTATGAATGGTTTCAGCTCACATTTTATAATGAAGAAGTGAGCTCATGCTATATAATTGTGGGCTATCCCCAAGAATATTTTTATTCAGCATTATTGTCAGACTAAATTAAAACTGCCAAAGAGCCCAATTTCTCAAGATGCAAGGTGCTCTCAACTCCCACAGTAGTTAATGGAAGAGTACTCAGCAGTTTCAGAATTAGTCCCTAAATGCTGATAATGATGCTCAGATTTTCATATTAAGCAAGATCATTTGCAGAGCTGTTGTTCTTTTACTCTTCTTTTTCTTCGTGAGTATTTATTGGTAAAAGTAATATTTACTCTAATTCATATTCATTTATTACATTTATGTGAGCTACTGCCATATCTTTTCAAATGATTTGTGGTTTACTTTTCCCCTTCTAAGCTTAAAAAAAGCACTAATGTCCTTTTACTGAAAAATTAATTAGAGATGTATTTGAAGCCGCTGTTGATCATAGGCAGTGGCACGCGTCTGGCACTCGATACTTGTTTGCATACCCTCCTGCCAAACACAGTGGAATTTATGTCCTCATCTCCCTGAGGTGTTCTGCAAGGAAATGTGCTCTGAGCTTAGAGGACCAAGAGAAAGCAGATGAAAAAAGAAAGGAAAAGCCCTGCGAGGCAATATGTGAACTATCACCTTCTTTCACTGGCTGAATCACTACTTCACCCCATGCACTCCTCCAGGCACTGCTGAGCAGCCTGGGAAGACTGGGGGGTGGTGGGGGCGGAAGATTGGTACCTGCACACACCTGTGCTTCCACCCGGCAGTTCACAATGCACTAGGAAAAAGCAGACTAAGAAAGCCAAATCTTGTGCAGTTGGATTGTCAAAATCAGTTGAAACTCAAACATCCATCACTGATGTGTACAAGGTCAGCAAAACCCTTGCTCAAACTGTAGGTCAATTAGTCCTTCTTTTGTCTCCTGGGTCCACAGTGTTATCGCCACAGAGAACAATGAGTTAAAGTCAAGTAAGGTCCTCTGGAAATCAAAGGTCATGGAACAAGAGTTGAAAAAATGGGTTCCAAATATTGTAAGTCTTTCAACACTGTTTTCTAGGTATTCTGTTAAATATCCCGCTGGGAGGCTTCTTTTCGTCAAACCAAACCACATTTCTTTGGACTCTCTTCTCTGAGTGATTTCAAATACATAAAGAATTTAGATGAAAAACAGATCTGTATTTTTTCATTGTTTAAAACATGGTAGTAAATGCTCATGTCTCAGAAGAGTGATAGTGATTTTATTTATAGAAATTCCCAAAGTGACAGTTACAGAACTAATCTGTGGCAAACAAGTTGCAGAAGACTTTTTCCCTCAGTCAGAGCATATCCGTGCTTTCCAATGCTGTGTAATAATCTCCATGAAAAGAAGCTTTATTATGTAGGCCTGATCATTGTTTTCTCTTGGTAAGAGCAAACAGTGAGCATAAACTGTAAAGTTGGGGAAAATAACATCCTCCTAATAGGATTGTTAAAAAGAAGATATTCTCAGTGTTCTCTGGGGTCACTGAGAGAAGAAATTAGACTAATCTGCAGCCAAGAAAGATGCAAGTTATGTATCTGTTGGAAAACATAAAAAATACAGAGAGTGAAAAAAATGAGAAAATGGGGCTACCTCGGGAAGTTGTGGATTTTCCACCAGCGGATGATTTCAGGAACAGAGGATAAATGAAGATGTGTAGGAGCATCCTGGGTATGTGATTGACCAATTTGCCCACAGTGCCAGGGGATCTGGGAGAGACTGTGAGAGGAGAGATTTGTACACACTATGTAGCAGTTTTAGGGAACCCTAAAGGAACTGCATCTCCCCTGGGAAAGAGCATGGCAATAAGTGCTTGATCCTCCATCAGGGCACAATGTGGAGTAGATGACACCAAAGTCCCTTCAGTTCTGACCCTACAGTTCTTTAGTAGTCTATACTATAGTCACTCTCTGAAGTAACTTACCAGAAATGTAGAATGTTTGGATATATGTGCATTGTTAATCCACACAAATTACTAAAACAGAGCCGAATATTTAGACCATTTCTAGATAGTATTGCAAAATGCTATTTAGCAATAGTGTTTCAGAATGCAATCTTCAGAAACACTGGAAAACTGAGTTTCTGAAAAAGTCACATTTTCTTGTTGGTGGTGGTAGCATGAAGTTTTTACGTTAAATAACTTAACTTACTAGCTTCCAGAGCTTATGTTCATCATGTGTACTTTAGGGATCATAAAGCCTTTTAAACAATTTCAAAGCATAACAGACTGCTTAACAATCCTCACTAAACTCATGGTCCAGATCTAGCTGAAAGAAGAGCAAAAGCACTACACACTTGAGTTGGCGGATATAAATAAACCCAATATTATGACGAATAGAAGTTTTCCTGATTCAGTAAAGCACTTAAACAAATACTTACATTCTCAAGATATCACAGGAACATGAAATATTCAAGTACACCTGCCATTTAGGAATCTTAAGACCATGCTTTAAACTCCAGTTTTAATTCCTAATGAGAGAGGTTTGAAATGACAAGGAGAGAGAGCATTAAATCTGTGGTCAAAAGAGACTTAACAACAGAGGATCCCATCACTCCTTCACGGTGATCAATTCAAAACCTGGATATTTTTAATAATGCTGATACTTTAGCTGTCAAGAAGTTGAAGAAATTGGGAAATGAAGTTCTCCTAGGAACCTTGGTTCTGCCTCTGGCCCCTACATGTCCGTGCTTCACGGTTTCCCATAATATGCTTAGCTGGGGAAGGGATTGGCATTTTTTTGCAGAGAAACCGAAACTTTGCTATAACTGTTACTGCCTCAAAACACAAATGGTATTGATGTGTACACACACCACCTTCCTATTAATATGCTCTTTGCTCCTACCTAAGAGAACAAACCAGTACCATATGACCTATGATGGCACTCTTGGGTGCAGTGCAGAGTAAAGGATGTGCTTCTTGTGCTGGGGGCTGCAGCCTGCCTTTGATGACCTTGGGATAGCTAATATGGAACTGGAAAAGGTAAGAGCAGTGATACAAGACACCAGAAATGGCACAGCTGTGTCTTCAGGCCAAATTGGCTTTTAGGGCTGGAGTAAAGCAGTGAAAACATGCATGAATCTCAGATGGGATAAAGACAAAGGGGAGAGAAGGAAGGAAGAATGAAGAGGAAAAGCTGGAACAGGTGCTACAGATCAGAGGTGCAAGAGGTCATAACTTGAAAGGGCACAAGAGAGAAACTTGAGTAAAACCAACTGTGGCACAACACAGTGGCCCACAGGTTTGAAAAGTAGCTCTGGAGAGAAGAACCAAGAAATATTCGGAAGAGGCAGGGATGTGTAACATGACTGGAACAAGCTTTTTGAACTACTGTCAAGTGTTGCCAGCATGTTATTATAGGAAATGAATCCATGTGTCTGTTTCTTTTGTCCTCAGAAACAGTTGTGTGTATTTTCTTCAGCTTCAGCACATGGCACCACACACATGCATGCCCACACACATGTCCTTTCTGAACTAAAAGGAAACAGGAGCAATGTCATCCCGTCAGTGTCCGTTTTAAAAAGTTTTAAACTACTTAAATTAGGTTCCTAAATGAGGAAGTAGTCTCAAGAGTAGAGTTGGTAGATTAAAGGTAGCATAGAGTACACTTACACAGGATAAATAATTGAATAATTGCAAAGTTGGAAATGTATCCAAAGAAGCCAGGAATTATTACAGAATTCTTTTTTCTTTTGCTTACACAAACTTTATAATAGCTGTTTTCTCTGACTGTCCTTTTGTATAAACTGGGAGCAGCCTCTGGGCTGCTCTCAAATTTACTTTGGCTTCTGCAATAGCACTTAGGAATTACTGGAACTGTGCAGTCTCTGGCCATGCCTCCAGTACTGTTGGAGTCCGGGGCACAGAGCCATCCCAACTCCCTGGGCAGCAGTGGGGGCTGCTGCCTCCAACCACCTGCTGGGTCACTGCCTGCTCCCACCTGGGCGGCTGCGCACCCAGAGGGACTGTTTGCACAAAGCCCTTGCTGCTATGGAGCAAGCAACTTCATCCTTGGCTATTAAATGACATATGGAGGGCTTGTGGGGTTTTTTTATCATTGTGATATGTAAATCAAATGGTTAAAAAGATTTCCATAGAATTGAAAAGAGTTCAGCAATGAGAAACTGTGAAAAATGTGAAAGAGCACTATTTTCTCCATAAGTTCTATTTCAGATAGCAGGATCGGGCTATGCATGGCATGATGCTTCCTGCCCAGAGACATCACCCTAAACGTGTAAGGGCGCAGCAGTCTGTGGGCATGCTGAATATTACAGGCTCAACACCTCGAAATGAACATGTTCCCTGAATTTGGGTACTGTATTTACAGAAAAAGAAAATACAATTACTCTGTGGTAAAGTGCTTTAGTGTCAGAGTGCTCCAATGCAAAGAGAGCAAAGAGGAAAATTCTCTCACCCAGATGTGGGTATGTAAACGTATTTTAAACTAAGTATAGACGTTTACATACAATGCATCCTCTGTTTACACTGATTTTAAAATGCAACATGTAGTGAAAATTATGCAAGTATTTAGAAAAATACCTTGGCCTGGGTAAGGTATATACCACACTTAATATTTCAGTAAGGGTACATGCAGTGCTTTTATGGCAGTGCCAAAAGTAACATTTTGAAAAATGACCCTTCGGTAAAGCTGTCAGGCACAGAGTGTTGAGTCCAGGTACCTGCCAACAGAAACCTTTGGGAGGATGTCACTGCGAGAGCTGGAACAATACCGGGGTCTCTATCTGGATTAACCAGGGAACTTGTTAAAAATTTAACATCAGCGCAGTGTTTATGGGCTTCCTAGTCAGTCATCTGCTGGACTGCCAACAGCTATTTTGATTCTTTTCCCGTTCTGGGCAAGGCAGTTTCACTTGTATAAAACAGACGGGCAGATGCCCTTAAATCTGTCATTAAAGGGCTCTTGGCCGACGCTGGATGGTCCGCGCCCCGCGCAACACCTCCGCGCCGCTGCCCCGCTGCGGCCCCGCCGCTGGGCGGGGGGAGACGCCCCTGCGCCCCGCCGGCTCTCGCAGTATTTGCCGGTTACCTGCAAATCGCAGACCGCTGAGTCGTGAAAGCCCGAGCGCTCCTTAACAACGCGTAAATAATGGACGACAGACAGGATGAATGAGTGCTGCGCGGGAAGAGCGGGCCGAGCCTCACCCCTGACGGACCGGGGCGCCGAGGAGGTGAGGGGCAAGAGGGTTTGGGTGAAAAACCATCAGCTTTAAAGCACACCTCGGAATTGACCGTGCTCGGGCGATGGGGGCAAGGGGGTTGTCCACCCGAGGTCTTCACCGGGATACTGCTAGAGTGCGGGAAGGGCCTCTCGGCGCTTGCCCCAATNCCGCCCGCGGCCCCGCGCCGCGCCCCCGGCACACGGGGCGCTGCCGCCCGCGCACTGACAGGAGCTTGCAGGTGCCGCGCTCGCCCTGAGACGCGGAGGCGCGGCCCCGCTGTCCTCCCAGCTCCGCACCGGCGGGAGGGAGGTAGCTCGGGAGGGAGGAGCGGCGCGGGAGCAGCGGCAGCGCCGTAAGTCGGGGAGCGGGGCGCGGAGCGGGAGGGCCGCCACCTTCGGGCTGCGCGTCCGGGTCGCGACACTGCCCCTCCTGACCTGCGGAGCGGCGGCGGGGCCGCAGAGCTCCCACTTTGGGGGCTGGGAGAGAGGGGACGCATTTCGGGGTAGCCAAAGAGAGTATCCATTAATGATCGTGTTTTTATGCTCGGGAGGTTCATGCCCGAGCTATCGCTTAGAACGACTCGGGTTGTTTCTACATCACTGAAATTCCGAACTGAAATTTGCCCCTGTATCGGTTTAAATTTCCATCGCAGTGTATTTGGGCATACCTGATCTTATACCCTTGCCTTGGAGACAGAAGGTATATCCAGCCTACATCCTCCCCGAGGCAGGATGCCCTTCGTTTTGTGTGATGTGTCCCCTTTTGCCTCGTCTTCCTGCGTGGGGCTAAGAATAACCGTGCGCTCGAGTGCGCTGCTCCCTGCCCGGCTGGGGCTGGGGCTGGGACTGGGGCTGGGGCTGGACCGGAGGCAAGCACGGCGCTGGGGGCAAGTCAGTGCCCGGTATGATGCTGGTTGTCTAGCTAGAGTTCAAGTCGGGAAGTCAGATTTGAGAATTTGGGTTGGGCTGCTGAGAAAGAAATGCGGGCTGTAGATTAATAAGAAGGATTTGATTTTTTTTCAGTTGAAATTTAAAAGAGACCAAAATAGAGGAAGTAATTAATTTAGAACTTGCGTCACGGTAGATTGTAGCTATGTTTTAAAGATAGGAAGAAGGCTTATTATGAAATGTTTAATGTAGCAAAAATGATCCTGATCTACTTTCCCTTAAAAAATATCTGGTGGAGGGAGGCAAGGACTCATGCAGAGACCATTATTTTCAGTTACATACTGGTTGTAAGGCTGTAACATTGTTCAGGAAAATGCAGATTAAAGAAAAAAAAAAAAACATGTTTAAGGTATGAAAACCTAAAACTGAACAATTCTTTAGATACACACTACCAGAAATCTCATAATCCATGTTCCGCAGCTCAGATGTTTAGAGGAATGACAAGAGATACCAAAAAAGGCATCATGATACTCAGCTCAATTCTAGAAGCAGAATTTTCTCCTTCCCTACAGAAAAGGAAAGCACATTTCTGGAAGCAAGAAGTGACAGATGTGGCATCTCAGCAGCTGGCTAAACATAAAAGCATGTATCAGCAGGTGATTACTGTTGCAAGGATTTATTTTTAAAGTGTCTTGTACCGAAAGGCTTCAGCCTTTTTTAGCATTAGCATTAAGATTTACTTGCACTCTGTGGCATGTTAAAAATAGTCTTTCAGCAGAAACATTTAGCAAAGCAAGACAAAACTCCTGTGTTCAAGGCACTCCTTGCTTTGAACATTTGTTTTGCATTACAGCATGTGAAGGAGAGAATCTGAGCAGGTTCTTTGGTCGGTGGGATAGTACTGAAGGGAATGATTTTTCCTGGCCTCAGCATAAGCCAGCGGTATCTGGGAAGGAAACAATGGGGCCTATCTTCTCCTTAGATTAAAGATAATCACAGTTACTGTTCTCTGGGCAGCACCTTGTACATCCACAGAAGTAAAAATCAGGCTGCAAAGCTACCTCTGTGGTTCTGCCTCTCTTTTGTGATTGGTAAAGCCAGCCTGAATCACCAGGAGGTGGCTTGGGTAAATTTTAGAAAGGGAGGAGATGGATATCACCTAAGAGGCAGCCCAGAGCCACTCTTCCCCTGAGGCAGTGGCAGCGTGGGTCGGCACCCCATCTCTATTTGACTGCTGTGGCTAAATGTCACATTGACTTAAAAGAAGCATCTAAAACTGTTCCAAACCATTTATATCAGCTTTACAGTAACCAGCAAAAGTGATGGTTCATGGCAAAACATGCTTTGCTCTCAGCTTTTCATAATTAGGTAAGCTGCTTTGGTTTATATTCTTCTAAGCTGGATGGCTTCTTATAGAAGAAATTCTGGTCCTCTGCTCAAGTTTTGAGAAATAGTTTAGGGCAGAAAAGGAAACTTGCATTTAAAAAAAAAAAAATCTTTCTGCCATGTAGAGTTTGCCATCAGGTTTTCCTTTACTTCTTGCCAGTGAGGCAAGAAGTGTGCATCCCAGGGGCTCAGCAATGCTCTCTGACCAGTTATTCCTCCTCTTCCTCACTCTAGTTAACAGAATTGCTGTGGATCAGGTCACCTGATGCCTGATTGGCCTTTCATACTGATGTAAAACACCACAGGCTTTCACCCTCCTGCATGAAAATTTTACTTTTTTGAAACAAACAAATAAAACCATGACTTTTTTCCTTCTTCCCTCTTATGATCACGTCAGAGTAAATATATTTTCTCAAGATCTGAACCATCTCATGGAGAACTCTTCTTCCCCAGTGGTAAAACTGAGCTAATTGGGTGGTCTGTGCCTAGTAGCCACGGTATCTCCACGGGTGCAGTGCTTACAGGGAAGGCAGTTGGCTGAGGGTGTTGTTTGTTTGTTTGTGTGATAGCAAGGTGAATTTCCCTAATAAATTTAAGTTTGAATTTAAAGGAGAATGTGGGAAGAATTGTGTTCGGGTGCTGGGTGGAGGACTGCTTTTTAATGATTTCCTTTCACTACGAAGCAGAGCGGTTGGTAGGCAGTGAAAGCGGCTCGCGGGTGCTAAGGGGAGTGTCTGGGTGGAGCAGCCAGGGCAGATTTGAAGCATCGCCTGTAGAGTACAGGCTGCTCTGCAGAGCACAGTAATCCTGCGTGAAACAGCATAGCAGAAGGAGCTGTAACTACTCAGTACAAGCTCAGGTAAAGCTCATGCTGAAGAAGAGACACACTTCTAGTGCTGTGTTAAAATAAGAAAGATTTCTGGATGGCATTCATGCAGAGGAACATTGCTTAAATATTCTACAATGTTCTGTATTTACACTCATAATTTACATTCCTAATGTTATTGAGCAAAGACGTTGATCCAGCACGGTGACTGCTGGGAAGGCGAGTCTGATGGGAGCAGCTGGAACTGGCTGACAAGACTAACTTCCTCATAGTTCAAGGGTTAAATCAAGACCCAGTAAAGCCTCAGGAAACACACTGCCAAGATAAAATGAGATGATTACAAGTGGACAGAGTTGGCCAGGGTGACAAGATATATTTATACCTTTGCTTAGTTTCATTGATATTTGTGGAATAAATAGTCAAGTATAGAAACAAACATTTGTCTTGTGGTTTTACCACTGAAGTGTACAAGAGCAGAGTTAGTCAATAATCTTTGTAAGCAGCTGTGAGATTTTTCTTTTGGGAGACTAGTGAACTGCTGAATATGTTTTGCTCTTTTTTGTGTTGTGCTATTGTTTTTTAAAGAGGAAAGATAAGCCATTTGCAGGCCATTTACAGGCTGACCCTACAGTCAAGTAGCACTTCTAGTGCCTAAAGCTCTGAAAATGTGAGCTGTTTTCGAATGCTCAAACTAAATTGTATCATCATGATCTTAGTAGCTTTTTATGCAAAACCATTTTACTGAAATGTATATTTAGCACAAGTAATTTAAATTACAGTTATACTTATTTTTGAAATTAGCAAGTTGTGCAATACTCTTAAAACTTGATGACCTAGTATCTCATGAATGCCAGGGAGCCACATTAAGGGTTTCAACTCCCACTATGTGTGGTAAAACAACAACATACAACTTAACTATGTAAATGTTGTGTTTGTGCTGTTTTTACTTGCACTCAATAATAGAAAAAAGCTCACCAAATCTGATACACTGCTTTGATTTCTATCATAAAGGTCAACGGGGAACATGTTAGATAAGAAATCAAAGGGACTGATACTGTGAGGTTTTGTGCTGGGTCTCATTCTGAATGAGCTAAGTGAACTTTTCTGTGGTTACATGTAAACAGCAGCTGACCTTCTGCAGAGATAGAAGAGCGGATGACAAGCTGAGACTAGGTATGACTTGCTTAGTCAGGTCTGCAAACTTGTTTAGGTGTATTTACATGGCAATGAATTTTTTTTAAGACATCTGTAAGAACTTCCTAAAAATAAATACTACTTCATATCTTTTCTTGGAAGAACTAAAATGTAGGGCTCAGTGTATTTTTTTTTTCTATCCCTTTGAAATACCAGATGCTTCAAGTCCCTTTCTCACTATTTTGCTGTAGAAATTTTATATGTATCTGAGAATTTGTGTTGTGCCTTAAACAAAGGAAACAGGTGTTGAGTCTTCATTCCAAATGTGGGGTTTTTTCCTATTAGAATATTAGGCACTAGCATAAAAATAGTAAATAAGAGCAAACTGTTAGTATGAAATTTATTTTTTTTCCCTGTTAACTTTTCAAGAAATCTGTACTGTGTAACATTAAACTCAAGCAAACCCTAAAGCCTGTTATTCTGGCAAAAGCAAGTATCCATAAGTTGGCAAAAGCCTGTAGAAAATGGTGATACATATGCATTATGGCCATGTTATTTCTCATAGCCCTCCTGCCTTACATAGTATGTGGAGTGAATTAGGTGAGAAGTGGCAAAAAGGGAGGATCTGTTCGAAATTTTGGGCTAAAGCTGAAGCTCCTGCTCTGTCACAGTCCTTTTGGGTGGTGCAGATGGTGAAGGAACCAATAATGATTGCACAGGTAATGTAATCTTGGGATTTTCTAACTTTGTGCTCTTTGCATTTGTAACCTTAGTGTTCTACATATGATATTTCTAATTATGGGGTTCATAATTCTCAGTGATACTCTGCAAGGAAGATCAAAGGCGCTTTGCTGCCACCACAGTCAGCATCTCTGAAGCCTTTCTGCAAATAGGTTGTGAAACCAGCTTTCCAGCCAGCAGAGTTCTCAGTCATGATCTTCACCGGGACAAACCCTGATCCCTGTAAGAGTAGGACTAACAAGTCTTTGGTGAAGAAGAGGCTGATGGATCTTGTTGCTTTGATAAACACTTTCTCTGTTTCTCCTGTTCTAGTAAAGTTCCTTAATTTCTTTATAAGAAGGTGGTAGTCTCAAACCATGTAAGTCAGTTTCTGTGTAGTAGACAGGTTTTTTTGGGTGGTTGGTTTTTTTCAAGTACTTAAATACTAGTGCCAAGTGATGTACAGGAACATAATGACAATATTGCTGGGGACTTTTGCTCCATATTTATATTCTTGCACTTTTTTGTTTCTTTTTCCTCATATTTCATTTATATTCTCAAGAAATATTATGACAGCACTAATGGACTCTTCTTATTCAGAAAGCTTTTAAATTCAATGGAAAAATCAATGCTTCAGTAACTTTGAACCTTAAAAATTCTTTATGATGCCAGAACATTTTTTTAAATGTTCTTCATTCTAATACTTCCTAAATCTAATCTTTTAAATTTTATCCATCAAGATATTTTGATCAGAAATGAGTTCCATTCTTTATTCTTTCTTATGTGTTTTTCCAGTCCTACTTAAGTAAAGCCTGAATTGTGTATGTTTACATACATCTTTTTCATGAAGGCCTATGTATTTTTTAGAAAACTCTAACTTTACCTTTTTGACTCAGTTAATATGATTCAGTGCATATTTTGATTTAGTTAAATTTGTTTTATTCATGAGATTGAGTAAATTAGAATTGAAACTCAAGAAAAGATTAGTCCAAGGTGTGGTGGAGTTTAAGGTGAATATTTTGGTTTTCTTTTTCTCTTCCCTTTGCTGTGCTGAGGGTGCACACAGTAAATATCCTGTCCCCAGTGTGACAGGACCTTGTTCAGGCACTCTTGCCAGTGCTTTTAATGAAATTCTGTAGGGTAATGGCCATCAATATTAATTTTTGGTATTTATTTTTGGATTATTTGATAAACTGTCTCTTGGGAACTAAGAGTTTCAGTTTGGTTAATTTTTTTTTTTACAGAGGATGGTTAAGTCAGTCTTCTCATGTTCAGATTTCAAATGACGGCTTAATAAGTTGGAATACTATGAGGTCCATGTAATTTGAGGCATTAATGTGACTCAGTGGTTCTTGGAGCGTACATGTTTCTGTAACCACAAAGAATAAAAACAAAAACATCCCTGACACCAGAAGTCACACATGCCACAGTGAGGGTGAAGAAAAAAGAAGATGCAGGTTCTGCCTTTTTCAATGCGATGTAAAGGCCAGCCATGCCATTTCTCTCCAGCACTGTGGTCCTTGCAAAGGCACTTTTCTTTTGCTTTTCCATGATTTGTGTGTATTCATTTGGAGGATGGTAAGTGGCTGTGCAGTCTTTGGCATTTCCCTCTTAAAGATGAGGCTCCTACAAATAATGTTAGGGGTTAGCCCAATTTAAGGAAGGCTTGAACAGTAGGAGAGCTACATGGTGAGCGAAAGAGGGACAAGGAAAGAATAGTGCCATTAATTGTCCTGCCTATCAGGTACAGCTCACGTGTTTCTGCTCCAGATACCAAAGATTACTGCTCTTCATCAAGTTTAAGCTGGTTCTTTGCTTGCTCATGGCTCCTATCGACCTTGGAATAATAACCACAGTTCATAAGAGGGTAAGATGTAATGGATCTGGGGGTCTCTTCTGCTTGGATGTTTAAAAACCAGATGGGAATATAGGAGTGAAGAATGGAGTTGCACAGGCTGTATATATGGCTACAGGACTGTACTTTGCTTCAGTCCAAACAGTTAGAGTGGAAAGGTGAAATATGAGGGAAGTGATGTTTGCAGCAGTTACAATTCTGTTATAAAGCAAGGTATTCCTTGTCCCAAAAGACACAGCAACTGAAGAACTGTCTTTTGTGAGATTTGGCTGTTGTCATTTTATGTCTGCATAATCTTAATATTCTAGATACCTCCTTTTTGTTAGGGGTATGATACTACCTTGTGGTTAGGGGTATGATGTACTAGTTCATTGCTCAGTAAGTCATCCTGCATAGAAGGCAATTGTAACATTTAGTCAGTTTGATGAAAGCCTTAAATGAAAACTTTTGCTCGTTACTGTTACCTTATCTGCTTTAACTTGTTTCTTCTTAGTAACATGAAAAGTAATCAGTGGTACACAGGAATCCTCAAGACTGAATAGAAAATCTATTGTTAGTAACAAGATAGTAGACTGAGCAGAGCAGTAATTTGTATGGCTGCTGCTCTGTTCCACATGTCCCTCCCGATATGCTTGGTATGATTTTAATGCAAAGGGAGGCTATATTTCTTCTGGTTTTCTCCCCATGTACCTTCAGGCAGTATGAATACCCATCTCAGCCTCTGGAGTATTTCAGATAAGATCCTGTCAGGTCAACAGCAAAACAACAGAGGAATCTATTTGATAGCAGTAGACTGTACAGCTCTCTTAAAAATGTATACTTCTAGTCCCAAAGAAAAAAAAGTTACAATATCAAGAGTCCAAGAAGGTTATGAATCTGTAGGAGTTCCTAAAGGAATTTGTGAGGACAAAAATAAAACCTTCGTGTCCAAATGGAAGTGCTGAACAATCAAGTAATTTATGCTGTGGTTAGTTTTCACATTTTTGTCTGATAATTAATTTTACTGTTAGTTGCAGTAGTTATTTTACCTTGAGAGCACAACCATGCCTCTACCTTGGCATAGAAATATACATTGTAAATAAGGTATTTGGGGCATGGTATAACGTTTTGATTACTGGGACATGCTCTGACAGTTGTGTAGGAGGAAATGACAAAATTGTTATCTAATGAAGCAACAACAGAGAAGATGGAAGCTTTTTGACACTGCCTTTGGTATGAACCGTATCCATTCAAGTGTAAATCTTTAAGTGTATCCAAGTAATCTCTGAAAATACAAAGATATAATATACATATAACTGAAAAATCTGCAAGGAAATAAGCAGGCTTCAATGTCAGAATGGACAATGTAAAAATGCAAATTACTCCTGTTGTTAAATTCCAACCAATCTTCCTGCATCAAGCCTGCATAAATGTCTTTGTTTCTTACATCTATGCATAAACATTAATCCCTTCCCCACGTCCACTGTCCTCCATCTCCTGGTTCCACATCCCTGGTTCTTATGCAGAGGTTCTGTCACTGATCTGAATTTGGGTTGATGGTTATTCCTGCCAACTGAGTTGTTTGTGGGGATGGAGCAATGGAAGCATGAGGACTGGTATTTTCAATAGAGAGGATTTCAGAAGATTCTAGGTGGCAGACACTAAAGCTACTGAACCTTGTAAAAATTACCTTAATACCTTAAAATTGCCTGTGCTGGTAATTCAGAATGACAGGAAAAGATACATTCCCAGGTACAGATTTTAAGGTCAGAACTAGCTGTAAAAGAAGAAGAAGTGACAGAACCTGCTGGCAATGTTGTGGATTTTGCTGGATTGCGTATCCATAGGAGTTAAGGGTATTTTGGTACAGCTGGGGAGTAGAAATAGATAATTTTGTTTTATTTCATTAGAGAAGTAGTTTAAAAACTTCCATGAAAATTCTCCCACTTCCTTCTAATCCTCCCAATAAACAAACATATACAGATGGCTGAAGAAGAGGATAGAAAATGTTGAATGGCAGTGTCAGATATTGACAAACAACTCTGAAAATAAGCCTTAAAATGGAAGCTTCCAAGACAGCTGAAGTGTAGGTGGACATGTTAAAAAGGCACCATCTGAGAAATGGTGTGTATTCTTTCTGTAATAAAAGTAGTATCTGCGGAAGTAGGAGCAGCTGTCTGTGTGTATATGTGTATGTGTGCGTACATTAAAGACCCATGACTGAAATGGTACCAGATGATTTTTCAGGTGCTCTGATTCAGTGTGTTCTTTCAATCCATCTGGTGATGTAGCTGGCAGTAGTTACTGGGCTTTCCAAATTTCAAAGTTTGTAGTTTTGGGATAAATATCCTTACAGTGTACTTCAGTTTTACAGTAGTAACAATATATAAGTCATGTGACTTGAAAAGAAGTTACAAATTCAAGAACTGTTTGAATTTTTTTTTTAGTAAAAGTGAAGGAAGCCACATACAATTTTTTTTCAATTGTGATTTTCTTCAAAACTGATTATCTGTAGTCGGACATGGATTCTGCTTGGTCATGGATCTTGGATACTCTTTTAGGACAGTTGTACATTAAAATGTTAAGTTTTTCTTGTTTGTTTTGAATGGGCTAAGTTTCTGTGAATTGGGTGCCCTTCTGCTTGCACAGTGTCAAAGGAGAATAAGCTTTTAAAGCTTGCAGATCTCAAACTGTTCATGGTGATTTGACAGGAAAGAATTT
Organism: Rhipidura dahli; assembly: GCA_013399225.1. NCBI lineage: Eukaryota > Metazoa > Chordata > Aves > Passeriformes > Rhipiduridae > Rhipidura > Rhipidura dahli. Next base: position 4,638,089 of record VXAC01007011.1, on the reverse strand, counting down.
ATTTGGTTCCCCATGCAGGATTTGAAGCAGTGTCCAACACAGAGATCTACTTCTTTTTTTATTTTGTGCTGAAAGATGAGAACTTTCCAAACACAACAGTTATGATGAGAGCTCTATTTTGATAATTTCCAGGAGATTTGTCCTTTCAACCTTCATAATCATCCTGATTCCCAAGGAAATACAATCTGCATACAGAAAGGCTCTAAAAATTTAGTATGGCTTTCCCTAGATAAAAATGCTTTCCCAAATATTTAATTCTTAAGAGAAATTCCATGAATTTAGGGGAGAATACTGTTCATATCTTGTATGATAAAAGAACAGACTACTGCGAACTTGTCTTATGACAAACTGTAGGCCTGTCCTGAATTGTTACCCAGTTCTGTATCAGTATGACTCCTGGCTCTGCCTGAATTGTTTGAATTAGATAAGAGTAATTTCTTAAAAAATAAAATTAACAAAGATTCAAATAACAGATAATTCACCATAACCCTGAGTAAATTGTTCTTGCTGTTCGAAGAAAGGTTTATTTTCCTTTGTACTTGCTTCGACTAGCTTCACTCTAGCAAACTGAAGCTACATAGTTGGACTGGATGTTCTTAGAAGTGCATTCCAACCTTAATGATTTTATGCTTCTATGAAATGTAAGTCATAATATCAGTCTTGTGGCTCTTCTGGAACTTTCTTTTGTTTTGTGATATTCTCTTGGAATTGTGGCTACAGGAACTGGACATGGTGATGGCCAAATACAGAATTACTGGACCTTTCCTTTCAGTGCCCTCTCATGCAGCAGGGAATTGCAGTAGCCTCTTATGACTACAGTTCAAGAGGGTGAGGTTCAGCCTGATTATCTCTTCTGACCTCTTATTTCTGTTTCTGAGCACAATCTTCCTTCCTGAAACTGTGGCTTATATGATTTAGTCTTCCATTTTAATCTTGAGTGCATGACTTGGGCTGCTGTTAAAACTCAAACTGGCTAGCTGGTGTTCAGGTATCGGCCTGTGGTGGTTTAACCTGACAGGTAGCTGAACACCACACAGCTGCTTGCTCACTCCTTCACCCACCCAGTGGTATTTGGAGACAATTGGGGGAAAAAAGGTAGAATTCATAGGTTGAGATACAGACAGTTTAATGGGATGGAAAAGGAAGGGCTAATAATAAAAGAATTAGAATGTACAAAACAAGGGATGCACAGTGCAATTGCATACCACCTGCTGACTAATGCCCAGCTAATTCCTGAGCAGTGACCCCTGGCCAGCTTCCCCCCTAGTTTATATACTGACCATGATGCCATAAGCTATGGGATATCCCTCTGGACAGTGGGGGTCAGCTGTCCTGGCTGTGTCCCCTCTCAGCTTCTTGTGTCACTCAGCCTACTCCCTGATAGGATGAGAAGCTGAAATATCTTTGCCTTTGTGTAAACAGCGCTTAGCAACATCTAAAACATCAGTGTGTTAACAATATTATTCTTACCCTAAATCTAAAACACAACACTGTAACATCTACCAGGATAGAAATTAACTCTGTCCCAGCTGAAATCAGGACACAGTTAATCAAGGGTACTCTGTCTCTCATTTTCATTATCTACCAGTTGATTTTTCCCCTTGATCTTCAGTCTTCCAGTGCAGATCATCTCAGGATAGCTCTCGAACTGAAATGGATCAACTGAAGGCAAAGACTTTAAAGAGCACTCACTGACAATGCAGGTTGCAAGTCCTGCTGAGCAGAAAACTCACACTATTCCTCATGCCCATAGAAAAAAAAGCTATAATTTCTCTGTGTAACATTAGTCTGACTTGGGAGTGGCAGTACCTATTAGGGCCTGCAAATGGAGAGAAACACCTATGAAATTAGGAGTGTTAAACTGCTGTGTAAGAACCCATAATTGATCTAGTCTGAGATCCCAAGATCCATGGAAAAAAGAGAATATTCTTGATTTTTGGTGGATGTACTGGGCTGAAAGAAGAGCTGTATATATTGCAAGTTTTCCTTCCATTGCAGATGTACCAGTTTTGTATCTTGTACTCTATTCATAAAGCAAGAGTTTTGATTCTTATCTGATTTGCAGTAGTTATAGCCTCAATAATTACACTGACTCAATCACTGTTGAAAGAGAAAATGAGAAAAAATGGAAACTAGTGACTCAAAAAGTTATCTTAGTTGTTTTTAAAGCTATCAGTGAAGTGTCTGACCCAGGAGCAAATGGCTGTTTCCAGGTGCATAGCAAATTACAGAATTTCAGTGGAAAGCTCAAAAGGAATATTTTGGTGTCTGAAAAAAAACAAGTGAAGAAATTTTCTGTGTCTTCTGCATAAGGAATGTGACTAGCAAGAGCTGTTAATGGAGTTTTATAATTTATTAGCCTTAATCAAGTTCTAAACCAGCACTCTGTTGGATAGTAAGTCACTGGGAATGCAACAGTCCAAAAGCAAGTCAGATTAAGAGTTTCTGAATTTTTCAGGTATTCACAATTTTTTGTTTTTAAAATTGAGATTTTGCTCTAAGATGTAATGCTCTTTTAGCCTGTCTTGGCACCCTGAGTGAAATTGCTTGCCTTGATTCATACAGTCTGAAACACTCACTTTGGGAGGTGTGAACTCAATCGGCAGCCATTAACCTGGGAACGTGGTGACTCTTAAAAGTTAACTGTTCTCTTGCAAGCTGCTAATGTGTTGTATTTGGAGAGTTTTAGTTTACTGACAAGGTGCAGATTTTTTTTTTCTTTTCGTTGTTGTTTGTGCCTTTTTCCTCTTCCCACGCTAAACTGTCTCTGCCTTCCCACTTTTGTCCTCTCAAGTGAATGGGTTATGGTCCTTTTCAGGAACAGCAAAAGTTTACCAGCAGTATCTGTGGCTGGGTTTTTGTTTAAGAAGATATATATTTAATTTGAGTTATTGTAGGACAAACCCTATTATGTGTTGTGTTTTGAGAGAACAAACAAAACAACAACAAAATCCTCTTTTCCTCAAGGATGTGGTTTAAGAAGCCTGTGACTATAGCAAAAGGGATGCTGCTGAACTACTTTTAACATTGATCTTTGTAGCTGTTGATGAACTATATAATACTTTCCTCCAGTAAGGATTTCCTTGGGCTCCAAGGAAGAAGCCCAGGTATGCTGCCCTCTGCTTCTGCAGCCAGAAGGAGCATACCTCTGGTGAATCCAGGTAGCATCCATGTACAGAGGGAAAGAAGGAATGCCACTTGGGTAATATCTTTCTTTTAGAACTTATTGTACATGTCCTTTCCTGACACTCCGTTTCAGAGTGTTTTGATTATGGTATTTCTATTCCTTCCCAAGGGAGCTATTTCCAGAGAGTCTGTGGAACAGGCCCTACATTATCCATGAATTTCTTCTGGTCCAGCACTGAAGCAGCAACACTGAGAGGTTGATGCCCTACTCGGGTGCAAGTTCCGTCTTAAATTTCTTGAGCGTACTGTCTCTGCTCTTGTGTAATCCAGGGAGTTAAAGTTTGTTCCTTCCCTCTGTTTCTACAGAGACTATCTCCATTAAAAGAACTGTACAGAAAAGAGAAGAGAGCCCCACACTGTGCCTTAAATTGATCCTGATGCATTGTTAGAGTATATGTTGTGGGGTTTTTTTCTGGATATGATTTGGATTTGCACTCAGGACAAGGAAATTTGCCTCAGTTTCTCTTTCTTTGCCTACACTAAGAAAAACAGGAATACCTGCCCACTTCCTTAGGTGGCTTGCTTTCTGACTGTCTTTATATTGGTTCTGTTTTCTGAGTTGGTGTTGTGGTGTTTGTTGTGTTGTTGATGTGTTTTATTTTGCTTGATTTCCCTTCCCCACCCAGTACAAGTTTTTGTCAGTGCTATAGGTGTGTGCCCTGGACTCTACAACGTGTCATCTTTTCTTGAATTTTTGAAGGATGATAAATCACACTAAGCAATGTAGTGCTTGAATTTTGACTCCCTGGAGCTTGCAAGAGCCATCAGAAATTTGCTTTAAATAGCCTGTAGTAAAGGTAGAATTTAATCTTACCTACTTATTAGAGGATTAAGTAAATAAATATGCCCTTCACACAAGAAAGTAGGTCCCAGAATTATGTTCTTTTATTTTTCTACCTACACGCCACTGCTTTCCATACCAGTTGTGTGAATTGGTACATGAAGGACTTGCAGCATGTGGTAACAGCTCGTTCTTGGTCAATACCGAGGTGCATCCATGCCCGAAGGGATTGCTGCACCTCATTTCTGTGCTTCCAGAGTTGTATAAACAAGATGAACAGAGCTTTAACAGTCCAGCTGCGAGTGTCACAATGCAATATAAAGCCTTGGTGTGTGTGCTCTGTTTCAGAACTAACTTCTCTCAACTCTGAAGGAATTACTGCAACCTGGACAAAGCAAGGGCTCAGTACACTTAGCTGGTGTTGGTTTAGTCAGACCTAAACATAATTTTTGCCTTGTGCTACACTTTGCTTCTCCCACCTGTACTCCCCCAGTACTCTGTATAATGTGAGGGGCAAAAGGGTGAGATTACTAAACGGTGAGTTTAGGCATAACTAAAGACAGATGGTTCTTAAATTTGGGTTGAATTTGGCTGTCAGACACCTGGTATAGGTCTCCTCAGTATCCTGAGAGTGGAATGCCATTGGTGATCCATGTTAAATCTACGGACAGTGGTTCTGACAATGGATTATATATTTAATGGTCAGCTTCAGAATCTCTCTCGCCTTTGATCTCCCTTGTTGGGAGTACCATAAGGAACACAGTAACTGGTGCTGAGGAGCATGTTTAGCAGTTACTCAGCTTTTGTAAAGGAGTGAAAGGGATGTGCAAATGTAGGCTCCTACCTCTGCTTCTGAGGTGGGAGGGAGGGAGGGAAAGGAGTGATCTTGTTGACTTGATGATCTTAAAGGTCTTTTCCAACCTAAATGATTCTCTGATTCTATCTGGACTGTGAGGGCTGCAGAAAGGTGCAGCTGGGTGTGGGCATCTGTTACCTAATGTCTAGCCTAGTTTCTGTTGAAATATCTGATTAATTTTGGGGTTTTCATTAATGTGGGTTTTGGGACAAATTAAATGTGACCGAGGTCCCAACAAGGATCTGAAATCTGTTTTCTGCTGAAGAACTCTTTATACAAATGAACAGCAGTTTGCATCATTAAGCACACGCTTCACTGGGGCTGCCCAGCAGGACAGAACACTGAGACAGAACTTGCCTCACGCAGTGCTTTTCTTATAAGGTAAGAGCCACTAAAGCCAAACTCGTGCTTCGACCCATTTGTGTGGATTTTTACAGCTTTTTTGGGGGAGGAGGTAGTTGTTTTACGGCTGTCTGAGTTTGGTGCGATCCTCTTCAAAAGGTGCTTGTATCTTGCATCTCTCTAGATACTAACTAGCAACTAGGTATTTCCCTCCCTCTCCCTAGGCATCCTCCCAAGGATTTACAGTTTTAAAGGTGTGTGAGAGGGTTTGTTCGGGTAGAACTCATCATAAAAAGTTGTAACTTGTTTCTTGCAACAAAGGCAAGTTATTGTTTTGGTTGGTGTTACGCCACCGTGTTTGTCAGTGTCGATTTATGTCAGGCTTTAAATAGGATACCCTGCAATGAGTTTGTTTTCTGGTCGTTTGTAATCCTTTCAGGCCAGCTAACATTAACGAGCGGCAGCATTGCTGTGGCTGGCTTTCTTTTGATCATGTACAGCCCTAGTCAGGAAATGGGTGAGGAGCATGAGTCATGATTACATTGCCCTAATGTGACTGCCCACTAGAAGTTTTCTTTTTGCCGCCAATATGCCTTCCCTTGACACTACTTCTGAAAACAAAATGTCCATTTTGGAGCACTTTGAAATATTGACCTTTGAACAGAGAGATTTATGTTCCCTTGCAGTCTCGAGGCAAAACTCTAAGCAGGAGCCCCTGCAGAGTGCAGACAGAAAACGAATGTCTGCAAAGTGCTTTTCCAGAAGTCTGCAAAGACAGGACTTGCAATACACTGGGCCTCCTTGGGTTCACTGGGTACAACACTTCCCTGACCCACTTGCTTATTCTGTCATGTTACAGAACATGCAACATGCAAGCTTGAAGTCCAGTCTTATACATGGGCTGTCATCTCATTCACCATTTGGCTTAAGCTTTGTCTTAGAGCTGTATTTATCTTTTGAAATACGGCTACAGTAATGGGAAGATAGGTGCTGAGTGCTGGCTGAGGTAAACCCTGAGTGTTGAGAAGGTGGTTTTAGTGGGATTTGAGACAACAGTATTTTGGACAGTTTAATTAAATACATGGGATTTAGAGTTTGAAAGAAATATCAGCTGCTAATCAGTAAACTAGCTTTAGCACCGAATTGCCACTGAGCACTCTGAATATTCAGACAGTACACTTCTGTACAAGTGCTGAGTGTATTAACTGCTTTCAAATTAAACTCATTAACTCTACCAGGTTTTAAGAGCAGTATGTGAAATATGACTATTGGCACAAAGAGTGAATGCACCCTGATACTACTTGATATAGTCCAGAAAATATAAGTCTGATCCATTGAGTACAAGCAACTCAAGCTGACAGAACCAAATGTCTCAGGAGGAAGTGGGGACCCCAGCACTGCTGTCCTGCATGGGGCATCCCTGTCAGCTGGGGCATGTTGCAGGTGGCACTGACATGCTGCAGAGCAGCACCAGAATATGACATGTCTTCCAGTTGTCACTTACTCTTCCAGATTCCTATCTCTGCTCTAATACTGCCTTCAAATAGTAGAGTTGTCTTGTTAGAAGTAGAGTATAAACTCACAGTGAAGATGTAATTTCTGTTTTTTCCCTTTTGTTTCATATAAGGGTGATAAGCCAGTTTAGCTGACATGGACTTGTTATTGTACTAACAACATACTTAAAACTGAATATAGATAACAAAATTTTAAAAGCCCTATTTACTCTGTGATTTCAGCCCCATTCCTTAAAGAGCATGAGTTGGACCAAAAAGTAATGCAGTGAGGATTTTCTTAATCTATTGAAGCATTTCCTTTCTACCACCTACTCCCATTAGTTTGGATCTCATCTTGATGACCGTTCAACTCTCTGAAGAAGGCAGAACTGCAACAGAGCAGAAGATTCATCCTTTTTCTGTGTAATACAAAAAATAAGTCCTATGCAACTTTAGATTTTTCTGTATCTTTATATCTCTACCTCATTGCTAGTCTTTGCATATACAGGGTTCTCTGGCTTTCAAGTTTGTTTTAAAACTAGTTTATCAGCCACTTAAAGATGGTCAATACTTATTTAAAGCTAAACACTCTGAGAAATGAATAGTAAAACTGGTGATTATGATATGCCTATGTCACTTGTGTTTTTGAAGGAGTTGATAAGGAGTATTTGACTTAGAAATGAAGCATATTTGAGAATAGGAGGTCAGGAGTTCAGGGTAGGATTTTGTGGGTTTGGTGGTTGGGGTTTTTTTACTGAAATCTTGCAGGATCCTTGTATTTTAGATTACCTTTTGTCAGCAGCTAGCAGTTAAGGAAATTTTAAGCTAAGGGTCTTTTTCAAAAATAGTATTAATATCTTAACTATCATTAGAAACCATAATTTCAGTATGACAACAGTCTTGGGAACCCTAAGGCAGAAACAAGTGGAGATACAAAGCCATTTTTGCATCAGAACTGCATAAAGTTGGGATGCAATTCCATTGACATTTTTCTTTGCAGAAAAGCTGGTTAAGGATTGCCCATCCCTTCTGACAGAACTCCTTGCTTTCTAAGAGTGATGTCTCAAGAGACAGCTTAGCTGTTTAAATTACTTTTTACAGGTGAGAGTAGCAGTCTCACTCCAAGCCTTGTGATTTTACACCCCTTTCCTAGTTAGTTTCCACCTTGTTGTGTGCTGAACTGGCCTGTAAGGGGTCAAGTGTGTGCACACAGTAGGGGGGAAGGAGAGAATGCCTTTCTGACAGCAAGTTATATTGGGCTTGAACTCTCTTGAAGCGTTGCCATCAGGCAGCTGCAGCTGTTGCTAAGCCTGTCCTGTAAACTGAGTCAGTGGAGAGAGCTGCGGCTGTGAGAAGTTTGTAGTGTGGCTTGTAGGTCCATCTGCCTGTGGAGTGTACAGGGAACTGCGGTGCAGAACCAGGAACCAGAATGAGGAGGGAGAAATCCAAGGTGGGAACTTCTTAAACCAGCTTTGAGAGCAGAGTTGGGCTGAGGAACTACACCCTCTGTTTCAAAAGAGAAAGCCATCTATGCTAACCTCCTCAGAATCACAAAGGACGTGGAGTGTGGATTCATAATCCACTTAAACCGATCTGAGTGCTGGCTGACATCAAAAGGGGCAGTTGAGATTTCAACCGGAGCAGTTTGCCAGGCTTTTAGGTGGCACATCATCAGCTCAGGTTGTAGGGGTTATTTTTTTGTCCCATTTCATGTTTTTACCTAGGGCCAAAGAGAACTAATGGACAAGTTTTTAAGCCTGTCCATCTTGTGGCTTATGGATTTACGGTTCCCAGTATTTGCTCATCTGGTGTGTGACTTTGTAGGACGAGGACTGTGTGACTGTGCTTCAGCACGCAGCCTGTCTGATGTAGTATAACCTCACCTTGGTTGGCTGCAAGAGTTAACATGCTGCACCTTGTACTGACATGTACCTCTGCCTAAATCTGCATGGACTTGTACTCTCCCAGTTTTTGGAAGCCAGTGAACTATATAGCATAAAATCTGTATATATGAATGTACCAGCCAGCAAAGCTAAGGAGAAGGTAAGAAAGAGGGACCTGTTTCAGTCCATAGAGCTGAACAACAGAATACAGTGAGCTCATTAAATCCCTGTCTCTGGAGAAAAGAAGAAAGGAAGGTTTTTATTGTTCTAGAAAAGATGCTAACTTTTCAAAGCTGAAAGCAAGCTGTGATTCAAACCTGTTGAAAGGTGAAAAAAATGCTTGATGAAAAAGAGGGAATTATTTAAGATATTCTAATGAGTGGTCATAAGCACAGTTGCAAAAACAGACTGTACAAGGCATTTAATTTCATATTGCATCACAACCAGATTTTTTAAATGGTAGTCCTCTGCAGTGTCAACAAAGCAGGTATTAAAAACATTTAGAATCTCAGAGTACAGCACCAAAGAGGGATGTATTTCTACTGTGACAATGCAGAGATCTATTTATACAGTATGGGCTGCATAGTATTTTTATGGCCATCTTGCAAATAAGTACAAAATTGTTGTAGGGCACATTTTCAGATGATGGACATTGGTGAGGAAGTATATTGGTGAGGGAAATGGAGAAAGCTCAACTGATTTATTGATGCACAGCTTTGGCACATTGAAATAAAATGTTTCTCTCTTTCTGAAGTATGGCACTGCTTTTTATCTTATAGCATATAAATCCAGTATATTTGCTGGAGAATGAAAATTTGGAAAGACTTCTAGTGCTTCCCCCCACTCCCCCCAAGGAGTAGAGTCTTACTGGACAAACCATGTGATAGAAGCACCACCACTGTCTGTGCTGCCAAAACTTGTTGATTTAATGAATATATGTGTATGTTGATCCTAAAAAAAATAAAATGGAGATGCCCACTCTGAGCCAATAAAAGGCAATGATAACAAATTCTACTTTTTCCAGTATTGTTTATTCTGCTTGGAGAACTTGTTTTTGTTATACCAGCACAAGGATTCTTAAATGGTTTGTAATAATATAATTCTACCCTGTAAATACAGGAAAATTCTTGTTTTAAGATGGTGAGAGTAAGAGCAGAAGTATGATCTTGTTTATAAACAAGGCAGTAATAAGGGGAAGAAAGAAGTGATTTTTATCTTTGTATATGGTGTTAGGGAGAATCATATTGAAATATTGTCACTAATTCCAATCTGCTTGGAAAATGATGTTGGAAAATTGGAGGTGGTTCAAAAGAGAGAGAGGGAGAGACATCTGAAGACTTAAAATTATTCCCCCCCCCCATCACCACATGAGGAATTCCCCCTGTTCACTTTGATCAAAAAGGGTGACTAAGAAACAACTTGGTTATTGTTCTAGTACCTTAACAAGGATGAAGGTTTCTGGTTGATAAAGGGCATTTGTAATATCAGAATGATAAACAAAATAATAACTGGAGACTAAGGCCAGTTGCTCATATTAGATATTTCTTTTTTCTTCCCCCCAAATCAGGTTTGATTTCCTTTGTTTCTTTTTCTTACAAGGTAAACTAAAAACTCGTAAATAATTACTTCATTTCAATATAAAACACAAGTACTTTAATGGTTTAAAATTAATTGAATGCGTTCCCTAGTCAACATAATTTACTCCAGCTTGATCTGTTTGAAAGGGTGCTAAGCAGGGTGGCAAGATTCAAAGTAGTCAACAATTAAAAATTATTTCAAGATCTTGTTTTTTCTTTGTTTGTGAACCTAGGTTTTAGGGAGGTGGAAAAAAGAGGAGGGTGCTGGAGAAATGGAAGATACCTGGAGAGAAAGACACTGTATGCAGCCTGTCCCTGTCTGTGCTTACACTTAGTGGCAATTAACATTTCTTCAGGTGGGCAGCTCATAGCTAGTGCACTATTTGTCTTTGATTTATGTGGAAAAAAGTGGTTTATAGCAACAGAAATTAAAATGTATCCTTATGTGATTGTTGCCCTTTTTTAAAAAATCTCCACAGCTAGAATAGAAAAATAATTAATTTTATTAATAAGGAGCTGGATTGGAACAGGGAAGACTTCAGGTGGACATTCTTCAATAACTGACCTCTGTGAAGTAGACTAATGAACGTAGTCTGCATGTATGGGGAATTTTAAGAGAAGGGTGGACAAACACCTTCACAGCTAGCACATGGTATCTCTGTCTTTTCAGGACAATGCAGACATGAATCAACTGCACCATAGGGCCGGGTCCTCTCTTGACCTGTGCTTCTGTAGCTGTGGGAATGATTTGGGATTCTTTTTCCTTCATTTTCTAAAAAGTGTATGTGATAACACAGTGAAATAAGTTGGATTTTATCTAGGAGAGTCAGTTGTGTGCAGCTGAGGAAACTAGTTGAACTGAAGTGCATTTAGCCTGATTGTTTTTATAAAGTAATTAAATCTGTAACTTTAATCAGAAAGGTGCCAATTCTTTGATGAAAGGAGAAGCAAAGGAGACAAGGACTTCTAACCTCATCAGGAAAGTTGACTTTAATACAGATGAATTCAAAGGCTGTGCCTCTTATAAACAATGAAAATTTAGATAAACAATCTGGAGGGAGAAGTGTTAGTACCTGATGTGGTTAAAGTTACTTAGAAGGCGGTGGCTTTATAAATGGAGAGCTGGTGTCCTGGTATAAAGTGGGCAGACTGGTGGCCTCTTGTCTTCAGAGTCTGATGGTTGATAAGGACACCTAAATTCCCAGGAACATGAGAGGTAAGCTCTGTGGTGCATCATCTGATGCTTTTCTTGTACCTGAGGACTTGGGCAGCTGAGAGTTTGTTTTACTAGCATTCAGGAGTTGTGACTGCATGACTTCAGGCTCCTGTTACAAAACCAGTAAAAATGTGTTTTACACTTAATGTTGTTTCAAACACAGTGAAAGTAACAGCATTCACAAGGACATTCTTAACAGTTTATTTGTACTGCTGAAAGCTAGTGGTAGTTAAAACCTAAAAGGAAGCCCTAAAGCCTAATTATTCTGTGCTTGCAGATACTTCATCATGTAGAAAAGTTGCAGCTGCTTGTTGTGTAGTTCATGTCTGTCTTTTGCTATGTTACTGTGTTTTTATTTGGATATTTAGCTAATGATCAGACTCAGCTTTCTCTTACTGACTTGCTCCACAAGGTAATCCAATGATATTTTAAATTATGCTTTGGAAAGGCCTTTCTCTGAATTTCACATGCTTCTAGTCAGTGATGTGTAAGGCAGAGCCTTTGCAAGGGATTGCTCTGTACAAAGCCTGTAGGCTTCCCAGCACACACAGTTGCTTCTGGCTTTGCTCTGTGGAAATGTGGTTTTCTTCACATAATTTCTTTGCTTAAGGATCTTGGTCTCTTGGGATATTTGCACAAATAAAAGTTTGTACCTTGACCCTTATTTGTCTCTGGCTTTGCAAGCTTAGCTGTTGAGATATTTGCTGATAGTCTGTCCTTTTATAATGGACTGTGGAATAAGCTAAGGCATCCATGGAAGACTTTGACGTCTTCTGTGTAGAAGGTGATGATTGCTGAGTGGACAGAAGGCAGATTGAGAAGTACCTCTAAAAATATTAGTCTTTGTTACCAAGCAAAATACTTATATGAGAGTGTGAAGTGATAGGAATGAAAATGAGCAAGTGCTACAGCCAAACTAAAACTTTAATTTTCACTGGGCTGAAATTTCTCTGGTTTGGCTCATGTTTGGATCTTGTTAGGAGAGGCATATCTTTTCAACTGGAATAAAACCCCTTTCATGTTGTTTTTCTCTTAAATTAAGGTCTTCCACTGTAGGGTGGCAGTCCAGGATTGTAGACTTCTGGGTTTCTGGTAATTTCTCATTCAGCTTTCCAATTAGGCTATACTATCCAATTAGTCACTTAGTCAAAACAGAGACTCTTTTAGCAGTAAGATCAGAAAAAGGTCTAATTTTAAGACAAGGTGAAATTTATTGGGTGGCCTGATGTCAAGATTGCAGTGTGTTGTGTCCCTTCTCTTAGCCCATGTGCACTTGGGATTCCATTAAATCTTGTTGAGTGCAGAGAGTGTGTTAAGATTCTTGCAAAAATTTTGTGGATAAATTTTTTAGCTTTCTAGGATTTTGAGCTGGAGTCTTAGTGTTGTTAGGCTTTTCTTCATTTGCCAAAGTTTGATTTATATATTTTTTTCTTACTAAAAGAACTACTTTATATATCTATGTGTGTGTATGTATATATGCTATATGTTATATATTGATATGGGTTCTTCCTTATTTAATTGCAAATTAAGTATAAATAAAAATAATATTTTGGGCTTAGTGAATATTTCCAGATTTATTGGTTTGAAGTAGGTTAAAATCTGTACTCCTTTAGGCAGTAGTTGACAAAGAGGATAGGTATGCAGAAACCAAATACAGTTGCCGTTAAGCTAGGTTATGTTGTACGTGGAAGGCCTGTCCATTGAGAAGGGAGCCCTTTGCTTTTATTTAAAAGGTGTAATGTGCAGATTTCCAATACTGTGAGTACTGAAATCTGCAGTAAGAGTAGCCTTTGTTTTCAGCAGAGAAAGTGGTGCTTGCACTAAGCATGTAATTGTGAAATTTCTTGTCTTCAAATGTAAAGCCTCTTGCAGTGGCCAAATGGAAGGCAAAGCCTTCCCAATTAAAGGGACTGCTGTATAGAGAGGGCTTATAATTCTTGATAGTGGAGCCTCTTGAAGCATCCTCTCAGTAGTAGTGTGGTTTTACACTGCCCCTTACTGGGGCTCTCTCGTAGTGCAAGAACTAAAGGAGATCTGGATGTCCGAAAAGTTTGTGGTGCTTTCAGAGTTTTTGTAGTTTTGTCCCCCCTGAGCTTTAAGCTAAGTAAAATACAGTGCTTTTCTGGTGCATCAAAATGGCTTTTTTATACTAAAAGTTATTTTCTTTTTAGTGTTTCCTGATGTTCAGATGTTTCATGTGTCCTTCAGGTTTTTTTTAAACCTCCTTGTGGAGTTTAGTGATAATAGTTTTTGATACACATCCTCACTGGTGGAAGCCATGAAAGCTTTGAATGAACTAGCATTTATCTTTCATTGTTAAACAAGTGACAGACGGGCATGACTTTGAACCACATCATTACACTGCCATTCATTCAAATTAAAAGACCTGAAAGACTGAGAAATTAGAATCAGAGAGAATTTGACCTGTTATTTCTGGGAAGTGAGACAGAGCTGAGTCCACTAGATAAACATAAAAAAAACCTCACCGTTTGTCTTTGTTTGATAACAGTCTTCTCTGTAGAGTTGAGGACATTTTGTTTAGTTAAATGGGTTGCTTGGGCAGAATGATAAACAGGGGCAGAAAGAGCGCAGTGAATTTTAGAGTTTAAAATTGCTCGGTTGATTTGACTAATCAGTTCAGTTCCTGTTGCAGGTGGCATGCATAAAGATCTTAGGAGTTACTTTTCTATCTTGCGGTATTGACATGGAGTAAATGGAATGTCAATTTCCTACTATACTATAGATCCTAATGAATTTCCATTTTGTTGTGTAGAAGGAAGTTTTGAAGTGCTTTTAATTGATAGATGTGATCAATTTTATTGTCAAAATTGATCTTAAAAGTATAAAATGCTCTCATAAGTTATTGAACATTGGGCTTATTTTGTATTTTAACTTTCAACTGTTTACATCTGATATTTTGTGGGGGAGGGCTTTTCAACATTATCAAAGTGTGGTAGATATGTGGTGGGAATCAAAAACCAAAGCACTGACCTGGCTAGACTCCCAGCTCCCCTTGTGATGCACAGTTAAGTACCCCACTGCAGGAACTAATTACTGCGGTTAAAGGATTTGTTAAAATGCTTAAATGCTTCTTGACAACCTGGGTGTGTAGGCATACAGAGCTGAGTTTTAAACCTGGTGATTCTTGCTGGGCTTAATTTGGTGAGGGAAAAAGCCTGCCAGGGCATGGATAAAAGTCAGCAAAAGTAGCCCTTGTTACAGACAGCTTCCCTCCACTTATGGTATAGAACAGTCTTTCTGTGTAAAAGCTGAAATCTCCTTTACACAGTGAGGGTGGCGATGGACAGAGTGATGGATTTGTAGCTGAGTATTCTGATGAGAAGGGGTGATCTGTGGTGCATGGACTTAATAGAAGAAAGGATAAAAATGTCCAGGAGAAAAAATGCATTTATTCTGAGATTGTCCAAGGGTTAGGAACTGGCACCATAAGGAAGAAATACACCATTAAAGTATTAACTAAGAATGTTTTTCAATAGCTTGTTGACTTAGTAGCTTGTTAGCCCTATCAGGGCTAACAAGCTTAGCCCTTTCAAAGACCACATTCCAGTAGGACAACATGGTTTGCAAAGACTGTTTCAATTGGTTGCACAGAGCAACTCTGAATCACTGTGGCCTCATGGTCTGCATAACTCATGAGCTAGTCTATAACTAACTGCTATGAAGAATTCATGTAGACTAAAGAATGTAGTCACAAGAATCAGTCTCCTCTAAGGCATGTGCATTTGGATGTTCCTAACAAATTGTAAAGACTGGGACCAGCTCTTTTTGCTAGTTCCTAAAACTATCCTTGTAAATGGGCGCAATTATTGGAAAT
This sequence comes from Rhipidura dahli, assembly GCA_013399225.1. Taxonomy (NCBI): domain Eukaryota; kingdom Metazoa; phylum Chordata; class Aves; order Passeriformes; family Rhipiduridae; genus Rhipidura; species Rhipidura dahli. The sequence continues at coordinate 4,622,920 of VXAC01007011.1, read as the reverse complement.
GTTATTGGTTACAGTTTGTGAGTGTTCCAGCACTAACTGGAAGAATCTAAATACTAATTTAATTATCCAGTTATCTAATTTGAGATATACTCCATATCCAAAAAGGTTTCCTGAATGACTCTGTCAGTCTCCCTGGATCTACCAAAGCACCTAATGTTGTTGAATGTTATAAACGTGTTTCTGCATGTGGTCTCAAAGGTCAGCATTTATAATGCCAGAATAAGGAGAAGAAAGATTGAGATGGTGATATTTATCAAATGAATTATGCTTAGCAACTGTGTCTAAAAAACTCTGACTTCAAAAAAACCTACGAAGTCAGAGAAAGGTTAGCTAGCCTTGTTAATCTGAACTCTTTTATCCTGCCTAATGAAGGGAAGCAACATCATAAAGCTAATCTGCAGGCTGGAACTGTCAGTACCGGTACTAATTTTGGGGTTTGGTAAAAACAAGACTGAATGAACCATGAAAAATAAATTAATGATAACCTGATTTTGTATCCCATGCAGGTTTTCTCAAGTTGTGGAAGTAGCAGGGCATTTGGTTGCTAACTTGACCCCAAAACTTGTGCTGTACCCTGCGAAGAGCTGACGTGGGAGACATTTACCTTCACATACTCCACAGTTCTCTGTATCAGAAGAAAAAGACTTTGTGTGCCAGAGATTGGTTCAAAATGACGATGTAACATTGCTAACACTGAAGGTCTCCTGAGGAGAACTGGCTTTGTAAGAGGCTTCTCATTCCCTCACCTTTTTTTTTTTTTTTTTTTTAAATAACTACTTCTCTCAGAAACTACAAGCAAGATGCCAGCCAAGACACCTATCTACTTGAAAGCTGCTAACAATAAGAAAGGGAAGAAATTCAAACTAAGGGATATCTTATCTCCTGATATGATCAGTCCTCCACTTGGAGATTTTCGTCACACCATACACATTGGAAAAGAGGGACAGCATGATGTTTTCGGAGATATCTCATTTTTGCAAGGCAACTACGAGCTTTTGCCTGGAAATGAAGGTAAAACCAGAGTTAGCCAGTCTGGTATCCATAGTGAATTCTTAAGGGCAAACAGCACTTCTGAATCCATGTTTACAGAAACTCCATCACCAGTGCTCAAAAATGCTATTTCCCTTCCTGCCATTGGGGGTTCTCAAGCCCTTACATTGCCTTTATTGTCACCAGTGACATTTAATTCAAAGCAAGAATCCATCAGGTCATCAAGAAATCCTAGACTTAGCTGTGAGCCAGTAATAGAAGAAAAACTGCAGGAGAAAGGTAAAGAGATGGAGGATGAAGTAACATACAAAGATGACATATGGGAGCAAAATGGTTCTTCTTCACATTTTACTAATGGTAGTGACAGCCACTCATCCAGCTTTTCTGAACGATGCGCTGATTGGCAAACAGTTGATTTATTGGATGACAGTCGGCTTTCGTGTGAACTAACCAAGACAAAGACTAAGTCAGAAGAATCCCTTTCAGATCTTGCAGGTTCTCTTCTCTCATTACAACTTGACTTGGGGCCCTCGCTTTTGGATGAGGTCCTCAATGTAATGGACAAGAATAAATCTTAGAACTGGTACTCCATTGCTTCTTTATAGGTGATTCACTTAAACAAAAACAAATAAAAGACCACAGTTCAAAAGCAGACACTTAAAAATCAGCTGTATTTGCAGTTGTTTGACGGGTTTTCTAAAAATATTCTTAAAATACTATTTTTTTACCTATTGTTTTTCGTGATTTTTATTACACTAAATTCTCATATCAGGAAGGTAAATTTTAATAATAATTTTCAGCAAATATAAAATGTTTTTAAGTACCAGTATTAATGATCAGAAACTTAAAAAACAGCATTTGAGGATGATACTGATTGTGGCATTTGGTTAGTTCACTCCTACAGGCTTCTGAATACATGAGAATCTCTTAATGTCAGAAAGGAGACTGATATTAATTATTCACTTTTATAAATTATTACAATATCACTTTTTGTATAGGCTTCTTTCTAGAACCTTGTGTTTGAGGGTTTTATAGTGTTTATCTTCACTTTCCATAGTACCATTTCTGTTATAAATTCACCATAACTATTTTCTTGGTCTTATACTACCACTCTGAATTCAGATGTGAACAGTTTGAAGGCTTTTCCAGCTTGAATACCTGGTCCAGAGTCTCAGCTGCTTTAAATGAGTATGCATAAATTTTACACAAGTTGAGGCTTGGGCCTGACATTGTATATGAAATGTTATGTTGTAAACAGGTGACACATGCAAGATATTATGGTTAAATTATTTTAAAAGTTGAAATATATTTTCTGTGTGCATATTGGCTTTTTACTGCAGAGCCTACACATACAGTATCTCATCAAAATAGTTGCTTGGCATTATTGGTGCTCTTCTGAAAATTGTATATTGGTGTGTTTGAGGAGAAATATGTATTAATAGTCCTTGCTTTTTTCTTCATTTATTTCCACAACATGCTTAAACTTGCGACTGATTATTTTAATTTTTGAAGAAGGCACTGGTTATTCACGATGCTAGTGATGTGTGCAGCAACAACCAATGTTTGCAAAATGTGGATCCTTCAATACAATATCTACATGGATTGCATAAAAACCTTGTGCAATACAATAAAAAAACCTTTAAATTGCTTTGTCTTTGTGATTCACTACACAGCCTCACCAAAACACCAGGTTTTGTTTTCTCCTATAAGTAAACAGACTAGCTGCAGAAATTTGAGACTAAGGGGCAAAGCAATTCTAACTTAATTCAGTTGATTTCTCCACTTTAGTTCCAGAGGTTTTAAGGGCAAGCTCCAAGCAGATAGGACCCTCTGCGATATATACACTGATTTTAAGTTAAAGGCTGATAGGGGGGTAATACTTTGGGCCCAGTGAAGTTAGTGGCAGAGTTCCAGTAGCTTTCACTGAAGTCTTTTGGTAAAATCCCAACACTGTTTGTGGACAGTTATTCATTAGATAACCATATTTACCTGTATCTTCCTATAAGAACATGTGAGTCATGGATTATTTAGTACATATTATATTTATCCTCAAAATTTCTAGGGCATCAATGCCAAATAATAATGTTCCTTTGGCATGTTTTTGGAACTTAATCTTTACCCCTGTTAAACACATCTATTATTGTAGCTGAATGTCTCATTAATGCACAGTCTCCCATATTATTACTGAAAGTGAGGAAATGAGATGTAGAATGCCCAAGAACTGTGTTTATTTTTACGATAATGTTTAATTGCCTTTAACTTCATATTCTCTGTGTGTAAGCCTGGATCAAATTTCCAATGTATTCATAATCCAAGAAGAATGGTGATGACTGTAGTGCTTTTTCTGTTTTAGAAAGCATGTTCAAAGCTCTGCTTGGCCATGTTTCTTATGGGACCTGGGGATTTAGAACCTAAAGAGAATTTAGGCCAAAACTTTCACTGCAAAAATCTGTCACTCATTAGCATAGGGGAAGTTTGGGTGAAATTGGCAATTAGACATTTTCTGTGTAAACTAGCTTCAAATACCATGATTAGAACATTAAAAGTATTTGCTGAATAGAAAGTCATTATCTCGTAGGGCTTTCCAAGAAAGTATTCTCTAGAAAGCAAAACCAGATTCTATTAGCAGCTCTTGCAGTCATGTAATTTTTGCTTTGTCCTGTTTTATACTTTATTTCCTGGCTTAGACTGCTGAGAAGTGTCTCACTATTGCAGGATTTTTTTTTTGTCTGTATTATCCTTTCTATGTTATTGCTCTTCTAAATTTGTAAATCCTTAAGTCTTATGATGAGGGTGGGTGGTCTGAACTAAAATAACAGCCATAGCTCCAGGCAAAGAAACTACTGTGTTGTGGAGGAGAACCTTTCCTCATGTCAAGAACAGGACTTTTGCACTGGCAAAGCAGATTTCATATTTCTTTAAAGCTTTCTTTTTATTCCCCTCAAAAGCTGGATCCCTGAATTGTTCAGATCTGCTCAGTCTTACGTGTAAACACCTAGAAGATGCAAAGTTGAAATGTGCTCAGCTTCTGTTCTGACATGGTCTTCTGTAAAATACTGCTTTGTGTAATCTGATTTGGCATCTCATCTGTCAAAATATAGCTTGTCAGATCAAAATCTAAATTTGAAAAAAGTGAAAGTTTTACCCCTCTGAAGCCTTGATAAAGTTCTTCACTGAAATGAGACTTTCCAAGAAGGAGTTGCATGGCAGTTCCCCGAAAACCAATACCCTGCTGCAAGCTGGCCTTTTGGTTACTGTATCAACAGGATGGATGGATGGATAGATAGATTAGATAGATAGAGAGATAGATAATCTCTATCTATCGAGAGAGATATCACCAAGTTGCCTTAGATATTGCATCAATTTTCTGTGTCCACGGGAAAAGTGTGCTAACTGTACAACTGCACAGAAAGTTCCACAGCTGCTTCATAAGCTTTCTAGTATGTCAGAAAGCACTTTCCCATCACTTCTAGCTGCAGATTTCAAGTGGAGGCCTAGAGCTGTAATCTAAAGCTGCCAAAAGAAGAAAGCAGAGGCATATGTCTACTTCTTACATAAGTATTTGCTGAGTTTCACATCTGTACAATCCTGCAAGATGAGCTATACACAATACAATAGAAAAATATACATGAAAGTCCAATAATCATCCAATTGAAGAACCTTTGAACTCCTGTCTCTGTTCCCCAGCCAGCCTGAGATGATCAGTTTAGTGCTGAGGGTGTCAGTGGGAGGTAGAGAGCAGGTCAAATGCTGAGAAGTGCACAACCCCACATGGACCTCTGTCCATTTCTAAGAAGGACCAAATCCAGACGTTGAGAAGCAAAACAAGCCCCCAAACTAGATCTCAACTGAAGGATGGAAAGCAGCTCGACAAGGAGGTTAGCAGAAACCCTGAACTTGAAATCGTACTTCTCAAGCTTCAGTTTACTGAAGGTATCTATTTCCTTTCACCTGTTTACCCATACCTGTACAAAGTGTATACAGGACAGCACCATCTGGGTTTGTTGGCAAATGGGTATAAATAACTGTATGTTATGTGAACATGACAGAAAAGGGCAGAAAATCTATTAAAAAATAAATCCAAAGGCAGTCATAAACAAGTCAAAACCTTGTTTAAGGATGATTTTATTTTTTTAGTCCTTTTTCCTTTCTACATTTATTGGTGTTAAAAAGAAAGCTAGTTAAGAAGCTTAGAGCTGAAGGATATTACCTAATTTGTGTAGGAAATTCTCAGCAACAGGAATAGACTAAGGCCAAGTTTCAAAAAAGCATAGGAGGTACTGACTCAATTTTTTTTCCTTGCTAAAATTAGTGAGAGAAGAGACAGTTTGGGTAGCTGCCTCTTTGAGGGTGTCATTCATGACCAGAATCAGAAGCAGCTGTTTGAGATGGCTAATGTAAATAACCCAGATGCAAGCCTAGCAGAGAAGGTGCTGGATCTGGCATAGTGAGACCAAATAAAGTTTGAATGATGCAAAAAAAAGCTGAGACACACTGGACTTCATTCCAAGGAGAGAAAGAAACAGTTGTTGTAAATTAAATAAATTAGTGACCCAGCTGGTCTGCTTGCATCTATTTGCTTTTCCCTAGGAACACAAAGTATGGCAATATATCTGTTTCCTATAATGCTTACATTTTATGTGTTATTAAAGACGTTTCCTGACTCCAGATGCAAGGCTGGATCCATCACTAATTGCTTCTCTCTAATTAGTATTTTACAAGTGCTAGAAAATCAAGGAAGTACCTAATACTTTCTGTTTACTTTTGAATATTGTAAGTTATTTTATCCATGTAATAGTTATAAATGGACGGATTGTCTCCTAGTATAAATTAACACTGCTCCAATACAATCACAGATTCAGATTTATACCAGGGTATTCCCAAAGAGAAATAAACTTCCCAGATTATTTACAGCAGAGAGAATGTTCTTTTTCATAGGTTCCTTGTAGGACCCTACACATTGTTCAAGCTATTTATCTTCCTCATTGCCTAAGATATTTCTAGCTTGTGCTCTAGGTTTGTGGGTGGGTGACTTCTAGCCTGTACTGTCTCCTTTGCTTCTTAAGGTAATTATAAATTTAGGAACCTTTCTTCTGTAGAACCTCCCGTCCATGAGCTATGGCAAGGGTGGAGACCAGACCTAAATGGGGCAGGGACTGAAGGCCCTGGTCTGAGATTAAATGGGCCTCCTGAGCCAGTGGACGGGGTGGGATCCAACTTAAGAACCCTGACAACGTCTGGCAGAATTTTGTGGGTAATCCTTTTGATCAGAAGATGAAGTTTAATTTTATCTTCAGTGAGTCATAAATAGTCACAAAAGCCATCTAACACACAATTAAATTTTGGTTCAGTACAAATGAAAGAGCCTTGGGCAATTCCCTGTTTGCTGTGTAGGACGGAACCAGCAGTCAAAGAAAATTCTGTTGAGCCTTTTGCTCACTTAGCAAATTGCCATTGCTATTCCAGGGCGCTTAACTGCCCTACTAAAAAATGCTGCAGTCTTAACAGACGAAGTGCTGGACTATAATAGTAATCAAGAATAAAGTTGCATCCACATATTGCAAAGGTAAATTTCACACCAAGTTAGGTATCAGCACTTAGCCAAGTGGGTCTCTCGCCAGTCCTTGTGGCTTCCTTTCAGCTCTAAGTGCTTTGAGGTCACAGTCCCCAGATATTCCCCAGATATTGTCACATTACACTCTAAGATAGTCTCACGCACTTGTGAAAGGCCAGTAGACCTGGGCCTTTCCTTGCATTTTTTTGCCAGGCTTCTCCATATATACTGTCAGCTCAGTTGCACTTAATGAAAGCAAGTCAGGCTCAAACCCAACCCAGAGCCACAGCCAGCCATGGTGGAAACCACTCACCATCCTCAGGGCTATCTGTTGGAATATCAGCTGGAGTCAGACTGATCAGTGAGGACTCATGGGAGGAGACACCCAGAAATGGTCACATCACTGGGAATGTGAAAAATAATGCCATCTATTGTGCCAAACACATATCCTGGGGATCTAGACCCAAGAAGAACCATGACAAGTCCTTCAAGATTCACTCTTGGGAAAGTCACCTTTCTTGAGCTTGGAGGAGATGGCCCTTGAAAGTAAAACATCTCTCCTGGATCCTTCTTCTCTCCTAAACTGTATCCCCTGGGTTTCTTCTGAGCATACCCCTGACAGGTTAGAGTCTGCTCTCCTGAAGTCTAAGGTTGTGATCTTGCTTTTGCCTGTCTCGCTCCTCTCAAGATCCAGAATTTTTCCATCTCATGATCTCTGCACTACATCCAAGGCTGTCCCCTAAACTTCAAATGCCCAACAGGTTGTGATTCACATGGACTAAAAATGCATTCTTCATTATAGCATAGGATAAGCTCTAGGTTACTCATTAGCTGCCTGCCTACAGGTAAGATGCACACTTAAAAAGAAAAATGTGCATTAAGAATAATAATATGAAACACATGCTCATTGTCACTATGTTTAGACAACTGGAAGAAAAAAATGCCTTAACTGGAAACATTTATGCCAGGCTCCTTACAAACCTGTCTAAAGGCAGTATCAGAACCAAAAGAAATAATTTAAAATGCTTGGAGTCCCTGCATCTATTATATAATGTAGTAACTGCGTGGCTTATTTATTTTCTAATATTTATTCTCTTTGTAGGAAACAGTGCCAGCCAATACTTCCAACTTCTGAGTGATACTGTAGCATGTTAGCTCAGGGCTTCCACCTATTCCTTTTTGCTGAAGCACTGTGCTTCAGTACAGAAGGATTTCTGGGGATATATTCCCTTTTTCTCTGCCGTAATTTCTAGTAAATTTCATCTGGTGGAAAAATTGTGGGAATATACTTAATCATAATATTTCTATTTCCTCTCCTGGCAGATGCACATGATCCTGCAGTTCATGGTTCATGTATTTATGTTTAATCATCAAATATTTCCTGAATTCAGAAAAGTTTTACATCACTTGTTATGTTGTCCAAACTGCTCTCACTAGAAAAATGTGGATGGAGACAGCAAGTTAACAAACCAACTGTAAAGGCTGACCTTCTGTGTCTGCAGGGTTGCAAGGGCTTTCGCTTCATTTGATGTATGGAATTACTTTTGAATGTAAGCTCCAAACAGGCTAAATTTTAACTGGGGTTCTATAGTGAGCCATATGTCCTGTGGCAGAGTTGTGGAGGTCCCAGGCACACTGAAGAGGTGCACACTAAGGAATACTATTTCTCATACGGAAAGTAATGTGCTTTCCAGCGCTGATAGTTGTGCTTGCACTGGCACAGCTGAAGGGAGTTTCCCCTGGCACTTCAGGGCAGACAACCAGGCTAACAAAAGAACAAAGGGAAAGAGGAGGATTTCTCTGACTACAGCATTAACCTGAACTTCTAAGCTCTCTTGATTCTAGCACAGACTTGGTCTGTGCCATGAGCTTGGGCAATTAATGTCTAGATTAATCACTAGAATAAGAAAGATGACACTGTGCTTCTAACTATGAAATTCTGTCAAATTAGGTGAAGAAAATTATAGGTAAAATAGTTGGAGGGCCATGCTTAGCCTAAGAGCATTAGCTGGGTAATCTAAGGAGTACTGCTATATGGAACAGCAGTGCTTTAGTAGACTATACACAACATGGTATTATAAACACCTACATTCAACAAACTGTGTAAGATTTCAAAGATACACAACTTAAATTCATATTTTCTCCAAACTTCCACGAAAAGCTGTATCATTTAAAGGGAAAAATCTAGGCTTTGCTTTCAGTTTGAACAATAATCAACCATAAGGAAATATGATTACTTGGAAAAGAGGGCAAAATAAGATAGTGATGGCTTCAGGAAATCTAATATTCAAGAATTACAAGCAAGGCATTTAACTTACTTGTTTGACTATTATTGTTTGTCTTTTTGGAACTGTGGTGGGGGACAAGGACTATCTCATCCTATGTCTGGAGGTCAGTTTGAATAACCTGGCTGTCACAGTTCAAGAAATAATACAACACACGGCCAGCAACAGAGTGGATATTCACTGCACGTGACACCTCAGCAGAGGTCAAATTTGTGCAGAACCAGTTAAGTGTGAACAGGTGTAACCATACCACCATGAAATGGCTCTCTGATTAAGTTGATCTAAGCGAGGCATGGGACACTCTACCCTAATGGTATTTGTAATAAACTATCCTGGAGCCACAGAGTATCTGACACTATTCCTGAAGCAAGCCAGAAAGAGAAACAGACATGCCTAATTAGTGCTGCATCATGAAAAATATTTATCTTGTCAATATTGTGGATTGATCCCTGATATGGGAGTAACCAGAAGATATTTTCCTTTCCTACAGTTACTGACTGGAAAGAGGGAAACTGTAAGTAGTCTGCGTGTGGGGTGGCATCCTTTTCACCAAATAATTTCATCAGGATGAGAGATGGTCATATAGAAAGGGGATTACTTTGCACTTCATGCAACAAAGCCAACTCTGATATAGCTGGCCCACAATCTCTGGGAGGCTGTGGCATTGCTAGTGAAGTCTCAGTGCATTTAACCAACTAAAAACCCTGTAGGCTTTTCCACTTAATTTAGAAATTTGTTCTGACTATGTTGGCATTGAGCAATGGAGACAGTGCACATGGAAGCTAAGAGCCCTCAGCGGAACAGCATCATGACAAAGCTAAAGCATGCCGAGCTCCCCTCTGCCACCTATGTTCAGTTTCTTCTACTGGAAACTGAGCATAGGATTGGAAAAGGAATGTCTGCTCTGATCTCAAACAGGATGTTGCCAGGGAATACCCAATAGACAGAAGCCCAAGAGCACAACACTTTATGCACAGTCCTAAAGCCTTCCCCTGCTGGAATTGTGGGCTTTGCCTCTTCAACCATGCACCTTGTGAAATGTGAAAGTGTGCCCGCTGTGCCTTGTTTTCTGTGAAACTACACACTTTTCCATTTGTAGGGCTCCTCCTGTAGGTCTAAAAATGGAATACGGATTAAAAAAATGTCCCATCTCCACTCTTAACTTGTATTTGCAAGGTGCCTTCTGAAAGCTTCCTCACTATATTAAATTATAAGCATTTGGCCCTTAGCATGTTGGAAGATGCATCATACCAGTGGGCAGATCTGAGAAAAGATCATGAGTTAGTGGCTGACCCACTGGATAGTGCGGCTTTTTCTGGTATAGAATAAAACCCAATCTGTAACATTACATGCATTTTAAGATATAACTATGCACATTCATACAAATAAACCAACATTGCTAATGCTTTAGCGTTTTTAAGAGCTTTCATGTCTTTGGGAAAAGAAAATCCTGATTTTGTTCCCAAAGAACAGAATCCTGTATAGACACTCTCATGTCGAAAAAGGGCTCCTTTTATGCTACACCCTTTTCTGCTTTGGGAGAGTATAGGCATAATAGAAGGGTCCCTCTCTGCTGTCTAGCTGCTTATTTCACCCTGACAGAAACAAGCCAAGGTTTCCAAAAGTACTTCAGGATTCCATACATATATGAATACATACTGAGATTTCCAAATTGCATTTCTTAGAAAGTCAGGCAAATTGTGTACTGTGTTGCAGCCCACACAAAAGTCTAGAAAGTCAGGGAAAGTATAAATTGATGCTAAACTTGACTTACTGTTTTGATACTCAGATTTGTGCTAAGTGGAAATAAATTTAAGTACTACTGAGTCCAATTTTGTATTGTTTGTTCATTGTTTCTTAACACATCTTTTAATCTGCTGTGGACAATTCTACCTCTTCCTTTTTAGGAAATGTCTCAAAGATGTAATTTAAACTATCTCATAAAAAGTTCTTCACTGTCAGGCAGAGATATGTGCAATTGGACTTGGGCTTGTGCATGGCTATTTTTTGGAATTTGTGAACTGTTTCCTTTTAGGGGTAAATTTATTGGCAGGACAAACTTCCACTGGTCTTCATTCAAGGGAGGTGAACACATACTCTTATTGGTATTCTATACCTGCTTGTTCCCTTATAGTTTCTACCAGCATTAAATTTATATTACAATTAATAGTCGACAAGTGCCAGCTTTTCAGATCAGCCAGTTTTGTTCATTTTTTTTTATGCAAAACCTCTGCACATGAAGGAGTCAAAGTGGGGAAGACACGCAATCTGAAATACTGAACTTCAATATTTTCCTTCTAAACCTCCTGCAATAATCCATTCCTAATTAAATCTACATTTCTTTTGAATGTGCTTTCCTGTCCACTTGGTGTTTTCTAGTTACAAATGTGTGTATGGTATAGGAGAGTTTAAAAAGATAAGCAGCTTTTTTCACATTTAGAAAGCTGTGTTACTGATAAATTCTCTTAGACATTCTAACTGAGTAAACCAAGAGTTCATAAGTTGCCAAAGAACATTTTGAAAAGCAAAATATGACATAGTTTTGCTGGTTTTCCTTCTCTCCACAATAAATAGCATTTTACATACATACTATAAAACTCAGTGATGTCCAGACTTGATAAAGAAAAGAAAAAAAAAGAAACAATGAAGTTCCTCAAATCCATCCATAAAGCTGTAACAATTTACACTTGTGAGAGATTCTCACATTACCAGTTAGACTTGAGGAAATTAGGATTTCTCTACTGTAAAAGTGTTTGACAAGCTGAAAGATGTAGACATGGCCTGAGTATACTCTGAGCCCATTGTGCTCTACGAATTTTCTTTTGACTATGTCAACTAATTTTTACAGTGAAATTGTGTTTAGCTCCTGTGGAATGAAGGAAGAATTAACACTTCAATATACATTATCTATATGTCTCAGTAGTTGTCAGAATGCAATCAGAAGTAGAGCTTCTGTGGGAAGGTATATGAGTTTATAATGCCCCAATGATTCTGGGTTTGCCCCCTTCCTCTCTCCTCCAGTCCCTTGTAACGAGGCCACAGTAAAGTACTAAGCTTGTCTTTCTTCTGGCCACCACCCCTTAAGCAGTCTAGAGCCCAAGAAATGGTTACAGAAATGAATACTGAGTTGAGAAATCTTCACAGAATCCCCAGTTATATTTCCAGTAAAACATAGGTGGCCTTGGAAGTTTCCCACTCAGCCCACTTCAGACTGGATCTGAAATTTAACCATGACAGGATCCTACTCTGGAATAACATCATTCAGTGTACCTCTGAAGGAATCAGGTATCCCTTGAATGCACAGATGATCCCCACTTGTTTTCTATGGTAACTTTTTCCTGATGTTTATCTTGGGGAAATTTCAAGATGATCTCATAAGTCTTCTTAATCTCATCCATTTATAGGATTGTTTTCCCCTTCTCTTCTATGCACTGCTGGATCCAACTGGCTCAAATCCTCCCTACAGTAAGTGTTTTGCACCAGAGATAGTTTTTTAAATGTGTTTTATAAATAAATAGTTCAGATCTTTGGGTAAGATTATCCATTAGTGGAATACACTGAAAAAGAATAACTGATATTTTTACAGTATGCCTACAATCACCTACCGTAACAGATGAACAGTTTCTTCTTTCTGATCAGACAAAATATAACAAGAGATTTAAAACCAGCAAATCTAAACCTGAGCATAAAAAGATGTGGCTCTAATGCTTTGCTTCTGTCTGTCTAAGATTCATGAAGAGCCAGTCATTTTAAGAAAAGCCACACACCCAAGCAAGGCCTCATTGTGTTGCATGGAGATGTGGCAGCCAAGCAGACACCTCTGGATCAGCAAAAGAGCAGGACAAAGACACTGTCTTTAAAGACCCTTTTTATCTGTTCTGACTAGAGGGTTGGAAGGAATTTCATCAATAGCATGAGAATACTAAGACACAAGAGGAGTGTAGGATACAGTCTCTGGGTGTAAAATAACAGAATGAGTATTCTAGGAACAGCCATGAGCCTGCTCAGATGTAAAGACAAAGTCTTTTTGCAAAGTTATTTATTAATACAGTGCTGCAAAACAATGTAGCTTTGAAATTATTTTCCTAAGTTCCTAAGATGTCAAAGAACACATTTCGTAGGAGAAACTGCTCTGAGGAAATGCTGACAAATCCTTCATTAAAGGTAGATACCTGCCTATATTTCTCAATAAAATTTTTAAAATGAGCACTTTACAACAGTTATGAAAACCACAACCACACTTTCCCCCCTACTCTCTCTCTCCTCAGTTGTAGAAATAACAAAAAGATCATTAAAATCAGAACCTATGTGCCTATAATGCTTACTGTAGGAAATCAAGCGAATTCGTTTTGTATTTAGTTATTAATGCAGCGAGATCTGAAGCTTGTCCTTAGTCCTACAAGTAACAAATTCCAAATGCAGCAAAGCCAAGTCCATTTTTCTCTTGTTCACAAGGGACCCTGGACTCATCTCATTGTTCTTGTGGAATTCATGTGCTGTGTGAAGGTCCTGCTCACTGGTGGAGAGGCAGTGGTTGGAATTATTTCAGTACATTTGTTTGTAGACTAGGTCTTTAAAAGATAAAACTGCATTCAAGTCCCATGTTATAGGCCCTTTCATAGCAAGGACAACCCTAATCTTAAACCCTTTGTTTCCACTGCTGCTGTCATAGCTCCAGCATTTCACTCTTGCAGCAGCTTTCTGTTTTTTCCATTCTAAAATCATTAAGGGTCAGTTTGCACCCTCGTGCCAGTGCTGTCTTTTACCCTAAACAGCTTTTTTTCCTAGTGTTTACCCCTCTTCACCACCGAGTTTGTCGTCAGCTTTCATTTTCTCCCTTGATCTTAATTCTCCTAGACTAAACAATCTGCTCTATTTCAATCTCTTAAAAGGCCTTTAATTCCCTAACGACCCTTCCTTCCAGCTCTTTTCTGCAAACATTCCAGTTTAAGTTCATCCTTCCTGTACATGGATGACTATGCAATTTCCTAAGAGAAATTTTACCAGTGTTTGGACTTCCCAATTTGTGCTGGTAGAGCCTGCTGGAACCTTGGACCTTGCTTAGCATTAGTGATTTCCTATATCCTGCATGAAGTGAGAAGCCTCTACAGACTGCAAAGCAGTGAAGTGTGATGATATTGCTGACTTTTGTTGCAAAATAGAAAGTGTGTCTCAAACCAAGACAGTCATGTAGTGAACCAGGTAAAGGCTACAATATCTGGCGTGGTTTTATTTCTGGCTAACAGTTCCTGAATTCCTGATCTTGCAGATTTCTGTGATCAGACCTACTTCTGAAAGGGAAGTCAAGCCTCAGGCCTAAGGAGACATTATTTGGATACCTACTAGCACTGAAATGATTGAAAGAACCTAAAAGTTGAGCATTTGTGTGAATAAGATGTGTTTCCACAGCACTTCCTTCTCCTTGCTTCAAGGCCATGTTTGTATTCCCCTCATTTTCAGCTGGCTGTTCTCAAAGCAGTGGTTGATTTTACTTTGATGGAAAGCTGGAGGGCTGTCCATTTGAAAGGAAGACCCTGTAAACCTGGCTGCTATCCACCAGCTATTAGTACAGATGCTGACTTGATGCACACCCTCTTGCACCATGACCCAGACTGCAGCAGCAAAACAGTTGCTTCTCTGCGGGTCTGTTACAGAGCAGGAGCTGTTGCCTCCAGTAAATCCTCATGAAGTGAAAGCATGAACCTGAGCTACATCCCTCCTGCACATCTGTGGGCGCAAGAAATCTCAGAGAGTTTTTACCCAGTTTCTATCTCATCCTTTATTGATAAGGTGTTGTGAGATCCCATAAATCTGGGAAGGCTGGAATCTGATACAGCTGAGCCACCACTGAGGGTCCTTCTCAGGACTGGGGGAAATGGAAGCATATCAGAGACAAATCCATCCATAGTGGCTATAAACATACTGTGTGGATAGGATTCTCATTTTCTGAGAGATTCTCATTTCCTGAGAAAATTTCTCATTTTTCATGCCATTGTGAAGGGGAGAAAAAAACCTGTCTTGAGTGTATCCAAGCAGATGTAGTTGCAACATCTGGTGAAAACTCAGTAGTGTTTACAGTAATGGCAAAACTTTTGATTTTCCTGGGGCCAAGATGGCCTTGATGTTAACCATAAGGTATCATATCACAGCTTTTATTTGTCATCCCTTTTGGTAAAGCCAAAAATTCTGCACATGGGGTATTTTTAATGGATTTTAATAGCTCTAATGCAAATATTATCACAGAGAAGGTGAATTATAGCAATATGTGACAACTGAGCAGGAGATCTTCAGCTGCTGATAATTGCCACAGCTTAGCTGAAATCCCATTTTGTTAGCAAAGAATATTCCCAACACATTTAGGATATATGAATAGTGAAGGTGTTAGGAACTTTAAATGTGAGTGAAGCAACTTAATGACTCACTTTGGCTGAGAGTTGAGAAGCCCCAGCTTCATGTATTGCAGAAGTTCTCCAGAGAAACTTAGAGAAACTGAACAATGTACTCAGGGTGTAAAACACATCAACTTTGAAAGAGTTGAAGCCCCTGCTGTATATTACTGACTACAAGCTCAGTCCCATAAGCAAAGAAGTAATGCAGAAAAATTACTGGAAACTCCTATTTAAAACATGACACCTTCCAAAATAATTTCTACAGGCAGTAAGAATTAATGCACTGTGAACAAAGCAGTGTTTTCTCTATAAACCTTCAAAAAGGAAAAAAAGGTATAGCACAAAAAGTCTGCAGTTAAATCTCTGATGATTTAGGCATTTTCTTTTTTAAGTGTTAATAATTTATCAGGAGCTAAAAGTGTGTTCAGAAGAGTAACTCCATGCTCACTCATTTTGAAGCAACTTTGGGTTTTTCCTTTTGTTTTCAATTTGTTCTAGTTACATTCCTTCTGAGTGGGAAAAATAAACCAAGTATTTCTAAGATATAAATAGTTGAGGATGAGATGAGTAATTACGTGAGAAGAAACCAGAGTTGACTGGTGATAGATCTAAGTGACATTACAATGAAATCCATTCTTTCCTACTAACTCAGCATTGAGGAGGTGATGATTTTATGAAACAATGCTCCATAAAAATACAATGTATTGCAGAACATTATTATGCCTACTGCTCAAAATAAAAAGTAACAACAACAACAAAACTACCTTTTATTTTACAAAAATCCATGCAAATTCTGGCACATTAGGTCATTTCAAGAGTCTTTCCAGGGGTTCTTTCTTCAATTCTGAACCCTAGGAAACCAGCTGGCCCCACATTAAATAAGCCTTACTTTTCTCCAGCTGTCATGAGCCCTCACCTGCCTGCTTTGGAACCTGCTCCTTCTCAGCAGTAGGAATAGTAGCTGGTACTCACTGACACATTTTTCACAGTTTGACATCCTTCTCATCACACCTCTAATATTTAGGTTTTCCTACCTCCAAGCATAAAAGTACAAAGCAAAAGACCATCAAGGAACCAAACAGTTTATGTCTCCTATGTAATCCAAAGTTAATAATACTTATATTCCTCTAATAAAACCAGTAAATAGGTGTAAATACATGTAAAATGTAAATATATATATTTGTATTACTGAATTAATTGGTTGTTTAGGTAAGTTATATTAATTCCTATTAAAAGAATAATAGAAAATTATTGAAATGAAACACATTGGCTCTACATGGTCTTGCCATATTCCATTTTTACTTCCCTGTAGACTAAGAATCAATGTGTCTACTACAGCAAGATAAAAGAGCTTAAATGATCTGAAAAGGAATGATTCAGGGTCCTTGATCCTCTTTTGCCATCTGCCTACTTCATATGCTTACATTTTCCTTTAATGTGAAAGATCTGTGCTATCCAAGTGTACATTGTAAGACACTTTACATCACTGATGGAGAGAATATTTTAAAGGTTAAAGATGAAAAATTGTGTCTGAATTGAAAGGACCAAAGCCAAATGAAGGAAATAACATATCATTGTTACTGGGGAAGAGTCTCAATTCAACTGGTAGGAAAATGAAACTTATTGATAAAATCTGCATGCCCTTCCTCAGTTTATTGTTATTGTTCATTATTCCTAGATGAGCCACAGATTTCTAGGGGAGGCTTATCTACACTAGTTTTACTGCTACGAGGTTTAACAGAATTTCCTTAGTGCAGATGAACATGCTTATTCAAGTAGAACTTATTCTAGAAGCTGTATTAGGTATCTCAGCATTTATGTATGGGTGTCCACCCAACAGCCTTTCCTGCATATAACTATTTTGGTGAAATAGTCCACTTCTAATCAGAACAATAATAATAGTAAAACTTTTAAAAGTATATCAGATTTGAATGACCTTTTGATTCTCAATAGTGCTGCAGTGGAAACGCCTCTCTTTTCCTTTTTAGGAAATGTTCATCTAGATTAATTTATCTCATAGAAAGATCATCAGAGGGAAAAAATAGATTGGACAATAGAGGTCTTGGAACCTCAGTTGCACAACTGATGTGAATGTCAAAACTATTGATACAAATGTCAGCGTGAAAAAACAAAATCAAGACTGGGAATGCTGGAAGGTTAAATGTAAAAATAGAAATGTTAAGCTCAAAACCAAGCCAAATACTTCTGCTACTCACAAGTGCCATTGAAACTATTCAGTAACACAGGAGCATCATCTGTGTGAAACAAGCTCACATTCATTTATACTACCTCCTGTCATTGTAAAAGCATGCTGATAGAGAAGATACAGATGGAACTAAGTTTGGAATGATTACCTGCTGGACTTGGAAAGGAAGGATTTTGCCTATCTAGAGAGCTGGTCCCTGGGAAAGCTTGTGCTCACCTTGGATTTCTGCTGGTAATAAGGTAGTAATCATCTCCTTGCCATTCACAGCAACATTTTCCTTCTCATCTGAAATGAAGTTGACTGCAAAGGAAAGGAGACATATAATAAAGTTACCAACTTTTGTTGGTATGAGCAAGTACAGCAGTTACAAAAGAGCCTTATAAGTGGGTTTCTGTGCTCTATCCCAACAAAGACTTAACAGCTTGTGCTTCTGTTTTTCTTAGTAGCAGAAATATTGCATATAACCAGTCCATCCCACCGCCTCACTGAAGCAAAACTGGTCTCCATAGCAACAGCTCTGAGACACAAAGAAGAAATTTCTCTGTCTGTCTGACCTGGAGGCTCAAACCCTCCCTCTGGGGACCAGCTGCCCTCTTTTGTCTCTAGCTTCATTTGTAAAACATTTTAGCCTTGATCTGTGTTTATATTGACAAAAAGAATCTGTATAAAATAAATGAGGAGAGTTCAGCTGTATAAACCTGCTGGCTGCCTCAGCAAGAGCCAGAAGCAACAACACCGAAGACAGAAATCTTCATCATTTTCTTTTAATGCATGGAGACAAACTGGCATTATTGCTTGTCTTCAGGAGTTGTCACAAACAAGACAAAGTAGGTACTTCCACACGGACAGACCACAAAGGCCTCTAACATTCTCTCTTCTGTGAAGACCTACACTTTTATTTGACCTGACTTCAAGACCAGTCCTGAAAATATTAACTATTGATGCTAGGTGACATTTGTAAAACACTGCAAGATCAGTGTACCTAGCATATCTGCCTGTTAAATCCACAGCAGCCTACTGCAACATGAAGAACTAGGTCAATGTGCCAGTTCTGCTCCTGGCTTTTATGTGGAAGAAGTTAACAGCTCATTGAATTCCCACTTTTTTTTTTTTTTTCAGCTGCAGTGTGAAAAAGGCCTGAGAAAGCAAGTCTAAATCAAAATCAAAATAGTCATACTGTCATGCTGCTCTGGGAAAGCCTTTTAAGGAGCAGGGCTGAATCTCACCTATATCTATTTGGTTAGCTTGCCAGCTAGTACAAATAAGAAGTAGCACTAAGAGCAGTTGTTGCTGCTGTTCATAGAAAAGCTCTAGCCCAAGGAATGCTGCCAGGGTTATGGCCCTGGCTGAGTGATCAAACAAGCTAAAGGTACCTCCTGACAAGGTGTCAGTAGAAGTTCAGAAGCAGGGTACTAGCTGATGCTTTTTGCTAGGATTTCTCTCAATTTTGTTCTCTCAATGTTAGTCTGCTGCTAATAAATGGGTACTTCAGGAAAGGAATGGCATGATATGCTATCTCTACTTTTGATGATGCATTGCACTGGCTGGTTTACATGGCAATGAGGAAGCCTGGTCCAAAGCCAAGCTTGATGGAAAGCTCTTGTGCATATTCATGTTTATACTCTGGTTTGCTTTCTGCCCCACCAAGTGACTGAGGGAGCCAATGCCTAGGATCAAGTTTGTTTCCTTTGGTGGGAGCACAGCAGTAACATTCAATGTGTTTCTTGTCTCAATATGCTATTGCTTCACTGCCTGAGAAGACCAACAGAGCAGTCTGGTTTATGGACCTGCTTTTACCTCCATTTCTGCCTACGCTGTTATTCATGAGGTGGGAACACAAGGCAGCTTACGCAAATCTTCCACTGTGTAAATCATTCTGGCCCTAAAACTGAATGCTAAAATGCAACATGTAAGTTAGAACATTTAAAATTGATACTGAGGCCAAATTACTGCTCTGCACTAAAATGATTTTGGTTAAGGATGCAAACAAGCTAGTATTGACTTGAGACATTTTCATCCATTACTTTATTTGAAGAAAAAGAAAACATGCTAATAATGCTAACAAACATCAGAGCTACGCAATTTCACAGAGTGATTATACAGCAGAGTTCTGGAAACCTTCTGTCTACTGCAGCTCCTAGATATTAACACAAGCAGCAGACTAAACATTTGTACCCTGTTTGTACTGCCAGCTGACAAATGAAGGTAATTAATGGGCAGCTATAAGGTGGAAGAGTCTGGAAAATAGCAAAACTTGTAGTCCTGAAATACATAGTGCTGAAGCCAGAGTATTGATTTAATTGCATTACTGTTGCTAAGTGATCTTGTATAGTTTTACATTTTATGTTGATGTTTACAGCTTATTATTTTTTCTTATTTATCTTCTATCAAATTTTCCCTTTGAACATTTATTTCTAGCTGGACATTACACAAAATGAAATATCCCATATCAGGTGCAGCTATTTAAGTCAACTGGTAATAGGACTTGACACTAATCAGGTCTTTTTAATTTAGCTTTCAATTATCTTTTTTTGGGTAACATTGACTCTGACAGTGGATAATTACAATGAATACGCTTAGTGAAATTAAAATCAATGACATCTCTGTCTTTGCTCTTTGGGGAAATTGCCAATAGAGGCAAAAAAAGATTTTCCAAGTAGTGTTTTGGAAGTGGCCAATACTAAATGGAACTGGAAAGCAAAAAATTTATGACTGTATAGCACTTGCATTTCTGTGGGCTGATTACTTTTTCTGAAATCCATAGTCATGTAAGGTGAACTAAATGTATTTGGCCTCAACTGTAGAGTTTCTTCCAAGTTCACAGCTCTCTGCAGAATGCGTTGGAAATCTGCTCTTCAGTGGAATCAGGGAACACACACTCCAGCTTTAGTATTCAAGTCAACTTTGTTAGAAAACTTAGGGATGTTCTGGAAGGCTATCAGCCTATGGCTTGTTAGGTACAGAGGATAGTTTGTAGTAAAAAGAGATGATTATAATGGTCTGGCCTGGCCTGACCTCCTGCCTATCCTATCTGGCAATTTCCATGATGACTCCAAAAATGTCAGCAGAAAATATCTTTTTATAAATACAACCAGTTGAAATTTGAGGAGTGCAAAACATGCTGACTTTTCCATGCCTGTGGTAAACTGCTTCAGTAGTTACATACCTCAGTGTTAAAAACATATTTTATTTCTTGTTGTAAATTTGCTGATTTAAACTTCAACCACTTCATTTTTCTATCCCTGTGCTTTTATACTAGAAACTCTTCAATCTGCCTTTAGCACTGATAAAACCCATTCTGTCTGTGGGGTGGGAAGAAGGATAAGAGCACAGCTAAAAAGCAATGTATTTGCTCTTTCCAATTTTCCAGGAAAGGCATAAAAAGATAGGCTGCATTAGTTGCTAAATTTTATCACACCCAAAAGTGCTTTCTGACATGCCACTACAATCACTTTATTAGATTAATCCATATGCAGGTTATAATGTTTTCTCCTGCACAGTATTTCCCTCACAGTCTTTTGAGTGATTTTTAAGAAATACATTCACATTCCACATTAGAAAAGTTACAGGCATTTGTATCAATGTGTAGCCTTGCACAGGGAAGCTAACATTCCTTTCCAGAAGGATGTTTCTTAGAACAAAACCTTGGGGATGTGCACATCTAGGCACTGTAGCAGCTTCTAGTTTTCATTCACGAAAGAGGCTCAGGCTGCATTTCAGCCATTGTAGCATATTGGTAAAATCAGTTCCTAAATATTACAAAAGTAATTCCTGTCCAAGGAACTCTTTTTGTCTTACAGAGGAGAAAGCTCATTGTTGGTAGCCCTTGTGAGGAGGGAGAGACACAGTGATGGATGCTTGAGCCAAGTTCCAAAATGCTGGCAGCACTCGTTTGGCACATAGCAGTGACTGAGGGGAAAGGCCTGACAATGTCAGGCTGATATGCCAGGGTTTCAGAGTTAAAATAAAACAAAGACTGAAATTTGATAAACTGAGAGGAGACTTAATATCTTCACCCTCTTCCCACTTGCCCTGTTGTTGGCTGCACACCTCCTTTCTTACACCTGCTCTGGCAATTTTGGGCCCTGCTGTGATTTAATTTAATTCACTAGAATGGCAAAGAACCATTTAATCTTTCATTGTGTGTTTCTCAGGTGGGTTTTTTCGCCATTTTAGCTAATGGAGTTGGCACATAAGAAGAGCTCTGGCAGCACCAGCGTGTTGGTGAGGAGGGGGGAGGAGGAAGGTGAACACACTCCCCGCCTTTGGCAGCAGCGAGCTGTAGATCAGCCTGCTGCACCTTCTGAAACCATACTCTTCAGTTTTAATCAGAATGTTAAAAATACATCTTAGTACCTTGAAATGGAAGGACCTGCCATGATCCAGAAGGCAGCAGCGTGGTGGGAGCCCGGAGAAGCAGGGGCTGGGCGAAGCAAGGAGTTCAGGGAGAGCCGAGGCGGCCCTCAGGGTTCCCGCTCTTTCTGCGAGGGCCCCGTTGTAGCACAGGCCCCTTCGCGGGGCGAAGCAGAGGCAGCTCCGGAGCAGCGCCACCCACAGCAGTAAGAATATTGTAATGCTTTCGGGCTTTGGGGTTTTCTTTTCAAAATTCCGCTGAATTTCCGTTCTTTCCTTCATTTGCTTTTGAGCACTGTGTGCCCACACCTCGGTGCATGGCTGCCGAGGCACAGCTGCCTCACGGCTCACGGGGCCGAGCCAACAGGTGCCACTGTGGCTGTCCAGGCGGGCTCAGGAGCCCCGGTGTGTCCCGTCCCTCAGCCCAGCCTCGGGGCCGTGCAGGAGCCCGCTGGCACGCTGCAGCCGTGGGTACAGCCCCAGGGCCTGGCTGAGGTGTGCCAGCGCTGGGAAGCTGTGCTTTATGGCGCGCTGGAAAGCCGAAATTCCTGTGCACGAACACATCAGATCTGCGAGTGGACGCGTGAGACACGAGCGTCGCTCGGGCCTCATGGCAGGTAAAGCTGGCGGCCCTGACATCGCACGGCATCTGAGGGACTTGGGCAGCGGGTCTGGATTTTAATGATCGATTCCAGCCACATGTAAAGAAGCTTTAGGAATTGATTCTGACTTGCGGCGGTTATTTTTATCTTATGTTTATCATGTTGACCCGCTGGGTAAAAAAATAGGAGTTAGTATAAGAAACACATAGTCTTAAAACCTAAATGACTCCAAAACCTTCCCATGCTATACATGTAGCTATTACAAAAAGACCGTCGGATTGGATAGTGAAAATATTTATGCAAATTGCAGTGTGGAATTCCGTGTGTCTTCTTGTTTTTGTTCTGTTGCTATCGCATGCTTAAATTGAAGACGTACATTCCTGGGCATTTTTCATTTCCTCCCTACTCTCTTCTGTGTGCTACTACTTATTTTGTGTCAGTCTGTTGTTTCCATGAACTTAATTTTTTGAGGTAAAAACTTGTATTATCATTCTCTCCTACTTGATATTTTCATAAATCACTGGGCACATTTAAAACTGTCTATAACCACAGTTTTGTTGCAGCAGAGGAAAAATCCTAATTATAATATCCTACATAAATACTTTGATACAGTACAGTAGCTCTAAGTCATGTGTAAAATGGCCGCTATTCAGCTCTGTGGGTCTAGTGGTGAAACAAACCATGAAAATAAAGTTGACTAAAACCAGAAATGAGAGAGAAGAGAGTTCTCATGCCAGTTTAGATCAGAAAAAGATAGGCTGTTACTTACAGACTGAAGTCTTTATCCTTCCTTGGGTTCTAATGTACTCAGTGCCCTTTGCAGCAGAGCACTGCTGCTATCACAGTGCGTGTTTCACTAGTATTTGCAAACCACCTCCATATGTTTTGTAACAATTTTTGAAAGGAGAAATACCAGACCATCATATTTGAAATCCAAATCTATCTCTATTAAAAGGAAAATGGACATTGTAAACCCAGGAGGAGATGGTGAGCAATCAGAGATCAGCTAACATTTATTTTAAATGTTATTTCAAAACTTTTTTTTATTTTTCTAAATTGAATAGTGTGAACATGACTACTTTAGGTTGTTTTCTGTTTTCCAAGTAGTGAGGACACCCTTGTTTGGACCGACAGTGAAGAAAAAGACCAGGCTGATGGAGAGTCATAGACCAGTGAGGTGTTGGCAGGCCTGCCTGGGCAAGGCTTATGTGAACTGGGTTGAGTTGGTAATCATGGGAGCTAAAAATTGGTAATTAATTTTTTTTTGTAAGTTCTCATGCTTTAGCATATGTGTTTTCAAGGTTTTCTCTGCAGTTATGAGGGACATAAGCCTGAGGGAAAGGAAGGTAAAAGTGCAGTTAATACAATATAGGAAATTATTCCAGAATTTAGGGCTGGAAGCACCCTTCATATGTGGAAGGTCTTACAGTAGAAGTTATGGGAGTGCTGGTGAATGGTCTGTTGAATTCCAGATCTTTTGCAGGAAATGCTGTGCAGGTTGTGCTCTTTAGCCAGCTCTAGTTCTTAGCTACTCTTGCTATCACCAATAAAGTAGGTAATGTCTGTGGTGAGGAAAAGGATTCTAAAGAAATGCAGTTTGTAAATGGCTACTGTTTTTACAAAATGCTGCTGCAGGAGCAGGATGTGTGCACAAAGTCCTGAATATGCTTCAGTTTACGGGTGGGGGCACAGACCATTTCCTCTGTGTATCCTTCCCCATGTTTTTGTAGCCTTTTCCACGTGCTCAGTATGTTTCTAGGATACTTCATCTTTTCCAGCCTGACATGACTCTTAATTTACAATTCACTTGATCTTCTAATTCTTTTGAAACTAGATGGGGTCTTCAATATAGATGTTTTAATGCTATGCACTTTTAAAGCTTCTTTTTGTGGCTTTAAAAGGCTCAGTAAATGATTTGGACCTTTTGAATAGTCTCAGATTCCCATCTCAGATTTGTCCCTGTTTTTTTCTTACATGTCCCATGAGTGCAGTTTGCAACCAAACACAGAGACTGTGATTTGTCTCTTTCCATTAGTAGAGTAAATAAAGGATAAAATTATTATTCCCACTTTTCTTTGTACACACCTGCATTTAAAAACAGAGACACCCCATGTAATCGAGATAGTTCCTCAGTTGCAGCTTGTAGGAAACTGGGGAGAAAAGGAGGAAAAGGGTATAGTAGGGCATTTATCATGTCATGCCTTTCCTGCTTTTGTGTTCTTCTGTAAGAATCTACTACCCTGTGCTGGCAGAGATGTCTTTCTGTGCTTTGGAGACAGTGGATCTGACCCAATATGTCCATTCTTGAACTTAAAGACTGAGGGTATTCTGGCCCTTGACAAGACATTTTTTCATACCAGAATAAATACTGACTGCACAGTTAACCTGAAAGAGTTAAGTTTAATTTAGCTTCTTTTACAAACTGCTTCTTAAAGGCTTTTCTGTTTGCTCATCTCCACTGGATCTTAAACAGAGACATTGTGTTGCTATGGAGAATAGTGAGCAAGCACTAACAAATGCTTCCTCACATAGAAGTGAAGCACTCTGTTAACCATCAGCTGTAGATATGACTGAGAGTGGAAAGGAAAATATGGGGAAAAATATGAAACCAGTTCTGGCTTTCATTCTGTCCCTAAGTGAAATACAACTTCACTTTCTTCTTTCAGCACAGCACAGTGGCATTCGTGTGATCTTGGAGAAGAGGGTCATTTGCCAGTAGCAGTTTCACTTTTTAAGGATACCTGCCACAGTCATGAGTGCCAGTCCGAAACAACATTTTGAAAAGCCTTGCTGGAGTTACGCTTCACATATGCCCATTTTACACTGAGCCAAAAAGAATAAGGGATTTTTCTTCTATGATCTTCTTAGTTCCAAGAAAATTTATTCATGAGAGATATGTGGGAATATAATACTTTAAATCCAGTCAGACTTCATCTTGCCTCCAGACTCTGAAAGGATTGGAGAGATATATATTAGGAAAAAAATTGACATTGGCCTTGATCTTTGCCACCTAAGATGCTTTCCAGGGTCAGCCTTGAAATTCAACACACCACCATTCCTTCAGAATAAAGCAGAAGTTGCACAGCAGAGCTATTTTAGTTTTTATAATTGTACTGTTACAGCTTTTTAAAAATAGTCACATAGATCCAGCCTATTTTTAAACAATCTTTTCATTCCTGAGTCTCTTATTTTTTCCCATCTGTCTGCTATGTTCTTTTTATAATGTTCTTGACTAAGCAGAGTTACAGTCAATAGTCATTCATACAGGATACTAAAGTTGACATCGTAGGCCTTTGTTTCAAGGGACCATTTGTGTTTTGACAGGCAAAGAACAGGCTAGTTGCACTGTTGTTTTTACTGAAGACAGGGAAAACTAGGCCAAATCCTGTAGCACTCACTCAAGCAAAACTCCAAAAGAAACTTTGCCTTGATTCATCTAAGAGCAGTCAGAAATGGAGTTTAGCAGTTCCATATTTTTCACAGTGTACTGTGAAAAGCTCAAATCATCCTTTTTGCAGCTGTTGCTCATGCATGATTCAAAAATGTCTGATTCATTGTAAATGTAAGAACTCAGCAAAAAGTATACATCAGAAATTCCTTCAGTATAAAGCTCCAACTATATGTGAGATGAAATCTAGTAAACTTAAAGTTCCTAAACTTAAAATAGCTGAAATTAATCTAATTTTTTTAACAGTTAATAGTAAATAAGACGGTCTGAAAAGTGCTCAGTGCCTTGTGAACTTAATCTTCAGCAGCAGTTGCACCACATCAGTCTCCCTGAATCAGCAATGTATCTATTTATCAAAGGAACTCAATAATAAAATCCAGAGCCTTTTGTTCTGTGTGTTTCCTCAGTGTTTTTCTAGTTCTAGATGTACATGAGTTTCATGTACATCTAGTACATTTAGTTACTCATGTTCTCATGCACATGAGTAGCTAACTTCACTTATACCTTTCTTCTGTCAGGAGACAGCATTATATTGTGAGAAGTTCAGTAATCCACCCACGTGCATAAACTGCCTTTTGTAATACATCCCCATTTCACCTACATTTTTCAAGAACTTTTACTTATTAAAAGGACACTTGGGTGCTATATGGAACTCAGCACCCACAGTGCTTTTTTTCTTACCTAATTTCTAGCTGCATTGCCTGAAGCTGAGGAGATCTTGGGATATGCCCATGATTCTGGTTTAAGTCCATATATGAAGCACTGGATTAATAGGAGACTTTTCACCATCTTAGTCACCACTCCGTATGTAAACAGAAACATTGTCCACTGAGTGATTTAGACTAAGGTCAAGTTTATAAGCTCGACTCCTTAATTCTGTTTCCTGCAGCAGAAATATTAATTGATCATCATTACGTGCCAGGAAGGAAGTTTACCTATAACATAGCAAGGTGATCCTGTATAGAAAGTAATGCAGACATCTCTGGGCATCAAAAACATGCAGTAATATTTTACTTCTCCCTTGGTAGGGAGTCAAAGAGAGCCTTGGGTACACCAGTTCAAACCACATCACAGTTGAAGTGTCCAAAGAGAACCTAAAATTTCAGATTCAGCCACTGCTATGTAAAACAATGCCACAGGAACATTCCCATGTCAAAACCACAATTTTTATAGCCAGCTGAATAGCTCTTTCAGGCAATGAGCAATCAGTTCAAATATATACCTTATTCCAACTAAAACAGAGATCCACTATATATCTGTTCATGGAGAATACTTAGCCTAGACTCTAATCTCTAGAAATTGGCATAATTTGAAGGTACTTGAGAGAACAAACACTCAAATTACAGACTGTTAAAATAGGAAATATGCTGGATTTGTACTGGCACACTTTGTTGGACACTTCTGCAGTTATGCTGCAGTCCAAATATAAATGCTTTCTGTATTAGCTTGAAAGGCATTAAGGGTCATGTTTTCTACAGATGAACTGAGGGCTGAAAATCTAATCCTAAGCGAAAAGGATGGCAGGCCTTGAGAGCAGGCTTTCTAATCATGTGTATGGAAGGCTCTTCTGTGGGTGTACTACGATGGCTATAGGGACAGAACTGACTTTACATAGGGTAGGGATAGAGGCTGGGTCCCTCTCTTCCGTTGATGTCTTGAGCAAGACTCCTGCTTGGGGGAAGCCTAATAGTAAATGTAGTCACATTCTTCAGTACTGTGTTGTGTTTAAAAGATTATTTCTAGTTGTCTCTTACAGTTTCCAAGGGCTGATTTCACTGTGGGTGAGCACAGAACACCAGGACTATCTTAGAAAACGCACCCTTTATTTAGATATCCAAATGCCTTAAAACGAAGCTGTTCTGAATGGAGATAGCAAAAGATGTTATGCACTATAGTGGAAGACTGAAGAATCATTCTTCATCTAAAAATCCTTTATTTTCTCAAATCTTAGTGGTGTCCTTGGTTGCTTTTGCCACTGGGACATTAAAGAACTACAGTTTTAACTTGTCACGCTATCCTTTGCAAGACTGAAAACAAAAGATATTTGTCCCAACTTTTCCTTACAGTGAAATTTTGAAAACCTTTTCAGTTAGCTGTTCTAAAAGTAAATTGAATAATACATTAGAAATTTATAAAAAATTATTTGCTCAGAAAGCATAAGTTTTTTTGTATCACTTTAAATTCACTTCTCCAGCTGTACAGAAAGGATATCTTTTCTTTTGTAGATAGGATCTCTAAATATAAACATCAAGCAGTGATGAAGAGTGTATTTTATTTTTAAAACCTCACAGTTTTGGGAAATCTTGCTCAAAATTTTGGAAGACCTTGAACTTCTCTGACTAGCACTGTCTGCAGTTTCTGGTGGAATTCCCATGGAAGGAAATAAATGTGTCCATGTCCTTAGGTTACTGGGGAGGAATTCAGGGGCTGAATTTCCTTCACATAAAACAGTGCTTCCAGTCCTCATACCAAAACATTTACTGCTATAAAAAAAGCTGTTTGAATGGTGTTTCAGTAATTTTGAATAATTCAGTCCTCCAAATTCTGGACTCCAGAGCAATTTGAGGTTTGAAACTGGGACATTAAAGCTAAAGTAATATAAATGGAATGACATGTGTGCTTTCCAAGATCTGGAAGCCTGCTGCCCTCCAGGTCTCTAGCTTATTCAGGAAATGATCTTTTTTTATGATGTTGACATTCCCATATACAAATGAAAATCCATAGTGTTTCCCGGACCTGACACTGAAACACACACAAAAGGGAGCAGTGGGCTCAGAATGAAATAAAGTGCTAAAGGAAACAAGAATAATCATCTCGAACTTCATTTATTGTACTTCTTTAAATCTTTGTTTGGCAGTGTTTCTGTGGAAAGATTGAAGTTTGGTTTTTCACACGTTTAACACCTGGTTAAACACCATGTAAACCCATGGCAGTGGCCAAATACACCTCATTAAGGAAAACTTGTGACTACTGTCCTAATGAAGTTCCAGATTTTTCTGTGCACTATCGTGACTTGATTCTCTAGAAGCTTTTTCAGTAAATCATCTGTCCTGATTTCGTGTGTCCAGATTAAGTGAAATACATTTTATTGAATAACCACCCCTGGCTGTGATTCTTTATATAATTTGAAAATGTGTTTCTAATATTGCTGTTTGTAGGGCAGCAGAGGGCAAATGTCTTTACAAAGAAAACCAAAAATATTGACACTGTAAAAGAGAATTCTTCTTGACACCTGTCAGTATTTGGTCCTGTGCCTGACATATCTCTCCATTTTTTGACTTGCTTTGTGTACTAACTTATTCCAGCATCTCGGAGATACTCTGGCTTCATATTTGCTGCAAAGGCCAAGTATCTTTTACCTCCCTCCTGCCACCCCCAGAGGTCAGGTCATTTACATAGCATTGGAGCAGCCTGCTTCTGTAACAATTGGTGAAACAAGATTATGTTAAAGAAAGCAGTTTTGATTTTATTAGAAACTATACAGAAGAATTAAATGAAACTCAAGCTGAAAAGAAGAAACTTTCCTATATCTGGCAGCTGCACAAAGTCTAGCTCACCAGGTTGCAATCTTACAGTTATTACTGATACATTCAAGCCCACTTGAAAAATGTATCAGTGCTTATCTGACATTTCTTCTCATAATGTGGTTCACAGATCTGTTACAACAGGAACTTGAGCCATCAGCAGCTTCAGGGAAGAACAGTTCTGGCAGTCATGAGCAGCAGGGAAATGGTTCACCTTTTGAAGCTCTCTTCAGATGAGAAAACTCTCCCTTGTTAGGATAACTGAAATCCAGTTTTTTTCAGTAGCAGGTTGTGTTAAATGTATTTCAGGGACACAAAGCCCAAGCAACTGTTCTGCCAACTGCAGTTTGTGCCTAATTCCACCTAGTGATGACATCATTCCCAAGCCTTTGTGTGAACATTCCAGCTTTTTGCTAGATGGGTTAGAAAATGGCTTTATGAACTGATAAAAGACAATCTTTAGCTTAGACCACACACACACTTGCATTTCTCTTTATGGAAGCTCCACTGATCTGTCACTGGGGAAATACCATACTCAAAGGAGAGAAACAGAATTACTCTTTCAATAACTTTATCAGAATTAGGTATATTGTATTTAAGAATGTCAAAGATTGCTGTTGCCATAAGGCAGGAAAATGCACAGGCTGAGGCTGGCTGATCAGTGCAGAGTTTGACGTACATGTTGCTACACTGTAGTCTTTAATACAAAATGCAAGGATGCTCTGCCATCAGATTGTCATTGCTTTTAAAATTGGATTGTGATGCTTCACCAAGGGTACAACAGTTCTTGAATTTCTTTAGTTACTGACTGTAAGAAAAAAATTGGTTGTCAGAACTACTGTAAGAAAAAAATTGGTTGTCAGAACTAAGAGTGTAAAAATTGGTCTAATTCTGGAAATCTGTCAACTTCAGGCTCAAAAGCCTGCAGAAAAAACAGACACGCAGAAGCAAAAATCATGGATGGGAAGTGCAAGGGCAGACACTGCAGTGTTTCAGCATGCACAGTACTCAAATCTGTTTGAAATTTTGCAGGATTGGAGTAAAGTTGGTGGCCTGGGAAATTCTTTAATACTGACATATGAAGGAAACTGTTCAGGACAGAGAAATCCACCTCTAACACAGGGGTATGTTCATGGGATGTGTTCATGTTCATCCCTTTAAATCAAACTGTCGCATCTAGCTCCACTCTCTCATCTACTGAAGGAGCTGTGCTGTCTTTCCAGTGCCTGGTCTCAGAATTGAATTGCAGCAATCTCTTAAAAATATCTCATTTGCCACATGTGCCAATTGAGAAAGCATACAATACATAACCAGAACTGATAGGAGATGGCAGCCATGCAGAGAAAAGTGCAACACACACAGTGTTTTGAAAGGGGAATGGAGGGCCAGAAAAGACAGCAAGGAAGAGCAGGGAAGAAAAAGTACGACAGCCTTAAGACACATCAAAAGAAGGAGAAAAGCCATGGAAACAATGATGTCAGGCAAGGAGTATGAAACTGAAAACAGGGAATAGAAACTATTCACTCTGTTTAGGATAGGATGGAAGGACTCAAAGACAGTAGAACCTGGAAAAAAAAAGACATAGGGGAGTGAGAGGGCTATGAAAGTGATCTTAGAAGTAGTGTAAGAGAAAACCACTATAGAGGAAGTACAGACAGCTATGAGAGATTAGAGACTTGAGCAAACATCACTAAATGTGAGGAATGGGTAAGGAAGGGAGACTTTACTGGAGACTGGAATTAACTGTTGGTGGAAAGAAAATAGAAACACACAATGAGGAAATCATTTAGGGAATGATAATGAAGACTTTGGGATGTGGGGAAGAAGAGTAGACAGGAAAGAATACTCTAAAGCAGACAAGGAGCACAGGCAAAAATAAAGAAAAAAGATTTCAAACCCAAAATAAGCCATGAAAAAACCCCCCAAAAACTTGCTTGTCTTAAGCCATCAAGGTAAGAGAAAGAGATGAAGCTTTCCATTGTTGACATAATCTTTTCTTTTGAAAAAGACTGTACTGTTAGCAAATTACAGAAACAGCACAGTAACTATAGTTATCACAGTGCAAGAAGCTGCAAATATAATCCTCTTCTGGGTGCCCATGTTAATTCCTGCAGAGGTGACCTTGTGATGCACAGCTACATCAAAGGATCAATATAAATACACCCAAATGTATTAGAAAACTTCCATTTATTGTCCTAATCAGCTTTACATTAGTACTAAAATTGTAGTGACTTGTAGTGACACTTGCTTTGTCAAAACCTTTTCACAGTAAGCTACTGCAGGAAACCATTCCCCAAACTTATCTGATCACACACCTGTATTAGTTGGCATGTTCATGTGAGGTAACAGAGACATAAACGCAACATAATCCTTGCTATGGAATGTAATCCTCAGTGTTAGAGATGAAGAAATAGATTTAAAAAGGCATTTGGAGACAAAGGTATTTCACTGTAGCCTGCCATAGAGATTTAGGCAGATGTCTCTACTCCTTCAGATTATGATCTTACCATCCATTGGATTAATTGCTCAGGAAAGTTACTTTCCATTTCAGATTAGCCAGTATATTTTGTTTTCTACCCATTTCATAGAAACGCTGCAAAACCTTCCTAAATAGTAGCTTTATCTTGGAACAAGATAAGAAAATGCAACTTATAAGTTAAGTAAGGGTATTGTTAAATACAGCATTTCTAAAAAGAATTCTAACATTTTTGTACATTCACTGTATATTCAAATCTTTCAATCTCTCTACATTGACTTTAACAGGCAATGAATTAGGCTGAAAGTTAAAGCTTGACTGGAGCGTACAGTTAGAAAAATATGATGTTATCTGTGAACCACTGCATTCTGAACATTGTGATCAGGCCACAAAAAATGTAGCTTGAAACAGGTGCCAGACATATTTGTAGAAAATCAGTGCAATTTCAGATGAGTTTAATGGAGCAGCCATCTCATGAAGCAGCTAACCAGCTGCTCACATTCCTGTTTCACTCATCTTAACAAAATTGTTCAAATCTTCAGTTTTCTACCAATCATATATAGAACCACACTTACAAATTACCATGCTTTGTATTTAAACCATTTTCCTTCAACTGTGCTAACACATGATACTCATTGAAGGATACGTAATGTGTAGGAAGCCACAAAATGGGCAGCAAACTTGCGTGGCGCCTAATCTGTCCAAAAATGGTAATGTTACCTACTAAAAGTAAGCTGCAAAATGAGAAATGTAAAATTACTATGAACTGAGTGTAAATATACTAGCTATAAATGGGATTAGAGAGAAAACAGGTTTAAAGTTTTCTTTCATCTCCTTAAGAAGGTTCACTGACCTCAGTGGGTAACTCAAGGTAGAGTTCCTAACTGAAGAATCATGTCTTATTGTTTTACATTCTTTCTCGGCATGGAACCCATTTATTTTTTCCCCACTAGACTGTTTTGTAAACCACAATTATTCAGTTAGCAATCAAACCTTAATTAGATTACTTACATGCCAGAAAACCCCAGTCAGTTGTGTGAACTACATAAACTTCTAACAATTTAGAAGGAAATCACAGGCACTGAAACCAGCTCCCTCTCTCGTGGATGGGAGAGCAGCTGCCTGTGAGATCACAGTCGTGCCAAGGATACTTTATGCTCTGCAGATGGTTCCCTTCCATCTCAAGTTTGAAGATAGAGATGTGCTGAACAAGCCTTTTATAACATATTTGCTAAAAAATTAACAACAACTAAATCTGAACAAAAACCAGCAGTGGAATATTCCTCTGAAATATGAAAACCTATCGATGGCCTTTTAGCAATAGCGACTGATTTGGTATTTCCTAAACAAGGACTTGATTAATGATACTTGGAAGGGATAATGTTTTTAAACGTTAGAACTGTAATGGAATTAAATCACTGTTGATTGTAGTGCATGCCTGCTCACACCAGTTATCACCCTCTGCCTGTCTGAAGATTAATACTCTGTATATACTTTGAGGGGAGAAAGATGGAACAAATTCCTTTCCAGCATTTTTTCAGTTTAGTAAGATACATGTTTTTGCCTGGTAAAAGAATTCTATTCCCAGCATTTTAAATAAAGTAACTCCAAGAAAGTAAGTTGAAAAAAAACAGAGTTCACAATGAGTAGCACCTTTAGTCATAAAGATGAGAGCAGTGAAAACCTGATCATGTGCGGCAGAAATTTTCTGTAGTGCCTTATGAGCAAGACTGCACTCTCTTGTGGAGGTGTCAGATTGCATCACTGCAGCAAGCTTGTTGTACACTCCAGGTAACTGGAATCTTTAGGGATGGTGTATGAGAGTAATGAAGAGGCCTGACAGCAGGATGACCTTTTCCTGAGAAACTGAAAATAATTACTTCCTGGAGGCAGAAGTTGAATTTTAGGCTGTTTGTACAGCTTAATTACAGGTTAATTTTTGTCTTTTCTGATGGCTATTTACAAATAAATGACCTTAGGTAGCACCAGTGCTACCCATGGCTTCAAAATCCAAATATTTTTTTTTTTAGCAATGAGGAATACACCACAATTGTGAAATGCTGTTGCGGATCTTGCCAGCAGAAACAGGGAAAGAAATGTTCTTTAGCATTCTGATTAAACAATTACCTCTGTAACCTAATTTGAGCTTTAAATCTCCATTGGCTTTAAACAAATAGGTGGCACAGATGAAAGGCACAGCTGGTAGGGAGAGTGGCAGAATGGAGTGTGAGGGGACTCCCTGTTTGTAAAAGTTACTCCACACCACTCTCATTTGTCAACCCTCAAAGAGCCTGCAAACTCCAAACCCTGAAGTCCTGCTGTTAGTTCTGTATTTTACACACTGAAGTAGCATCCTGATGGGTGTTCTCAGTGAGTTAAAATGGGATAATAGTTATGACATGAAAATAAAGTAGCCTCTGCTCCTCTGCAGCATGTAGACTTAACTTCTTTGGCACTGAATAGATTCAATCCGTGTATAAACAGATACAGATGGCAGGATTTCAATTCTTTGTTTGCTTTTCTGGTCTTTTCCAGAATTTTGTGGATATTCATTTCTTAACAATTACCCATCCAGTGTTATTTCTGATGAGGGCCTTGCCTCTGACAGATCTGCCTGTGTTCTGCAAGCTTTCATCAAAATGCCAAGATTACCTCACTCTTCATTTCAGCCTTTTCCCACTTAATTTAGGCAAGATAAAGGCATTCTCATCTGCATATGTGCACTCTGGTTTTTTTCATTATTTCTAGCCATAAGAATATTTTTTGTCCTAGCTTTCAAAAATAGCAATTTTCTATCAGTCCCTAGGGGAACTACATTGCCCTATTTATATTGTAGATATAAACTGACAGACACTGACCTAACTGACAGGTTGGGTGTTTTTCAAATTAAAGCTTAGTAAAATGCTAAAATTGCAATATATTTTATGTAGCCTCATAACATTTATATCTCTCATAATTTTACAAAATCTATAAAACATGGTACCTGCTAAGTGTTATGTCATTGATTTTACTCAGCAACTGTCATATACGTTTCCCTGAGATAACCATGTACTTCATCTCAGGTAAGAAAGGGGTTCTGCTTTTGAAATTTAACAATATGCAAGACAATGTTTTGTTATAGAATCTAAAAAACAATATGAAAATTGCTCCCCTTCTCCACACCATAATATAGGATCTTCTCTCGTGTTTCCAAGGTTGTGAGAAGGGCTTTTGCTAATAGCCCACAAAAGCAAAAGGAATATGAGAAACATCATGCCAAATCTGTGAATGAAAACCTAACACGTTTTGCATATGTTTTACTGAGTAGGCCTCTAAGATAGACATAAATTTTACTTTTTCTTCTTAGTTGTGATCTAAAGCTGTTGATCCTACTAGCAGTCTAACTCCTAATAACTGAGTAGCACCTAATTCTTTACTAGTACTGTTTCTTGACTCAAATTGAAATTTTGCTTCTGCTCGTTTTGAGAACATTCTGGCTGTATAACTGTGGATGGCTCTTTCCAGCAGGCTGGGAGATGTGGTCAATCTATTTAGTGCATTAAGGAACTACATGCCCCAGGCTTTGTAGGCAATTGTTCAGTCATGGAGATCTCTCAGTTTTCCGTTTCCAAAATCCTAAAGAAATACCTGGAGAAGGCAGTAATGGGGCTTGCTCCAGATATACACCATTTAGACAAGCTTAGATTGCTTCTGGATTTATTCTAGACTAAGTTTCCCCATATGTAGGATAGCACATGTTGGGGGGGAGGTTCCTAATAAGTTGCACACTTCAGAGGACAAAGTAAAAATGTCTTTTCTCTTATTTGCAATTTATGTTTGTGTCTCATTGGCAAAATCACATCTTTAAATGTTATTCAATGACATATTTCTAGTGTTTGTACTGCTGAATGCTGGGTAGAACACTCACCAAATCAGTCATCTATAAAGATATTTGGCAATCACTAAAAATCAGAATAAAATCCCCAGAGGGTGAACATGCTTCAATTTAGATTAATATCTCATACTAAGAAGCACATTCTTGTTCTATTTTGGTTCTCAGGATGCCAAAGAACATGTTCTGGGCATGATTTGTGCTGAAAACCAGAGAAAATTCCACTTTTTCCTGTGCCATAAACCTGCTAATCATTTATAGATAAGATCATTAGAACAAATGCAAGTTAGAGTGCAGGATGTAAATCTTTGTGTCCTCAGTCAAACATTTATGAAAATGTTTGTTAAAACTTAGCAATAAATAACATAATCAAGTCTAGCAGTTGGTCTTCATTTTCCTTAATTTTTCCTCTTAATAAAGGCCAGTGAAAAAAAAGGTTCATTAAAAGTCTTATTTATAAGCCACAGAACTACTTTCCAAACAATGCTTGTCACACAAAAAATATTCCATAAAGATGGTCTTATGATAATTATGTAAAAGTCAACTTGTTCAGAGCTCCTGGAAATTACTGCTCCCAGTCTGTGGAACAACAAAAATGGCTGAGTAGCTAGAGAAGCTTTGATATTAAAAACTTAGCAGGTTTTGCACTAGTGATGGATATATGCATGCATACACATGCACAAATACAGGCAAGAAGGAGGCACGTCCAGTGTTTGTGAGTTTGACCCGTGTTGGAGATAGAAATCTCCTGTTTAAGCCTAAATTTTTGAAAGTGGCAAATTAGCTGAATTCAAGGCACTAAGAAGATTTTGATTTTCAGATCTAAGTTCAGTTTGCAAATTAAGTTATCAGTGGCACCTCTTCAAAATGCAAACATCTAAAATACATCTGAATCAGATACTAAAAATGAGGTGCATGACTGAAAGCTCTGATGCATAAAGACCAGAATTTTGACAGAGTAGAAGACAAGTTGTACATTGCCTACACTTTGATGCCATAGAGAATTAACAAAATATCATCTAATTTTATGAATGGAAACCCAATTGTCATCCAAAATCCAGCTAAAAGGAAAATCTAACTGTAAAAAGTCTTCTACCAGAAGCTCTTGCTTCATTTAAAGCTGTTCTTAAAAATATAAAAGATTCTCTGGAAGACCTCTAGATAAAGAAAAAATCAGTTTCAAACAATTAGCAAATATGCAATTATCTTTTTTATTAGATCTTGTTTTATACACTTTCTTTCCATTAAACAAAATTTATTCTGCCTTCTTATTTCCATTCGGCAGCCAAAATCAAAACATAACAAGAGCATACAAATCAAGTAATATACAGCAAGTTTCCATTCCTTAGTGAGAAGAAGCCAGGCTATTCTCTAGGCTACAGTATTCCTGACAGCATGTGGTGTGAAGGCCCAGCCCTATCTGCTGCTGCAAAGTAAAATGCTGTTAAGAGAAGTTTGGAACAAAGAGAAACGTTCTCCAAATGCAGTAGAATTAGTGTAGCAGTCAAAGTTAATTTTCACACGGTCCCTGTGTAAAAATCGTGTGTGTTCTGGAGGATTAAAGCCAAATTCTGATCTCACTGATGTCAGATGAGATACCCCAGTGATGAATGTGGTTCTTGGCTTCCCAAGCAGCCGTCAGACTCAATGTGTTTCTAATAAGATGGAGACTCAGTAGGGGCCAGGTGCTCTATTAGTTTAAATTGTTAGGGTAGCAGGAGTTGTGTAGAAAGTTAGGAGATGGAAAATGTTTTATACCTCCCCTAAATGTCTGCTCCAGGTCCAGAAATCCAATTGCTGCAACCCAGCATTTGTACTGGCTGAGCTTCTAAATGAGGCTTGTTATAACCTTCTATGTAACAGCAGTAAAGCAAACACTTGATGTACATTTGCAAGAGAACTCTGTTTCAGGTGTTTAACATCTCACTTATTTTGGTTTGTGACAGAATTCTACCTGTTTCCTTCTATGTAATTATTTTCTTTGTATTTTTGAAAGTATTCTTGTACCTGAAATTTAAATAAATCTTTAGTTCAAAGGTAGCCAATATTCATTAAATGTAGTACGGAATGACATATTCAGTGCAAGCCTAACACAAAAACTGTGACTGGGTAATAATTCTGTAATAGAAAAAAATGTGTCACAAGGTGAAAATTAAATGAAGCTTCACACAGCCAGGTCTGAGTAATTTCAGACCATGGAGCAGTAAAGAGGCTGCCAAGCAGTGGCATGATCTGCTGTTGTATTGATGGCTATCCTGATGGAGAGACCCTGGTCACAACTTGTAATCCTTCTACAAGCACTTCTGGCAGCACTGCAGCACCCCAAGGACCACTGTTGGGTTGTCTGCAACACTCTTGGGTGTCTTCTCTTTTTCCAGAATAAAGAAGGATGTGGACTTCAGGATAGACGGTGCAGGCACAGCAGAATGGGGGTTTTCTGCTTGGACAGCTCCTGCAGCAGTGCTCATCACCCCCACTCCCTCAGCTGTCCTCCCTGGACAGCCAGGCTGTGCACGTAAGTGACACTATGGCCCTGTGCTATTCCTCTTGGCTTCATGAATCCTGCACATTTTCAGGGACCCAGAAGAAAGAGGCTGGAGAGAAAGCTGCAAGTATACCCTTAGGCAACACAAATTAAGAATATCGCAGTTACCACTAAGGTCTCTTTTTCTTTGAAAACTTATCCGTGTATTTACACAGTGTGTAACTGCAGGCAGCACCTCCAGCATACTGCTGTGTAGCTGGAGAAGTGCCCTGGAGTCCTTTAAATGAATCAAGACAGAAGGACTCTCTTTTTCATCACAGTGCAGTCTTGTGCCTAAAAGTATCTGTATTTGTGTAGTGTTGACACAGAGAGGGTGAATGGAGTCCAGATGGCAGCTTTGCAATTTGCAGAGATAAAAACACCCTACACAGAGGTCATTAGACCATCAGAGCCGTAATGGAGCTTCAGATCATACTGTGCTGCCCTGCCTTACTGATGCTTAACAGGTTTTAACATCATCTGTAACCCACTAAGACAATCTCTGTGCAGAGATAACTGACCCTTTACAAGCCTTGAAACACAAATTTCAAAAGACAAGAAGAATTCTGTGGTTTTCATCCTTTCCAGATCATTTAAAAAATACATGGATTGTATAGAACATGCAAGAGTACTTTTGGCAGAAAAAAAACCACAGATTAATTTTTCAGTTAGGATGGAAACTGGACTTTTTCTCAGTAAGTCACCCAGGAGAAGTCTTGAGCATGATTTCTTCAGGAAAAAAAGGCTGTTTTCACTGAGATGAAGGAGGGAGCTCCATGCTGACCTGTTGGGGCAGATTCACCTCCTCCAAGGACTGGGACTGTTACCTGGCAGAGATCCTCACTAACACATCAGTGAATTCCACTGTAGTGGAGCAAGATAGGCCAGAGCAGCACCTTACTGTGAGAACTGCTTTACTTACTATAAAAATCCACTGAAAACTCCTTGCCTGGCTGATTGCTCTGCTGGTCAGCCCCAGTTAAACACAGCCTGGGTAGTTTCATGGCAGAAATGTATCCAACAGAACATGAGATCAAATTGGCTTTGTAGGAATATATCAATATAAGCTTTTCAAATACTGTCAGCTAAAGCACTTGCCATATGAGGTGCTCATGTGCTCTGCATGTGAGAACTAACTAACCTCAGTGCCATCACAAGAGGTGCTGCTGTTCAAGAGTGCCAACACTGGACCTGAAATGAGAAGCTCTGGTAGCAAGAACAGGACCAGGATAAGCCACACCTGTAATAGGAGAGGAAAAGGAGCGTGAATGTTCTGACTACAAGTTTTGGAAACAGTGCAGCAGCCCTGCTCCTGCGGCAGGCCCATGTGTCTGGGCCTCACATTGTGCATGTAAAACCAGACAACTGCTTGAAAAAGAGAAGGAAAATAACAATCTCACCTCCATGACAAATTACCAGAGCCCACCACATTAGCACATGCATTGCCTTTCTTTTGTAGTCTACTTATATTTTTCTGTGTTTTTACTTAAAAGTAACTACTTTTATATCTAAAAGTAGTTCTAGAACAAATGGTTCTGTATCAGGAAGGAGAAATTTGTTTCTTCCAAAACATTTAGCAAAAAGATGGGGAAAAGCAAAAGGTGTCTGTATATATCTGTATCTATATCTATATCTATATATCTATATTTATGTCTATATCTGTATCTGTCTCTTTTCAGGTAGGCTTAGTATCCTTTTCCAGTCCCCGAGTGCTAACTCTGAAAGCACATAGCCCTGTATTTTGCACATGCTCTATCAGTGTCCCAAATCCCAGTTCAATATACACACTGTAAGACTGTTTTCTTCCCTTTGCTGCTGAACACAGACAAAGTAGGAAATAATTTCATTTTTTTTCACAAGATGCACATCTTGAAAATCCTAGGAACCAACAGCCCCTTCAGTGAACTAACTTCATGCCCCCTTTTGAAACTGAAAAGTATAAAAGTAATTCCCTGCTCATGATGGTCTCTTTTCTGAATGGACCGATTTTTAGATAGGGCTCACAGTGGGTATTCATGAAATTAAAAGAAGAAATTCAAATTGCTTTATTTCTGTATATCAAGGAGCTAGTTAGGGGCAGGGAAAATAAAAAATCAGAAGAAGAAGAATAAAAATGAGACATCATTAATTAATCTTAGTAAAATTCTGTTTGCTCTGGGAACAGAATTTCTATTATAATATCTTAGGAACACTTGTATTTAATGATATTTTTTATTACATGTGCATGTGAACATTATTATACACTGCTGTACACTTTGCAGTTTGTCTAATCTCTTACTTTAATATAAATGCTAATTAATTTTAATGATTTGAAAACAAGTTAAAATATTATTATTTCATGATTTCATACAACTATTAAAATGGTTTGTTTTCAATACAACTAGCTACTCTGTTAGTGGAAGTTGTAACTATTTGGTCTTTGAAACCAAGCACGTGAAAATTACAAAAAAAAAGGGTAAAGCCGTGTGAGCTACACTGTTACCAACTTTCATTGAAAGGCACTATATAGAATAGTATATTTTCCCTCTGGAAAAGGGTAGCTCAGTTATAACTTGGGAGGAAATAAAACCTAGATCAGAAAGAAAACATCTACACAGACAAATCTTTTTACTCACTAGGTGATTTTCACACATGTTATGAAGTGGACAAATTTACTTACCCTTCCTGGAGGAACTGGTATGAAGTAAGAAAAGCGAATAGAATAGAATAGAATAGAATAGAATAGAATAGAATAGAATAGAATAGAATAGAATAGAATACCATGTATCATATCATATCATATATCATATATCATATCATACCCAAGAAATTGCTCTTCTAGAAAGCACCTGACGTGCTGAATGGTGTTACAGAGGTTAGGGTGGCAAGGATTTCAGAAGTAGTTGATGTTGAAAAATGAGTGCATCTGGAGATGTTTAAGGGAGACATCAGCCGTAGGTTTCCAGATGGCTGAAAATAAAGAGACTAGAGTGAGAACTGGTGTCCTTGTAAGAGGCGTCAAATAAACTAATCGATCACAAACCTCATAAAGTTCAAGTTTAGGTTGGAGAAGGTGTTTAGTTCAGGTCTGATTTTCACTTTATTGAAATTATTAAACTGTAAACTTCAGAATTTACTCTTGGGCTTTCTCAAAATCACAGAAACTACTGTATGTCAGGATCACACACGTGCTCTTTGTTGGTGAAAAACAGTTGTCCATTTGTCCAGCTGATGTGAATAAGGTCAAGGGAGTTCAACACCTGCTTTAGAAAAACACACTCAATAGTTACCACATTTTTCTACAACAGGTGCTGAATTCATCTAACCTTGGTCACATCAGGAAGACAACTGTTTTCATCACTATCTGATGGAGAAGTAACCTCTTGTATGTCTATTAGTGGGATTTGTACTCTGGTTACATCTTTGCATTCTTCTGGAAGTGAACAGTTAATGGATTTGGTGAGGCAATTGAAATGTCTTCAAAGGGATTTCTTTTGGCCTAAACCCTCTGTGTTGCTTCAGGATGGGTGAATGAGGCTGATAGGTGTCTGTACACACACTTGTGGAAAAGGATTCCTAGAACTCTTGTAGAAGCTGGGCTGCCATATAGAACAACAAAAGGCGCATCTCAGTTTTGTAGCGTGAGGCTCTAACCCACAGTGGCACAGCACTGTCAATTGCCTAGTCCTATTAAAAAAAAGTCATGAAAATGACAAAAAATGTTGCAAATAAAACCACTAAATTACAGTTAAGCATTGTTGCAATGAAATAGCTCATTTACAACTTCATAAACACTTCAGCTGGTGCTCTTAAGTTTCCATATATATTTACTTTACTCCTCTAAAGCACATTAAAGAAAAAATGCTCTTTGTTATCTGGAACTATTTGGAATCTTTGGCAGTTTACTTAACACATCATAATATCTGTCACAGAGTTTCCTAAAACACCAGGATGCATACCTTAGGAGAGGAATAAATCTCTTAAAAGGTGTTAGTATAATTAAGTAGGTCACCCTGTAGAGGTGAAGCACCTGTTACTATTGGTGGATTTTAGTCCTGATTCAGCAGAGTAATCTGATTAAGCAAGGTCCACTAAAATTTGTAGGCAAATATATGTGCAGCAAATGCAAGTTCTTTTCTGAGACATGGTCCTACATGGCTATTACGCTGGTTCTGGGGTATTTTGCCTTTTCCTTCCCAGTGGCAAGCCAGCCTTCCAGCACGTGACAGAGACAGATGTCCAACCATAAGTTATAGCTGTGTGTTTCAAGTTTATTGCTCTTCTCCTTACTTGTCTCAATTGTCTCATGTGTCCCAAACACACATGCTTGAGAGTAGAGTTCAAATCCTTGTATATCCTGTGACAAATCTGCAACAAAACAGAGCAATGAGCTTAGTATTTGCAAGCCTGTGAGTGTTCACAGAGAATCACAGAGAAGGGTTGAGTTTGGAGGGGGCCTTTGACAGCTGTTTTGTCCAACCCTCCCTGCTCAGAACAGGGTCAACTAAAGCAGGTTGCTCAGGGCCATGTCCCATGGGGTTTTCAGTAATCTCCAAGGATACAGACTTGACAATTTGCCTTGACAACCTGTTCCCATGTTACACCAGCCTTACAGTGAAAAATCTATTTTTCTTATGTTTGAATGGAATTTCTTATATTTAGATATGTGTCTTCTCCTTTCACTGGACACCAGTGAGATGCCTGGTTCTGTCTTCTTTGCTGTCTACCATCATATAGTTACACACACTGAGATGATCCCTCTGAACCATCTCTTCCAGAGGCTGAACACTCCCAGGCCTCTCAGCCTCTCCCCATATGTCACAACCAGGAAATAAGATTAGGCTCTTGCTGTCCTGTGTGAGGCTGATCCTGTTTGCTTGAGGGACCTTGCTCTGGAAGCAGGCGTCTGCACTGCTG
The DNA here is from genome assembly GCA_013399225.1 of Rhipidura dahli. NCBI lineage: Eukaryota > Metazoa > Chordata > Aves > Passeriformes > Rhipiduridae > Rhipidura > Rhipidura dahli. The sequence continues at coordinate 4,579,802 of VXAC01007011.1, read as the reverse complement.
AGAAAAGTTTAACTGAAAGCTTCTGACATGCAGAGACAGGACCCAAGGGGAAACAGGTAATTTTTTTCCAAGGAATGCTAATTTAGAGTATGGAGTAAGTCATCCTGGAAGAGGGATTCTAGGAGTGGCCACCTGAGGCAGAATGTATGATCTGTCTTTTATGGTATAATCTCATTGTGCTGTTTTTTTTATATGAAAGACAAACTCCATGAAAGATGATGAATGAGTAAGTTCCACATTGTAGGAGAGCACTGGCAGGTTGAATTTGCTTTCACATACTTTGCTGAAGACTGAAAGGTTGCTTGCAAAGTCTGTTTCTGAAGCGTTTCATTTCAGTACAATCTTTGGAAACAAAGAATGGATGAAGGGACATGAGATTCATGCAGCACATAAAGCACTGACTATCAAAACAACTGGCATGTGTACTGCTATTTTAGCTCCTAGATTCAAGAGTCCAAAGAGTGTTTGCTGCTCTGACTCTGACAGCCCTTTGCATGATTCTTACAGACTCCAACATGTCTCCTGTCTCTGACATTTCTTATTCAGGTCTTCCCTGGCCAGTTACAAATCTAATTTTGCTACTTTTCATTGCCAAATCTGTCTCATATTGGGAAATTTTGAAAACAGTGATGTAATCTGGCTCTGTGATTGCAGTGAAATTAATTTGCCTGCCTGATATTACACTACAGTGTTGTTTAAATTCATGATGGGATGTAAAGTATGCTTCCTTTACCTTTCTGTTTTCTGGATCTGCATGGACGTGGCTGGGGAACTGATGTTTCTGATGTCCCTGTAGATAAGAGTAGCCTGACCTAAAAGATGGATCCCAAAGGGCTGAACAAACTGAACAGTCAGAGGAGCTGACAGACCAGCTGTCACTGCACACAGAAGCCAGTGAAGGAGAAGGTGTATGGTGAACTTTTCACTGAGCCACAAAATTCTCATAGCTCTTCAGGCAAGGAAATTATTTTCCTTTTTTTTTTTTGATCCTAAAGATTAAATCATAACCACTCAAATGCAAGCATTTTATAATTAAGTCATTCTAGAAGCTGAAGAACATTTCTACAGTCATGCAAGACATACATACAGTCATACAGACAATCCCTGCTAAGCATGCAGGTGTTTCAACTTCCTGCTTTCCCAGCACCTGAGAGCCTGTTCAGGTAGGAGAATAGATATTCCAGTGGGCTGAGTTGCCTCTTTGGAGGGCATTTGCCAGGGCTTTGTGTGCTGGAGATGCTCCAGTCCCACGAGGGATTTCACAGTTGCATGTTGCAGTTGCAGGTAAGGGAAGTGTTTTTTGGTAGGCCTGTTGCCCAGAAAGATCTCACAAACCGGAGTGAGTGGACAAAAACCTATCAAATTAATGTCAGTATGAAAAATGTGAAGTAATAAATCTTGAGGGAAAAGTAGTATAAACCATGCTTATGGGATTGTGAACTTGTAATTGGCAGTTAAACCTCAGGGAAGAGAGCTAGAAATCATCACCAGCAGTTCTCTGAAGTCATTAACTTAAGACACAGTAGTAACCAAGAGGAAGAAAAAATCAAAATTCATCAGAGAGGGCACTGAGAACATAACAGAAAAGATAATTTGGTGCAGTACAAAATTTCACACATCTTGGGCACTGTCTGAAGTTTAATCCTCACATCACAAGGAGTCGTAGCGGAGTTAGAAAAGGTGCAGAGAAAGGCAGGACAAGTGATTAAGGCTATAAAGTAACTGTATTAAAAGAAGAAACTTAAAGGACTTAATTCTAAACTTGGAGGACACTCAGTGAAGGCAATCTCGGAAGAGGATGCAGAGCTGCTAACTCTCCAGACCTTCATCACCCCTAAATTTGCTGCTACAAATTTTGAGACAGTTTCAGCAGAGGATACAAGGATCCAGAAACTCGTGGAAAACCAGTCTTTAACACTATATGAAAGAAAATTACCAGGAATTCCTTAATCAATGACTCTTGCCATGGGCAGAGTAGTAGGGAGATAGTGGCCAAGAGCACATGCTCTCCCTGAGTAGCATTGCCTAGACAGTGGTGGAGGCAGAATGCTGGTCCTGCACAGTAGGGCGTTCCTTACATTCTTATTTTCAATACTGAGCCCTACTGAGTTGTAATTTTCATCTGCTTCAGAGCATCCTACTCTCCTCCCATTTCCCCAGCCTCGTGTACAAGAGCCAGCTGGGCTGCAGAGTCCAGAGCAGTAGGTGCTTCTGGTGTGGGGGCTGACAGTGGCAGAGAGACTGCAACAACATGCAGGAAGTACATGAGAATCTCAGGCAACTTCTGGAGACTGAGAGATGTAGTCAAATGATTAAGTCATCTGCTCCATATCATGCCTTGCTGTTTAAGGACTTCTGTCAGAGGAAAGCATTGAGAACATCAGGCTGATAGGCAGTAATAACAAAGAAATAGAAATTATTCCTTCAGAATTCCTTCTGTTCTCTTTTTGGCTCCTTCATCAGGAATTGTTGAGAGTAGGATTATGAGAGGCCTTGGACAAGCTTAAAATCTGTGCCCTACTTAACCAGCTCTGATTTTGTATGTGGGAAGGAAGTGGCCTAAATCTGACCCATCTAATATATATAATATATTCCATGGCATGTAATGTTTTGAGAGCTTAAGTAGATATACGAGCACTGAATTGGTAACTCATTCAAATCAAAATTGGTATGCCTCCTATCTAAGTATTGCAAGTTCTGGTTTTATTCAGATAATTGTGTTTATTTTTTCTTTTCCAACGAGATAATTGTGCATATTACTTCAGTCTCTGGTATGTGTTAGCCTTGTCCAGGTTTTTTTCTAATGCACTCTCATGAAATTTTAGATACAGATATCATCTGTGTCGGAATGTAGGTGCTGTATAGGAGCAGGAGATTAGGAATCTGATTATCCTGCTTCACAGACACATTGTTTATGTCAGAATTTTTTTTCCCCCCAAGTATAACACTATGTGGACTGTGTGAACACATCTTAAATGGGTTGATCTTCATAACGTGTTTGCTAAAATCACTTCATTTTATACATCAGGAGCTAAGCCACTGAGAAAATTGTGTTTTGTCAGGAGGAGTCAGTGGCAGGGAGATAAGAAATGGCTCTTGAGTGCCTTAACCACAAAGCTGCTATAGATCAGTGGCAATGATGGGCCATGGAGCTGCTCATTTGGTGAGCTTGCCACATCTGCAGAGCACTGCTAGGGACACAGTGTCAAGGAAAGAGATGAGTTTTATCTGCAATGTGTGATCTTCTCTAATAATGATAAAATTCAGCACACATTGGATGATTTCTTTCCAAGTATTTAAAGCCCTTCAACATGCCTTTTACACAGGTAAGTGGTGTACCAGCAACTGTACCACTGGGAGCCTGCACAGGGAGAGGTGCTTGGTCTGTTTTTAGGGAAGCTCTCAATAGTCTCCTGAAGCTTGGACCTTTAGTCATTTGTTGTACTCACATGAAAATTTATGAATTAATTTTTTCTTCAGTGCTCCCCTCCTCTTCTCTTTTTCTCTTGCATTTCTTTCCTCAACACTGTTTTTTCTTTGTCCAGTAAATATCTGGTTGCTCCTGATGGCTCAGCCTCTGAGTCTTAAACAATTTTATGCTCCTGCTAAAGTCTTCTCTGACTTCTGAACCGCCACTTGTAGTCGGTCTGGCTGGGAAACCTGTATTAACACTCAAGAACATTGTTCTCATACTGCACAGAAAGAGAACCAAGGGGATAGGGAGTGTATGCTGATCATCCTTTATTCATGTAGAAGTCTGAAAATAATTGCTGCCATTGATCACAGACAGTGAATTAACAGCTTGGAAATAGTGCTTCCCACATTTCCACATCTTGTCCTCAGGCCTAGGATCAACATGAATTGTGAGCAGATGTGCTTGCAAGTACTCTGTTCTCATACCAATCTATGTTCTGCAACAATGCTTAATTTTAATTGTTTCTGAAATAGTGTTTAATTATTTCTGAAAAAAAAAAATTCTACTGAAAAATGTTACATATATCACTCCATAAAAAATACTTTCCCTCCTAAAGTAGCATCAGGAATACAGGTCAGCAATTTATTGTGGAGATGCCAAGGGCTGGGGAAGTGGACTATGACCTCTGTCAGTGGCTATCTTGTTGGCCAGGTAAGAAGATAAAACACGTGGACATGATTTTGCAATACTTAATGCCAAAACTTGAGTTCAGATGCTGAAAGGTATCTCTGTCTAGATATAGTCTTTGTCTTTTCCTTCATTGGTCTCATTCTGTTGCGGTTTTATCCTGCCTTTTACCTTTATTCTCTTATTTTTTTGCCATCTATATTACCTCTCTTCCAAGAATTTGGTAGGCATTGCTATGGAGGTCTTCTGAGAAGACTGGGAAATCAAGATTTTATTTAAGAGATTCTGCAACAGACCTAAAACAGAGTTGTAGAAGCTGCTGAAGGATTCCTTGAAAGCTCTGTTAAGCTGGTTGTTTCTTTAGGTTTCTAAAACTCAGAGCAGCACCAAAAGTGATTAAATGAATAAAAAAAGAGAAGAGTTATTTTTGTAAAACAGATACTGGCATAGTTTCTGGAAAAAAACAGAGTCTTGCCATTTCCCAAACCTGTGAGAAGGAGAATGGCTGAAGGAACCTTGTTCATTCACAGACTGTAATTATGAGAGAAATTTCATATTGATTAATGGCTGAGATAGAGTTATGTGTGTCAGTTTCTCCTGTTTGATGACTCGCATTAGAGTGGCCTATAAACAAGCTTCCCACTGCCTTTCATTTCCTCCACCTATTATGAGGGAATAATACATTTTATGGTAAGATGTGTTGAGTTATTTGGGAATAAATCTGTCCTTTCAGCCCTTAGGCAGGTAAGCATGTCTTGTAATCTGGAGTTCTGGGCACTCAAAAAGGTCACTCTATTTTGCAAGCAATCAAGTCCTTTACTGCATATTTGGACACAGTATCAATACAAACATAGAGTTGAGCAGTTCAAAGATTACAAATTAAGAGACATACTGGCTCAATTTCTTTTTTTCTGTCAACACAAAAATGAAAGAGTAAGTCCAGTGGGAGCACATTGTATATGCACATAATTGTAGCAAAGAGCTGAAACATATTAATGAATTTCTCATGTATTTGACATTGTATGCCCTTATTGCAAACTACTCAAGTCTTTGATTAGGAATGCCTGGCACCAAAGACAAGAAACACAAAAATAACTGGAAAATTCCCTGTGATATGATGCAAGATTGAAGAGTAAAAACTGTAATTCAAGGCAGAGAACATTCCATTCTCTCAGAGGAGATCTGAAGGAATGGATGAGGAACAACAATTAAATACTGAAGTCTGCTACACTATACACTCTCTGGGTTATCCTTGTATCAACACAAGCATTTCTCTGTAGCCACAAAACTACACAAAAGTGAATTCTGACATGCTTGCTAGAAAATACATGAGAGAAAAGGTTTTGTAACATATGAAGAATAGCAAAACACACCGTTGTTAATGATAGACCTTTACACCACATTTCTACACAAGTTCTCTTTGGTTGCACAGTCAAGTCTAAAAGATCCCTTTGCAACTTTGATACTTAGACTATTGGGTGTGTAAGTAATGAAGTTCTATTATTAATTCAAATTTTTAAGATGGCCAACGACTCGAATAAGGGGTATGTTCCTCATAACCTTTTTTTTTGTTGTTGCCATTTATAAAACTGTTTTGATGTTATGAGGATTTTTCTTGCTGTCTCCTGTCAATATCAGGTCTTATGTTATTACCCTTCTGACTCCAGCCTGGCATAACTGCAGCACCATCTCTGAAGATGAGGATGTAGATATTTAACATATGCATCCTGTTCAAAAATCAGCATCTTTAAAAAAATGACAGAGATCCAGGCACATTCTTACATGAAGGAAGTTTTATTATTTGGAAAGCATTCAAATAGAAAACTTTTAGGTAGGAGATACAATAATGTGGTCATTAATGACTTTTTTTGAAGTCACAGTATATATCTGGTGTATATTTTAATTAATCTGTATGACTTTTTGCTTCTGTGGTTGCTCAGACCTTCGTAACAGTAATTCAATGTGAACTGGGTCTGAATCCTTGCACACACAGGCTTCCAAATGAGTTACAGCAGCACATTCAAATCCTGTAAGGAAACCATCAGACCCACCTGTGCTGTCTGTGGGGCAGAGCAACGAGGCTCTCCTTAAGACCATATTCACTGTCTGTGCAGACAGTGAACCTGAAAACATGGCCCCAGATATGATGGGGCTGTGCCTAATGGAGCATGCAAGCTGCTGTGTGCCTGTGCAGCTGAGGGGAGCTAACACAGGGGCGGCATATCCAGGCAGGCCAGCTGCTGCCTGCTTGCAAGCGTGCACAAGTCACCCACGTCGGTAAGAGACGGGCAGGTTGTTGCATGCTCACAGCCACTTCCAGAATTGCTTTTAGAAGAGGTGGGAAGATACCTGCTAGGGATGATTCATGGCTGCCTCTTTTCAGTTTATCAGTGACACTGTCTCATGTGGCTGGCAAGGGGGGGGGCTGGTGCGTAGCATGAAGAATGAAACTGATGTTATCAGAATGATGAAGAAAAGTGAATAACTAATAAGCAAGTAGCACCTGTGTTACATAGTGGTCAAAAGGGCGAAACATGCAGCATGAGGCCAGCTGGGGATTGAAAGACACTGAGCATCTGTACAGGGAAGAGTGACTTGCATTTGTCCAGCTTCATAGTGTTTTGCACCAGAATATGCTGGTTCATCAGGAGCCCATTAAGAAAGCTGCTCAGACTCTGTAAAGTATAGCTTGAAATTCCTGTTATTTGGGTTAATGCTATAAAGAAGAAGGTTGAACTTGATTATCTTAGAGGTCTTTTCCAACCTTAGTGATTGTATGATTATACAGTAGTGATAGGGGACACGTGTCAAACGTGTTCAGCTGTGGGTGGGCAGACAAGGAGTGAAGTGTATTTTCTATGATGTATTTTCTATGCATCTTGAACATACAGCAGTGTCACCTGAAAAGTCTTCAGTGCAACCACTCTCACCCATTTGTGCCCTTCTGTCACCAGCTCTGGAATTGATCCTGCTGTGGCTTATACCAAGGGGAGTTGAATCGATCCTTCAAAGGCAGCCTTCTGCCGTTTTCCCCAGTTTCGCGGAAAGGGAAACATAAAGTTCTTTAAAAGAGAGCTAGATTGACTGAACTTCTGTTCTCAGAAAACTATCAAACTGGGTATTTAAACAATGTATTTGTAATTACAAGAATGCTGCAGGGTAATAAGTTGATAGCAAGGTGAGCTTATAAAGAACAAGTGATGCAGTACTAATCTAATTTCCTTCTCTAACACATTAGTTTGCCATGTGGATATTAGAGAAATAGTACAAGGTTATCTTAATTTGATCTTAGATGATATATGCAACTTGGGGATATATGGTAAAGTAAATCTCATAATACGGGAACTGAAAAACTGTTTAGAAAACTGTACCCAAAGGGTAATTATTAATATTGCTCTTTCAAAGTAGGTGACTGTGTTAAGGAAGTTTAGGAAGGTCTTCTCCTAAATCAGTATTTCCACCATTTCCACTAATGACTTAGATGCTAGGGAGAAAAAGCATTTCATTTTAATATTAAAATACTAAATAATAGATAATGTTTCCATAAGGTCAAGCACAAAGCAGTAAACATTGAAGTAATTATTTTCATGATTAAAAGATGCAGAACACATAGTTAAACAGCCTTTCTGGGCAAAATGGTTAGGAGATTTAGTAGATCACAAGCTGAATATAATGACTGATGCACAAAAATGAGTAAGACACCTTGAAAGTATGCATTGTAACTCTCCCAGTTAGCTCTGGCAAGACCTCACCTGGAGCCTTATGCTCAGCCTTTGGCAGCCCTTTTTAAGAAATCTTTGAACCAGAAGAAAGCAGCAAAGATGATCAAAAGCCCAGAAAATCTGACTTTTAAGACTGAAAGGATGAGGTTTGTTTAGTCTAGGGAAGGGAGAACTGAGGAGAGATGTGAGAACAGTCTTTAAATACATAGAAACTGCTGTGAAAAGGTTACAAACAAATTGTTCTTGTGTATTGGAGGTTAAGGGAAAATAAAGTGTGCTCAAACTGCAGGGAATTCAGGTCAGACACAAGGGAAGCCTTCCCAGCTGTAAAATGATTAAGCACTGGAGTAGGTCCTCCACCAGACACAATACTTCAGGGCCCTTTGATGCTCTTCCAGCCTTCTTACATGGCATGAAAAATCTCTTCCCAGCAGTTCAGTTTAGGAGATGTTTTGTGTAAGTAGAAATGAAAAACACTAGAAGGCAAGGTGTGGAGACAAGTTCATATTGTGGCTTAGATGGAGAGAGCTGGGTCAGAGGAAAATTCATGCAGCAAAAATAAAGTAGTGTGAGCGGTAGGGATCACTCAAAAGTAGAGGAGAAGAAAATGGATCTAAAACCAAATGAGTTTTCTGATAGGGTGTGAGCCCCATCATGGCTCCAAGTTAGGAGAGTAAGTGGCCCACTACACTTGATACTTAAGTATCTACCAGAGAGACCCTCTTAAACTGAAAACATAAAATATCTTGACTTTTCTAATTTTGTGTCATTGCCCATATAATGCATAAGGCATTTTATAAAACTATCTTCAAATACCCACCCTTTGACTAGGTGGCCGTCAGTGGTGTGTTACATGGTAGAGGTCAATTGCATTATGTTTCATGACCTTTTCTGATAGAAGAGGTGCAAAAAGATTTTACGCAAGAAATGGTGTTTTAACAACAAATCACAGACTTTTATAGAGAGTATCTCCTTCCCATATGCTTAGACTATGCATGCTAGTGTACACATTTGTGAACTTGCTGTTCTGAAAGATTTATCTTCCCTTATCTCATACATTGTTGAGGCTCTTTGGGAATTCATGCTTTGTGCATTCGGCTGACAAAGCAATCTTTTGCCTCAAGATTCAATATTTTATGCTGCGTAGTGCTAACCACAGCTGTCCAAGGCCACATGGTAATTCTGGTCAAAAAAATTAATTGACTTGCATCAGCAGAATATTCCATGGACATTTATAATGAAATCCTAAACTTCACAAACTTTCTGGGAAAGTTTGCTTTCTGCCTAATTATCTCCAGTGCTCTTGTACCAACATACTATTTCACTTGTGATGGTGAACTGATAATAGAATACTACACAATATTATAGTGAAAAGCTGCAGCTGTGGCTAAGTAGAGAAATTACGTTTTACTCAAATCCAGCTCATCCAAAGATCTCCCTCTCAGATGAACACAGCCCTTCTCAAAATACGACTGAAACCAGAAGTAGCTGAAGTTACCAGGAGTGGAGTTCAGACCTGACTGATGATGTTTAGGCAAATAACCTGCACTGTGAATATGTGTTTAAAAGGTTATATTAAAAGTGTATTGATTTGTGGTAACTGTACCTAGAAATTCCCTTCAAAAATGTGTCCCTGGCTAAGTGTGTTTGCACAGCAAGAATAAATTTCTGCCTCAAAGGGTTTTCAAACTAAATAAATAATAAAGAAAAGCAATGAAGTATGTAGAAAAGTGAGCATGTTCAAGATGTTGTAGCCAGGGAGCTGGAAATATTTTCAGTAGTGTTTCTGAGTCCCAGCTCAGTGAGTCAGTGAAGCACATCACCTGAAGAAATCTAAATTTCATATGCAAATACTTCTTGAAGGTCTAACTGCATCTGGCTTTCTCACAGTATTTGCCTTGTTGATTTCTAAAGGCTGCTTATATGAATAAGGTAAGACAGTCTAGCCCTAGAGTCTTCTAGTTTTTCATCTCTTTTAGGCTGCTTATATCCTTTCTTTCTTTGATAGACAGGTCATCAGATCTTCCCCATAAAGACACCTTGTGAAGGTTTTGAAGGTAGTAAATCCTCATCAGACTCTTCTCACTTTCCTGTCACACTATTCTCCCTTTACAATCTCCATTCTTGTGTAAGTAATTATATCAGTTTTCTGGTGACATGGGGAATCTCTCTCCTCTTTAATACAGAACTTCTTTCAGCATTACTGCTTCCCTACAAATAGTCCTTTTCCTTTTCTAGTATTATTTCCTCCTGTTGCATTCCATATGTTTTAGATTATTTTCTCTCAGTGTGTTAGCTTGTAAGACAGTTGTTTTCCACCCATGATTTAGTTGTGTTACTGTTGATCTGTCTATGCTGTTATTTGTATCTCCTAACAAATTGGAATCATATTGTAGCATTTTTCTATACAATGGGGATTTTTAAATCCTTAATCAGGAAACATGATGGCTTTGTATCTGATCTCATTGGTACAGCAGATACTACTCCTTAATCTCTGCCTTTGCCTTCTTTCTCTTCCTAATTTTCTCTCTTATATCTCTGCTGCTTCTTCAAAAAGCCATATACATGCAGTCATCAGTGTGCATGTTAAAAAAAAAATCATGTCTTGATCTGAACAATTGTTTCCCTACCAGTCATGGCTTTTTTAAGGTAAGATCACCTGAAACTAATCTGTTCTGTTCTGCCAAGGCTTACTATATCTGCATTTATTCTAATTCATGCATTGATCTGTCAGTAGCAAGGTTTGTATTGACTCTTTGTGTTATCATAGCCCTGAGATGATGGGTTTTGTTGGATTTTTTTTTTTCTGGGGTCTTTGGTGGAATTGAGCACCTGAATCAGTGCTCTGCACAATCATAGATAATGAAAATCTTAGCAGAATCATCAGTACTTGTCTTTCACTGAAAGTAAGGCCACTAAGTAATGTCTATGGTGACTCACATGAAGTAAGAGTTTCACCTATTAAATCTGTGCCAATTTTCTTGTGCTTCTGTAGAACTGCTGTAATTCCATGGAAAATAAAGTGTAAGGATCAAAACAATGCCTGTAGTGACCTGGAGAAAAGAGTCTGATCCCAAAGGTTATCCTTCTTTCTATGTTTGTTGTAATGTAAAATAGTCAGGTGTCCTAATGTAAAATATTGCCTCTCCCTATAAGCTGTGCTTTTCTATAGTGTTCAATGTAATAACCTTTCAAACATTCTGAAGCAAATAAAAGCAAAGAAAACTAATACCTAAGTATTCTGGCATCTCAAGCTTTTACAGACAAGAATATTTGTTAAGCAGCTACTGATTTATTTGGTAATTATTGCCCATAACTTCATCTTTTGTAAATGTTCTGGTCACTGGAAAGTAGAAGTTAAACAACAGGACTGCAGTAAGTATATTCACCACTGCTATGACCAGTCATAATTACACTGCTTGTATTAAAGAGAAAGATGGGTTTGAGTTTAAAGATAAGAGCTGGAGTCAGACATGGGTTCAGCTGGATGATGACTGGATCACACAGTCCCACAGAACTCAGTGATGTTCTCCTTAGAACCTGATTCTGCCACCTACACACTGCATAAAGGTGTTATTCTGGCATCAGTAGCTGTTCAGTGGTTGCCTGAGGGCATGCCAGCCTGGACCTCATGGCAGCACAGAAATTGGTGAGAGAAGAATGAAACAAAGTGTTTGAAGAGTGAGCACTAATGAGATGATGAGTTAATGAGCTTAGGGACACCACAGTGTTGGCTGGGACCCCAAGTGGAATCACTGGATCTCCAGGTAGAATTAACTCACACAGAGCTATCTCAGGCCCCTTACACAATGGTGCAAAGGTCAGAGTGTTAATCCTGGTCTTTTTGCATTCCTGAACAATAAGGTTCATCTGGTTTGGCACTTTGGTGCCAATCAGGAGTGCACTTGTGAAATGGATCCTCACAGCCCTAGCTTGTGCAGTTCAGTTTGCATCATGGAGAAACTATGGAGAGTGCAAAATGGCATTCCTCTGGATGAAGCCTAGCCGGGAGATTCTCCAAGAGCACATCTAATGCATTTGAACTGCTTATAAGCATTCAGTCCATGGGGTGACATCAGTGCTGCCTGTGAAACACACAGTGTTGAGGTTGGACCCTCTGTAGTGTTTCATTCTGCAGATCCAATTCTATTATGCTGATTGCTAATATGAACATAGCCAAAAAATAACCTTGCTCCATAATTTGTGAGGTTTTGCTACAGCAAATGTGTTAAATCAGAAAAAAGTACTGAGATGACTTTATCAATGATGGAACTCTACAGATTTCACTGGCACAACACCTGGGATGATAGTTAACTGATGACAACATAAAATGTGTGAATGTGGATCAAATCATTAATATAGGAAAGCTGATATGAAATGATGGCTCTTTAATTATACATCACCTCAAGAGAGTGAAGTAAGTATCTTCCAGTAATAATATATTAACTAGTGAGTACTCCATCGTACTTATGAATACAGACATATATATATCTCTGTTAGTTAGAAAGCCTATAAATCTTACAAACTCTGTTATGGGAGTTATAAAACTACTGATATAAAATATAGAAACCGTATTTACTAAAACAGAAACAATGTTTAGATATGAGTTTTGTAAATCCTGGTTATGACGTTACTCATCCTCTCCTAGGAAGAAAAATCCTGAATGCAGCATGTAGAGTGACTGCAAGTGACTGCATTTGGAGCAGATTCATGAGGAAATGTGCATCCCTTCAGTGAAGTGGCTTGGAGGATGGTAGGAACATGTTCAGTAGATCTGTGTCAATACAGAGTTCAGTTCTTTTGTCTCTCAGATATGTGGCCGAGAAATGTACTCAGCATAAGAAACAAACTACAACATTTGGCCTTCTTGGCAAACACAGTAAACAATCTTTGCACCTTTTAGTGACACCCCATAGGCTGGATAAGTGTTTGGTTTAATTTAGACTGCACTGTCTTTAATTTTCTAAGCATTGCATGGCATTTAACCCTCTTTGACTTTATTCCTTCTGACCTCAGAGTGCTTCTTGAGCTTTGAAAGAGGTCCTAGAAGAAAAGTTTTGTGGTCACCTCTCTGTATTGCTCAGGGAGTTCTTCCCTAGACAAACACAAGCATTTTAGTCGCTTTATACCAGCTGGCACTTTTATTTGTTCTGACTCTTGCATTAGGAAACCTTACCTCCTAACCATAAGGTACTGGCCACATTAAAACACTTCTGCTGTTTTTACTAGACTGCATATTCCAGTGGTCCTTACCAGGCAGTCTCAGAGGGTATGGTGGAGAATGATAATCTTTTTATATTGTATTTCCAGGATTATTTAATGAAACCTATGGTGAAGAACATCTTTGGTCTTAAATTTTTTTGGCATTACTGTCTTTATAAAAGTCTGTTAGTTTTCTGTCTTCTTTCTTACATTTTATGGCTTTTCCACAAGTGCTTCCTCAAGTGGGGAGAAAATATTTCCTGGGTGTAAGCTCTCAGGTTTGTTAGTACTCTGTGGAACTAGACAAGGATGTTCCACTTGGCCTCATAGAAAAGTCCTAAAAATTTAAATTTAATTGTGGCCTAAAATTAGAAATCTTTTGAGAATAAGAAAAGCAACCAACCTTACCTAAAAAGATGATTTAGTGTTAGCACTGCGTCCTTTCTTCCCAAATACTTTTACAGCCTACTGCTTTGCTCTCCCTCTCAGCTGGCCTATAATTCTGTCTTATTAAAGAGGGCTTTGCTGTCACTTTCCTGCATTTTTTCCTCTTTCTCAGGCACTTCCTTGAGCTTTTAGCACTGCATTTCAGGCTCCAGATCAGATCCTGCTTTTGCATACATCTCAGTAAGGGGATTATGGCCCCGTCTCCCTTGCCCAGTCACTACAGCTTTATGAGCAGTGCTATGTTTCAGTAGAGAAGCTGGCTTCTGTGCAGTGCTGCTCTCATCACATTGCTCTACAGATTTTGTATCTGTGTTGCTCACGATGTAAAGGGCAAAAAACAAGGATAATTCGGACCCAAGTTTACTGAATTCTCTACTTGTGTATCATGCAAGCACACCCAAATTTCAGATTAAAGAAACATATCACACATTTTCACAGGAGATCACCTTAGGCGTGAACTGTACTTTGTCTTCTTGTGATTTGCAAAATAAGCCCGTTGCAAATGCAGATAGGGTGTCAGTAAATAAGATAATTCAGCAAAACCTAATGCATAAAAATGTAAATGTGTACTCCCTTCCCTGTGGCAATATGTCCTGATGTTTAAATCAAGCTTCATGTTTCTTTTAAACAAGTCTTTAAACCTGCTTTAATGGAAAAGTTATTCAAAAGTTTGAAAATATCCTCTGTCACATTATTTATGAACTCAAAATATTTTTCCAGGACCATAAATTTTTTCTAAGCTTGTTTTCCCAGGAGTCCCATTATGAAATGAACTTTAAAGCTACAGTTGGAAGGTGAATTTAATACCAGTCATATAAAATATAAAGTTCCAGCCCTGGAAACTCATCTGTGTCTGACTTTAGGCTGATGAATATTTCTACTGATTCAGTGGAAGTACTCCCACTAAAGTTAAGTACATCTATTAAGTGTTTAAAGGCCTGGATCTGAAAGTACCACAATAATAATCATAAGTAAATATTTGTACAGCTTTTCCTTTCTCTCAATGTTTAATTCTTTGAGCATCTTTAAGATTCCTAGCTAAGAAGTTTGTTTTGCAATATTAACAGTTTTGGATCAAACCCAAAAGCTGCAGACCTTGCCAATTTTGATTTACACGGGTATCAATGATTTCTGGGTACTTCAGTTCTGGTTTTTATCCCTTCCACTTAAGATTAGTATGCTGTGTTCATCTTAATACAGACTAAGAAAATTTAGGATCTTCAGTTACAGCATTATGAAATATAAAAGTGTTGGTTTGGGGCTTGATTGAAACCAGAAACTGGACAAATAGCTGCTTATTTGGAAATTCTTAAAGGTAGGTCAAATATAGAAAAAGAAAAAAGTTTGTTTTGGAGAGGACAGCGTTTCCAACTTGTCTAGGCTAGAAAACCAGACTTTGAATGAAAACATTTAAATTCTTCTATAGAAAGAAATTTGCAGTTAAATAAGTGTAAACATTATTTGACACCTTTTTAAGTATGTTTGTCAGCACGAGTCCACATTTCAACGTTTAACTGCCAAACTGTGTTTTAAATATGGACTGTTTTTCTTATCAGAGCCAAAAGGAGACAAGAGGGAGGAAAGTGAATCCTACAGGCACACAAACATTCCAGCAATTCTCCTTCATAGGTTCATTTTAAGTCAGAACTGTTACATGTTATGTTTCAACAGGTTTAGAAATAAGTACTCTTTTATTATATATTCCATATTTTCTTGTATTCTTCCAATGCACATGTGATAGACACAGCCCACCAGCATGAGCATTTCAGAGACTGACAGAAGTTCACTGTAGGTGTGCTTAAAACGTCTGCAGCTTTTGTGGAAGGAAAGCATCCACTTTGCAAGCAGTATATGATAAGAGAATTGAAAGCAAGTACCAAGCTTGCTGCTGTGGTCCCAGCTGCATTCACAGGTAAATCAGTACCAGCTTTTGTAGAAAGTGCTCTGCAGACACTGAGGTGGAGCATATTTCAAAAGGGGCATATAGAGGACCTACAGATCTGTCAAAATGTCCTTTCCAATGCTAGAGATATGTGTGAATGAGGCCTTGTTAATACAGAAGTGGTGAGAGAAGTATCTTATTTCCATATTTTGGGGAGTGGGAAGTATAGTAGCGGCAAATGAAGCAAGTTCTTTTGAAATAAAAGTAATTCTGATGACAACAGGAGGCATTCATATACATGTGGAGGCAAGTGTGGCTGTCAGTAGATGGAAGTTAGCTGTGCACATCTGGGCAGCATGCACTGACAATCACCAGAGATCAGAGAGGTCATTGTAATAGGAATTCCACTTCAGATTAATTTGCTGAGTGTAACTAATGCACAAATACTAGGAAGGAATGGAATTTTAATGCAAAAATTATCCATTAAAATCACAGTGTAAATTTGTGAACATTTGCAGTATGTTATTTGTTGTCTTTACTTTTAAGTAAACTTGCACTTCAGCTCAACACATAAACCTCCAAAAGATCTCAGAATTTTTTTTAATAATAATCCTGTATTTTAAATGGCTCCAGGAAAGTTAAACAAAACATAAGCAGAGGAGATATTGCATGATTCCTATTATATGAATTCTAACATCAATTAAATCAAGCTCAACTACCACATTCGGGGTTTGCACTAAAGAGGAAAGAAAGTATCCATTTGGACAAATCTAGTTATTACCACATTAAAAAAAAAAGAAAACAACAAAACCAAAATAAATAGAGCCATGTCCCACAGCTGCCATGATTTTGTGACAAAAACCTGCTTCAAAACTACTCTAATAATAGAATGAATTGTCATAAAATACTTCTACTCAGTGAAGAATTCCCAGCCTCATGAAGCATGCAAATGCCAGTTAACTTCAGATGCCCCCAAGTCTCCTAATATAATATTATATTAAAATCTCTCTTCCCCTGGCACACCACTGCTCTACCCTGCCAGGATTCTGCACATAAATTGAGAATGGGTGTGATGGAGGCCCTGGTTTAGATTATTTTTATCCTTTCATCAGGCTTCTAGAAAGAGTCTTGTTTCTATGACCATACCCAGGGCTGCAGTAGTAGACAGAAACAGAAAAAACCCCAGCACACAAGTCAGGAGAAGCTAGGGCTGACAAAAGTCTTTCTTCTTCATTACTCACCTTTTCCATGCTGAGTTTTATTATACCCTGAGATTGGCTTCTTTTCCAAATATAAAAATAAAAGACAAACACTAGGATGCCTTGCGTGACCAAAGCTTAAAAAAAACTGTCAAACCAACAGTCTGGGAAATAGCCAGACAAATGTCAGTTCTCCCAGTTTCGTTTCTTAGAATTGAACCCAAACTATGAAAAGTTTGTACTAGTAACAAAATTCAATCTGCTAGAGTAAAACCCTTCCTTGGAGCAAAAAAAGCCCTATCTTTTCTCCATCTCTCAAATTAATCTTTGCCAAGAAAGTATACACAGCTCAAAAGTTCAACAAGATATTTTTGTTCCTAGCTACCCACAAAAGAACATCCTTCAATATTGTTTTGGAAATACTGCAACACAATTAAGATAGAGTGTAAATCATAGAAAGAATATTTCCTGTAGCCTTTAAAATATTCTAAAGCAGCCTGAGTGAAAGCAAAGCTCTTTACTGTTGCTTAATGCCAAGTGAGTATTCCTGTCCAAGAAACCAATTTATGATAAAGATCTCACCAAAAAAAAAAAGTTCTCTTGTGTTTCAAAGACAGAAAATATTACAATGCTTGCATATATTCTGTTCAAAACCAAACACCCAATAACTGCAAACAGGACTTCATGACCTACTGGGAAAGTAACAGCTTTGGGCCATGTTTGGATTCCAATTGCCAAAGTGACTTTAAAGTTGAAAGGAAATTTTGGGGCAAAGGAAGGAGAGTCATGAGAGAACAGTGAGCAGGGTACAAAGGGTTTTAATAACTAAGGGCCTCAAAAAGAAGATCCTTTATTTTAGTCTACTATGAGAAAAATGTGGAAAATGAAGAGAGCCTGTATTTTCTCCCCTCTTCACCCAGCCAGGTTGTCTGAAGGAGCTCTTGAAGACAGAGGAAATGGTTCAAAGGTCCTTTTGTGGAGGACCTTGATCTCCTGACATCTATCAGATTGCACACTGGCTCAGCTTATTAACACACAAGCAAACCCATGTTTGCGCTGAAGTCAGTAGTCAAATTCCCACTTAATTCCCTGACATTATCAAAGGTACTTCAGGAGTTTATCAAGATATTTGGTAGACACAGAAGGTTTCCATTCAGACTCTGTAAATTCTTGCTTCTTGTCTGAGCATTTCTTCTCAGAACTGGCTTAGTAGATACACATATCTCCCCTTTGATAATGAAGACTTATGAAATGCCACTGGAACATTCTCATTTCTGGTTTTTGCATATGTGGAAGTCTGAATCATCATCAGTCTGAGGCAAGGAAATACCATGTGAGTAAATAGCTGCACTGGATCCATAGAAAGAATGAGGTCAAAAGGCTGACATACTTTTTAATAATTTAGAAAGTGCATACACATTATTATGCCATTGTTTTTCAGCTGAGGTAGTTACAGAGACAAAAGCAAAAAAACCCAAAACACACACACAAAAGAAAACCCCCCACAACCTCTGGATAAAAGGAGTTATTGCTGAAATTACATTATTTTTTCAATTTATGCAAGCTGATCAAGAGTGGATAGATCTTAATTGTTACCAAGTGGAGAAATGAGAAAATGAAGATAGACACAGTGTTTCCTTTACTTTATGTTAAAGCCACTTGATGTTTTTAATAGTGTCATCTAAACAAGCAATAAAGTGATCAAAGTTCCGGTCTTTAGAAGTGATCAGTATAGAAACAACATTAATGACACAGGGATTCTTCATATAAATGTCCAGAAATTACAAGGTTAGTAAACACAAATGCTCTAAGTTAAGTGCTCTGGTGCTGGGGCACTTGGAAGCTGGACAGCTGAGACATCATTTAGAAAAGTATTCATAGCTAGATTCCAGACATTTTGAAATGCAATCTGTCCTGTACTTACATTTGTATCCAAACATTGCTAACAGTGATTTTAAAAAGATGTATAAACTATGTAAGATTAAGTTGATTCAAATGGAAATTGCTCAGAACCCTTAAAAGAAATTCCCACGTTACAGACTATATTTCACTGTCTTGTAGTGAACTACATTTTATGTAAAATAGCACATTTCTTTTCCTGATTCTTGAAGTGGGATATCAGGAAAAGCACAACTTAGGCAGGCAATGCAAATATTGATAATCTTGTATTTTAAAGGAAACAATTTTTTTCCCCTTAGGAGAAGGAGAGAAAGCAGGAATCAATGATACAAAGTGGAGAGCATGTAACATGGGTTAGATGAACTAATCTGATCAAACAAAAGTTCCCAGAATCTCTAACTAACATAGTTTTCAAGAGTATTGTGCTGTTTTCTTTCAGGTAACGATGCATATTCATTTTGGGCCTGAGATTATCAATTAACTTTGAGAGACTGACTCCTGATTAACTCAGCTGTGAGCCTTCAATCCATCTCTCTATACTTCTATTTATGCCTCTGAGTACTGATGACATTTAAATGTGAAGAAGAGAAATAGGAAGCTGCTATTAAATTAGTTTGACAAATGATAGCATAATAGAGTCCATAACTCTTCAAAAAACCCTACCAATATTCCTATGAAGAATATTACTTTTTTTCAGATGACATATGTGTCGTGACATCTAGTGTCAGGAGACTTTGAAACATAACCACAGCTGAACACATCTGAAGTTAGTATCATGTCAGTTATGTCTTCTGAAGAAAAATATACCGTTGAGACAGCTCTGAAATTGTTCCTGCAAAATATCAAACATTGTCAGCCTAATCCAGCAAAATCTTCAGGAATGGAATTAAAAATAAATAATAAATAGGGAATTATTAGGGTCACTGAAATCAATGGGGCTGGTCTAATAATGGGCAGCAAGGTCAACACCTTGCAGTTTGATATCCCCAATGAGAACAAGAAATGCAGAAGTCAATGTTCACTTTCTAATCCTACCACTCTTTTCTTCATTTTCTTCTATATCAGAGCTGAAGGAGGCTATAATTGTCCATGATATTTTTAAGCTTCTCTTTGTCACTGATTTCAACTCCAAGAAACCTGAGAAATTACATTTGCTGCCCTAGAAATTCTCTGCAATCACAGCCACTTTCCAATACCAGCCCATTTTTTCTGAATGTAATGTATTAAAGTATCCAGTGTGAGTAGCTGCCTTTACACCTTCATGTTCCTTTCAGCATAAAAAGTTTGGGGAAGCTGTGCAACCTGAGGATTGGATGGAAAATAGCTTGCTCAAATAATTCAATGCCACTTAACTTGTTGTATATGCTACAACTCAGCTTATATAGGTTCTTACCTTTTTTTAATCAACACTTCACCAAGTTCAGCTTGAAATTGATCCTCAATTTAAAAAAAAAAAAGAAAAAAAAAGAAAAAAAGACAGAATAAACAGATCAGTGACCAGAAACCTGCATGGAAGTCTTATTTTTAGCATCTATAGAAAAGCAGTGGGGCATACTCATAGTCTTCAACCTCACGACCCAAAAGCCTCTTTTCTCTTGCTGTTCTTCAGGCTCTGCACAGCTTGGTTTCTTGCCCTGTCTTGCTCCCTGGATGGACAGATGCATGGGGAAGTGATGAAGACATCATGATGCTTTTCAGCCAGTCCTTTGAACTTGTGTCATAGCTGAGTCATTAGGCTTACAATATCAAGAGCTTGTTTTCATCCGTGGAGAAAAGGGCTCAATTTATCCTAAAAGCCTTCTCATAAACACTGCTTGGTAGATTATTTTTCTATTTATCAGGGAAGCAGCATTACAGGACATGATCCCACCACCCTTGAAACTGTAATTTCTTACTACTGTTTATCATAGTATGGCATTTTCATAACCAGTTAGTTCAACACTAGCCATTTAAAAATAGCTGCTCTTCTATTTTCTGGGGACACAGCTGTCTCACATCAAAAAGGCTATTTTTTGAGAGGTTTTAGTTGCTCTGGCAACAGCCTTTGAAAAGTTCTCTCTGTGAGGCTGCAGAGAAGAGAAATTGCTTAGAGGGGAGGCCCATCCTTTCCCGCTGATGCTCTGACTTGGCCATACAAACAGTACCATGTCTCTGAGAGACATGTAAATGTATATCAAAGAGGACATACCCTGACTGTCACTGAGTACTTTGGGGAAAGGAACTTAGAGAATAAATACAATGCCTAAGAGTTAATTGGTTCTGATTCAACCGCATGCAACACATGAAGAAGCAGAACTGAGTTGTTCTGCATGCTCTTGCCTGAAAATGCCACTTTAAAAATGGTGGTAATGCAGCTGCCAGGCTCACTGTTCTCTTTGTATGAATACCATCAGAGCTGAAGGCTACACAGAATGTCAGTAATAATTAGATTTTGAAGAGGTAATATCATGCATGTTTATTGTTTACATTTTTTGCTATCAGAAAAGTTCATGTTTCTTGACATTTTCTTTAAAATTTTTTTAGGCAAAAATGATAATTACGTATACTTATTACAGTATGCCAGTCCAGTGTAATTTATTTGCAATGAGGACAGACAAGTATTTCTTGCTACTAATTACTCTTAGCTTTGGACAGTATCTCTGTAAATTTGCTTCTTCTATCATGATCATGCCACATTAGATCCATCCAGACCATCCTTTTTTAATTGGATTTTGGGTTATCAAAATTGTTTATCTATGGAGCCTCTTGCTGCTGAAGTTCAGGGAGCTTCTGGAAAGAGGGCCTTGAGTTAACCCCTTCAGTTGCACACTGGGTGTATGGGTGCAGTCCCCATGCTTCTAAAAGTCTTACCCAAAGATTAGCTCTAACAATCCTTAAAGATTATACAGAAGCCAGTTTTGGCTAGGTGACTGTACAAGCTAGAGAACTGAGATTCTCTCAATTTTTCATTGTATTCCAACTGCTGACACAGTCCAGAAAGCAGCTATCTTAAGAATATTTGAGCTCTCAGGGCTTAGAAAGTATCCACAGGATACACAGGATTTTGGTGTCACCTATTGAAGTAGGTGACAAGATTAAAGAGCATGAGGTTGTCCTCATGCTCTTGTCTAACAGCACTAAGCTGCAAAATTCTTGGCTGAATGGCAAAATTGGGATCAGGAAAAAAAATCAGCTAATTTAGTAAGGAATCTATGGCTGTCTAATATCTGTCAAGGTGATTCCACTTAAACTGTCAACAGCTTTATGGCTGAAAGTTGACTGTAGGATGTAAGTAGCTATCACTTATCATTTTGTTTGGTGATGTTGAATACCATGAAAATATGATAAATTCAAAAGCAATGAGCAAAAATCTGCTTGCCATTTTCAAATCTGCTGCCTACCAGATAGTAGGTCCTGTCCCATATAGTTGCATAGAAGAGTTCATTTGGGATTGAAACCAGTGTGAGCCCACACCAGATGTTACAGCAATCCAGATCTTGCTTCTTAAGTAATGTGGTAAAAGGGTTTTTTTCCCCTGTTCTTCTAGGATTCATTGTTTTCTTAACTTGCAGTAACATTTTCAAGTTCTTTTTGCTGCTGTCTTTCAATGAATTTTTCTCGTTTTACTATGCTTTATGTTTCACAATAAAAATAATGTACAAACATTCTTATAAACAGAGGCAGATCCCCCAAAACTGAGACTGGCTTTCAAATAAAATTACAATGAAACAGTATTAATGGATTTATGGTTTGCTTTAAATGTTTCTTGCTATCAGCATTTTAACTCTGCATTTTAAAATTTTAACCCTCAAGACTGGAATGCTTGAAATTTTTGTGACATTTTTTCAGTATGAAAACACCTGCAGTCTTTTAAGTATCCTTATTGTAGCGTCTGAGAATCTCAAAGAACAACAGCTATTGCAGGACTGTTAAAAAAATTAAGAATTGAATGCACTGATAAGTGTCTTAATTTTATTAGTGCTGAATCCTTAAAATTAGATTTCCAACAAGGAGCAAGAATAGAAGTATAATGTGGACATTGTCTCTAAACTTGCATATAAATGAGTGGCACATTTACTTTGTAATACACATGACTGTAAAATCCTAATATAAATAATTCCAACACTGCTGCTGTGTAATCAAAGAAGTAAAGTAAGCAGCATAAAGGAGGCCCCAACCCTGGGAAAAGATCAGTGCTGACAGTGTCTTAGAGCATCAGTGCTGAAAATTACTATAGGCATTCTACCCGCAGATACCAGGGAGTTTCCTTTATTGAAGATGACGTTCATAGCTCATCCCTGGTTTCAACAGTGAATATGTGACAATTGAAAGTCTCAAAGAACATAGCATTTATGGCAGGCAAAAAGCAAAATTTGCTTATTCATAGACTTAATTAGATGTAAATTGAAGGCTCCAACAAAGATTTTGACCTCACCCTGGGCTTCAGAAGCCCAGCTCACAAAGCATTTTGCAGACTGCTGCTGTGAAAAATCAGGGAAAATGAGCTTCTTTTCAATAGGTTAAGGTCTTGCAAGGCCAGCAAGGATCTAATGAGTTTTTTAGAGAAGTCACTGACAAATGTAATGATACACCATGCTGAATGAAATCGAAGTCCTGCAGAATAAAATCATACATGAGCTTCTAATTATTGGTACTGTATGGATATGAAGGGAGGAAATGAAGGATTTATAGGCAATATTGTTAATCCTTTTGTCTAAGGCCATCACAACAAAACCTGAATGTTCTTTTATATAATTTTCATATATTTCTTACAGTTCTATTTAGTATCTTTAGTCTGATAACTGTTCCAGCAATGTGGAAATGAAACTAGAAATTTCACAATAGCAGAAGGTTTGTCTGTCTTTCATTGTTGGACTACATATACTCATAATGATTCTTTGATTATTTTCATCTTATTCTTACATGTGTACAGGCAGAATAAAACTGTAGGAATGATTATAACACTGACTGAAAAATGAAAACAAACCCATGTATGTTGTTTGAATAAATCTTAATGATTATTTAAAAATCACAGCACTGGATTGAAATTTTAAGATCACTAGTACTAACTCTTTAGAGTTAGCCTTACAGAAATTCACAGTGGCCAGATGTATACAGAGAATTCAAGTTTGTCAGTAATCCCAGTGAAAAAACAACAAATTCAACTCAAGGCTGTCACTCAGCTCCACTGCTGGTCTCTTTCTCATAGACTACACATTATCTTCTTCCCAAGGTATTCTTTCTGGACTTCTGCAGCCCTGTTAACCCTGTGTAAGTGGGTGCTATATGTCTGCTCTGTCATGTTCCCAGAAAACAGAAACTTCCTCCAACATTATGAACAAACAAATAAAGAAGTGATTGATACAGGAAAGGTGAGCAGACCACCTAGGCTCCTTTAAAACCCTCTGGGTCTCACATGTTTTGCATTACTTCATTTTTTAAGAATGTTTTATCATCATGACTGATGGGCCTGATGACCAATAAAGATAAGAAATTCAAGAACACATATGACTCTACTTACTGTCAGCACTTCCAGGGATGCAAATTTGAATACAGCTGCATCAGGGTTGTTACTTTTCCTACCCACATCTATATTTTTTTCCTACCAAAGAAGTGGACAATGAGAAACATATTGGCAGCTTATCACATGAAACATCTGACTACATGCTTTGTACCTCTAGTGTATTAAAGCACATGGACATTTAAGTTATGAAAACTTTGCAGCTTTGTTACAACAGAAGAACGCAGTAGGCTCTCCTATTACCCAGCAAGTTAGAACTTGCTAGTCCATGTCTTTCCATGGCATTGGTTCTTGACAATTTTTTGTATCCCTGTTCTTAAGGTAGTACGACGTTTCGATTAAATCAGCCAAAATATTCTAAATGCAGTTGTTCTGAACAGGGATTCAGTCATGCTGAAAGAATTTTGAGCTTATTTCTGCTCTGATTAAATGCTGAAGTTTTCCACCATTTTGGAGGAACAGACTACATGAACCTTTGCCACAAACAGATTTGTGGCATAAAATTAGGTATTCCATTTTCAGTCTTAAACAAGGAAGCATATTGAGGCATTTTGTGTTCTTTTCCAAAATGTTTTAAGCTTATATTTCAGCTGTATTCTAGTGTGGTTTCAGTCTCCTGCTGCTAATTAGAACAATCTTGTATGCCATCTTGAAAAAAAAAAAAAAGGAAAAATGGAAGAAAGGGTATATGGTTTCCTTTCTTTCCTTTCTGGGTATAGAATCAAGATCATTAAGAGGGGGTGCATTTTTCCATGTGGCTGATAAGACTTCATAATAAGTTGCAGTGAGAAATAACTAAGTTTAATCCTTTAAAAATCCTAGGTTTGATCCTAACTTTCTTAATTTAATATTTCTTTATTCTCTCTTTTCTGTTACTATTGCATCTAGTAATGATTCTAGAGATGTGAAACCCATTGGTATCGTCTATCCTAACAAATGTAAATAGCCATTCTGTTGCATAAGTGATCCTAGAGATCTCATGTAGTGCATGTAGAATCAAAGAATCACAGAATATGCTGAGTTGGAAGTGACTCACTAGAATCATCAAGTCCAGCTCCTGGCCCTGTACAGGACACCCCCAAGGATCACACCATGTGCCTGATCATATTGTCCAGATGCTTCTTGAACTCTGTCAGGCTGGTGCTGTGACCACTGCCCTGGGCAGCCTGTTCCAGTTCCCAGCCACCCTCTGGGTGAAGAACCTTTTCCTGATATCCAACCTAAACCTCCCCTGACACAGCTCCAGACCATTCCTTCGGGTTCTGTCACTGCTCACCACAGAGAAGAGATCAGTGCCTGCCTTTCCTCTTCCTCATGAGGAAGCTGTAACTGCAATGAGGTCTCTCCTCAGTTTCCTCTTCTCTAGAACAGACCAAGTGCCCTCAGCCATTCCTCATACGGCTTCCCCTCAAGGCCCTTCCCCATCCTCATTACTCTCCTTTGGACACTCTCCAATAGCTACAGATCCTCATATTGTGGCACCCAAAGCTGCCCCAGCACTCGAGGTGAGGCTGCTCCAGTGCAGAGCAGAGCAGGACAATCCCCTCCCTTGCCCAGCTGGCGATGCTGTGCCTGATACACCCCAGGACAGGGTTGGCCCTCCTGGCTGCCAGGGCACTGCCGAATCATGGCCAGCTTTCTGTTGACCAGGACTCTCAGGTCCCTACCCGCACACTGCTTTCAAGCCTCTTTTTCCCCAGTCTGTACAAAGGTCTGGATGACATGTTTACACTGTTTCAGAGCCACTGATAAATCATTCTGTTAGTCACAAAAAGCTACAAACGTTCAATATAAACATCACATTGGTAAGACATTAATCTTTGTCTCACCAAATCAATGCTCTCACATGTGGGAGGATGTATTTTGGAAAATGCCACATTATCTGTAAATGGATTAACTCTCCAGGTCCCTAAAAGAAAAAGTATTTCATTAACAGAGTTTAAGTGTTTTTCTTTTACTTAATTTTACTATTTTCTCAAATATTCCAATTTTCTCTCTTACTGTTCATTTCCTTCTGCACATGGAATTTTTTGCTTCTTTGTAAATATACCTGTCTGCACCACCTCGCAAGAAGTTTCCAAACAAGGTTTGTGATTTAGTTTAGGCTACATGAGCCTTCAAATAAATGTGGATGCATTTAATAGCAAATTTGCTTTCTTTCCTGCAGTATTTAGTGAGTCCTTTGAACTTCATCTTATTCCCTTTAAATGGTGGACTCTGATGTCTTTGCTTTCTCCAAGACAGGTCCGCATATGTAGAAGACAGCCAAGCCTCAGCAGCCCTCTTGGGCAGCTGTACATGCTGTTCTTTGTCTCAGGAGCTTGGGGAGAAGCTGGTAGAGGGGCTTACAAAAAGAAGATGTTGCTTGCTCTAAAAATATTGCTCATTTTAATTTCCTGATGCTTCTAGCATCTCATCGAAATGTTAGAGAATCCAAATAAATAGAGACCTAATGGAGTGCTCAGTTCAGCCAAGTAAAACATAACCCTGTAACACTGTTCTCAGGAAGTCTTTTCTGGTGGATAATAGACAAATGAGCATCACCAAAACTTCCACTCTGTCTTTCCTCTCTCTTTCTCTCTTCTTTCTCCACTTCCAAATACCAGTTAGCATCTTGCTCAAAGCCCCCACCAGTGTCAGTGCCTCTTTTTGTCAGGTTGTTTGGAAATGAGAGCACATTCCTTCCCAAGCAGACTAATGGCACACACAACACAGAGCTTTTGGCACTGGGTTTTCACTTGGCATGACAATGCCCAATCCCACATCTCAGTTTTGCTTTAGAAGGTATTAAGGAGCTGCTGGGAACACACTAATGTTTAGCACTGTGGCTGGCCAGCAAATCAAACCAAATTGAGTCATTTATTCAATGCTGACCAAAAATAGGCTTAGTGGTCACTTGCATTGTCTTCCCCAAATGCCTCTTGTTACCACTGTGTTGCCACATTCATTGTTCTTCTTTGTATTTGGGAATTAAAACTTGCATGTTGTAAGGCGTTATATGTAGATGATTTAAACTGTTCACACCAGCCTGCAGGGAGAATTTCAGTCAGGATGAGTAACTAATTATCTCTGCAGTACTCAGAATCTTCAGGAAGTTTCAGGGTATTTTTCCACATTAAAATACACATTTCACATGTGGAAACCCCAGACAGATTGTTGGTTTGCTGATATGAAATATTCTTTCTCAAGCATAATTTTAATCTCTATTTGAAGGCAATTTTACACCTCTGAAATGGCACCTCAGGAAGACATGGTGAATGAGGAGGAGGACAGGGCTCTCCCGTCCATCACCAGCAAGCAGTCTACTCTGGAACAGTCTGGACATGGGACACTGGGTTATCCCTGGTGCTGCCCGATTGTGCTAGCCAGCTGTAGTCACAAGGCTAACCTCCTCTCTGCTTTTCTTCCATTATTTCCTATCAGCCATTCCTGCCATATTCTGACACAACATTTTTCCCTGTCTTTTTTCAGGCTTCTCAGAGGTTTCACCAATATACTGTTCTGGGAACACAGAAGGTGGGGGAGCTGTGGTAAGAGAACAAAGAATGAAAACTAAGAAGACAAAAATCCCTCCATACTTCCTCTCTTGCCCAACAAATTTATGCCTCTTAAGTTTAAGGCAGCCATGGCTTAAATGGAATATGGGCCACTAGAAACTGCAAGTTTAGTGCAGTTTTAGGATTTTTTCTAGTTTAGTTAGGTTGTCTGTTTTTTCTGTCTCCCCAGTTAACTCTAATTTAAACAAACCTGTGTGTAGTGTTGTCTCTGGAAACAGCATCGATTCTGGTGAGTTCCACTAGTGGAAAATAAGAAACAGGGGTATATGGAAACTTTGATGGTAGAAATGAGAAAGGAATAAGACAAGAATTCATGTTTTTAAGAATATTTCTTTTGCCAAGGACTTATCAGTAAAAGGAGATGTTTGAGAAGAAGTTTCATGCCTTGTTTGTTTAAACAAAGGTGTATTGTACCAGTAAAAGTTCATGCAGTGTTTACAGTGGAGAGAAACTGAAAGCGGTCTTGCTCTTCAAATGCAAGTACTCTTTAGCATCTTCGCTTATTAAAATTATCCAAGAGTAAGAGCCTGTTAGAGTTATACTCCAGTGCTCACAGTTTCTGGGACCGATGGTAATTCATTTGCAAGGGAAAAAATGAGGATTAATATCACTGAGTTGAACAGCTCTATTTTGACTGAAAAGGATTATCAGTACTGAAGGTATTGTACAACCTTTCTAAAATTCAGCTAGGCTATATAAAGGTAGGAATTTCAAGAACGAGGTCCAGAAAACCTACTGCCTCAAAATATTTAATCTTGAAAGTACTTAGAGATCAGAAGTTAGTTCGATACCTAAAAGCAGATACCATTCATGTTCAGAAACAGCCTCATCTGGGAGTGTAGGTGTTGTTACCTAGCTCTTCATGCCTCTTTACCTATGACCCCTCACAGACCTGCTCTGAAAAATGTGCTCAAAGGATGTCTACTACGCCGCAGGTTCAGTTTCTAAGGAGAGGGCTGCACCTACTGGGCCATGACAGGAACTTGGGGAGAAATAGTGTCACTTATCACTTGGAGCAAGAAATGAAAGGTGTTCATTCTGCCCTCTTGTTCAAAGCACTCAAATGAAAAAGAGACAAATCCTTTTTCTGCACACCAGAAAGGGTGCAATGAACTTTTGCTAGGTGAGAGAAAAATAATTCAAGAGAACTGGCACTAGAACCCCTATCTGCCCACTTTAAGGGCTGAGAAGGCCTATTATTAGAGTCTCTGGATCAAGGCTGGAATTTTCTCACTCTTTTTCCATCTCTGGGACTCTTGCATTCTCAGATACTCAACACAAAATAAAGGCAAGACAAAGCTGCTCAGGAATTTGAATGCTCTGAGCAGAGATACTTTGACTGCATGAGGTTCTAGGGAAAGTATGTGCAAGTGCATGTGAGTGGATGTGCGTGCCTGCGTGTGTGATATGGCTCCGGGATACAGGGAGTGAGACCACACACTGGAAGAGAGAGAAAAAGCCGTCTCAACAGACTGAACAGAGCTGCTGCGTAGGCTTGTGGGAAGCCTGGAGAGGTGACTCCTGGATTAAAGTTCTGGGAGAAAGAGTCTTGAAAGGGTAAGTGAAGAAGCTGTCATAGGTTGTTTAATTTTTTCTCTGTGGTCAAAGTGGGATTATTACATTCCTGTAAATCAAGTTGCGTGGAAGATATGTGACTGAATCCATTGCTAATTTTTCTTCCCAATTGGCAGATCTAAAGAGATCCTGATCTAACAGCTGCTCAGATGAAAACATGCTGCTAGTAGCAGTAGCAAATTTTCTTCTCTTCTCATGGGGAGTGGGAAGATAATTTTAAGAATTTTCATATTTTTATGTTTCAGTGCTATGCCTACTATTTTACTACTGCTGCCCCTTTTTCATGGTATTCAAGGATACTATTATTTCCCAAAACCAGACTTCAGTTGTAGGCTCCATTTCAACCCTTTTGTTTTGAGATAACTCAGAAAACTCATAAGTTCTCCCAAGAAGCAGACAGGCTGGCTTTCTGTGTTAGCTGTACTCCTGTAAAGCTTCATCAGTTGACTCTTAATTTTGAATTCATGCCACTCAGATCATTTAGGTTACTTCAAGTTTATATAAGAAATGAGATCTGAGACTCAGCTGATCTTAGTGGAATATATTACTTGTCTTTTCTCACAATCAGTGCATGGCACATCACCCACAGACAATAGAGAGGAAGAGATGCTGACAGGGAGATGCACAATTGAAAGTCCAAAATAGTCTGAGAGGGGCTAAGGCTTGCTTTTGTTAAAGGGAGAAAAGATGTTGGGGAAGTCAGTCAGCTTACTTTTAAAAGGAGCTAGGAGGCTTCTTTCCACCTTCCAAGGAAACCCTCTGACTTTTGGAAGGAATAACCTATCTACAGAAACAAAGATGGCTCAAGCTTAAGAGAAGTGAATGAACTGCAGGCTGGCTGCTCTGCTGAAAGCAAGTAGTGGTGGCTTCTGCAGGGAAATAAGTAAATAAATACCTTCTCTCTGACCTGAACAACCCAGTAGTGCTGACATCTTTTAAGATGTAAATTTAATTTGTATACAAATGATGCACACATGAATCCTGCTAGAAGTGGGATGGTGCTCATGATTCACATTTCCTACTGCATGAGCATCCTGGTGAAATTTCTCCCCGCTCACTTTCAACAGTGGCCTGGGTCTGGCTTAGGCTTGGGCTCAGGCTGAAGCTCAGATTCCACCACAGTTCTTGGGGCTCATCCCATTAGCTTCTAGCAATGTGAGCTGTTCTGCAAGGCTGTAAAAAGCCAACATGGAATTTAGTTGAATAAACAGTTTAGCAATGAATATTACAAAGTAACCTTTTACTTGGTCTTAAAAAAAAAAAAAAAAACCCCAAAAAAAAAACCAACCAAAAAACCCCCAAACCAAACCAGGGGATAGATGTTTTCCTGGCAGTTTGTGTGTTTATTTTCCAGTTGCCATAGAAAATAATTGACCTATTTTCTTCCAAGAATAAATATCTTTATTCAAACTCCCTAAAAAAACAGGCAGCCAAGACTTGCACTGAGGCCCCACCCATGCTGTCTGCTGCTCCAGTCCACAGTGGACAGATTAAGCTTTACCATTTTTAATGAGGCTTTTGAACTGTTGGATGAAAATGTATTTCTTACAGTACATTTATCCTGCTGACTCCTACTGTTTCAGACCAGAGATTTGGTTCGAATGTGAAGTCTGTGTAAAAAAGAGGACATTCAGCAGTGTCATGGCCCTGGGTTCATTCCAGTTCCCTCTCCATTTCTTTAAATCCTCCTAATTTCAGAATTATCTGTTCTACAGATAATTCATTTCAGAATGTTTCTCCTGATCACTCCTTTTGCTTTAGCCTGCTCTGGATATGCAAGGGCTTCATTAAAAGGCCACTGAATTTATGGAAAGAGTTAATGGCTCAGGTGTTGAGAATTTTAGTGTTAGGCACATTGTCCTTGGTTTCTGGATCATTTTCTTACTTTTGCTCATGTATATAAAATGGAGTGCCTTTAGAAGTCCTCATGCCTGAGAACCAGACCATTTGCTCTGCTACCTACTCTGTAACCCCAGGAAATGTATTATGACACTACCACAGCTGCTTTTTCTCCTTACACCAGTCCCTGAGTATTCATCTCTTTGCATATTGTTCATGTTTGCATACTTCCGTCCACTTGAAATAATTCTAAAATTATTTCTATCAGATTATAGGCAGTGTTTCTATTTATATATTGTGAATTTGTGTTTTCATTGCTGGTAAGCACTTCACTGAATCTCTGAGAATTTTATCTATGGCTTTGTCCACAACATTTCTGGTCAATGTTCAGTGGTGTACGTGGCAAGTGAGGTAGCCTTGTCATGACTGACAGTGTCTGGAGCAATCCTACCTTGTCTGGTGAAAATGTAGAAGCATGTGGTAAAGGCAGCACAGTGATACACAAAATAAAAGAACAGGCTTGTAGTTCTTGTTTGATTTAATGTACCTGAGTATCTGTTAGGAACAGCAAGCTGTTAGGCTGCTTCTACTGTTCTTCTTGTGCAGAAGAGTCAGTGTCTTCAGACCCATCTACTGGGCAGCCAGAAATATGACCTGGAAGGAGGACTAGATAGAAAATTCCCTATGATCAAGGGCCATACAGCAACCCATGTCCATTGGGCCACATTTGAACACAGACATGCTCCTTTTCCTTGTACGAATGCGAGGGCTGACTCGGCAGTGGGACTGGGCACATACTGAGGGAGAGAGTCAGGGAATATCCCACACCCGAGTGCCCACGGGCTCTTTGCTCTGCCTGGCAGGTACTGCTTTTCCATCAGGCCAACAGGGCCAGCCCTCAGCTGCTCTCTGAGCTGCAGGGATGCAGCTGGTGTGTGGCACTGGACAGGAGTCGTCTGTCCTCCATATGGAATGTACTGGGGGGCACAGCTGTATCTTCTTCCCAAGCCTATTTATCACATCTGCCAAGGGAAATAATTGTAATCCACAAATCCTGTCTCCCAGCTACCCTTGTAGACCATCATGCATGCTTTAAAATGCAGTTGTTTAAAACAATCCATATTATTTGTAAACTCCTTTTAAAAATAAGCAAACAACTAAAAAATTATTTCTTAGTGCATATTACAAGACTTTATTTCAGATATTAAATTAAAATTGAGAATAGCTGGAATTTCTGAGATTAATAAGACCGATGACTGCTGGGAAAGGGAACGGGAAGTTATTTATTTAGTGTTGACTGTATCATTAAGTTAAAGAAGGGGTGGTTTTGATCTTGTGTCTTTCCACTTAGTTTTCATATATATAAGTTAAATGATCCCAAAGATGATCATGAGTGTCACCATTCCAGCATGACAAGTTGTTTCATGTTACCCATGGTATGATAGCCAAATAAATAGAGGCAGTGTTTATTTTGCCACTCAGCAGATCTTTCAAATATTATCACTGTGGCATATTTCCTTTGTTTTATTTTATTTCAAGTCAAATGCTATTTAAGACTTTAGGTCACTGCTTTATGCTCTTGGGCCGGGTACAGGTCTTTAACCAAGGCACTGTAAATAAACAGTAGCGATTTCCATGATTGCAGATCATGACAACACTGGCAGGAACATTTTCTTTAAATGTCATGTCACTTTCACCTACTGCCTTAAAGCCAGTGCATGACACCCAGTAAGTGTCAGGCGAAATGTCACATCTGGGAGGAAGAGCTTGTGTGAACGTTGAACTGGAATGTGGAAAAATGGTGTCACATACCCTGTAATCTAATACTGTTCTCCCTTAAAAGGGATGTTTTCTCTACGGAGATACATGTTTACCAAAAGGACTTCTGCTTGAAGTTCAACAAAAACTAAACTTAGCTACTTATCCCCAGTTTTCTTGGGAAGCTCTTGCTACAGTTGTTCAATTCCAGGTCCTTGTATATTTTGCTGACATGATAAGAGTCTTCAGCAAATAAACTAAGAAAATGGAAGGGAGAGGAATGAAATTAATTTGTGTTATGGAATGAGAATAACCTTCTCCTAGGATGTGAGAACAGCTTCCTACCCCTAAGACTCCAAGTCTTATGAGAGTCCCTATACTTATATTTGGAAGGATCCAAGTATAAAAATAGGGAAGGTATCTAATAATGCTTCACTGGTGCATACTCAGCTCAGGAATTTTGAGGACTTGGGATGCATTGTGTGAAGTGCCTCTTTTCTGTTAGTTTTGAATCTGTCATCTGCTAGGTCTATTTGATATCCATAGTTCTTTTAGTAGAAAAGGTGATGGGCCTATTCATATCATTTTTTCTTTGCTATTCTGGTTGCAGAACTCTACCACAGCATTTCTCCATTGCTTTCTGGGCTGTGTTCTGTTCCCTTCATGGAAGTCATTGTCTGGCTTCAAGAATCCTTCTTGTCCTTGTCTTTATATTTTCTAGTTTTACTATAAGCTTTTTGAGATGATGGCACTGGAAGTTCAAGTTCTGGGTCCACTGTGGATTCATGCCATATTATTTTCCAAAGAATTCCCAGTATTTTAGCAGCTTAACAGTTCATTAGTAAGGATACCTTTCAAAATCTCTCTCCTGAGTGACAAACTGTTTCTGAAGCTAACGTATATAGGATTGTTTCTCCCACAGGCATTACTTTACATTTCTGCATTCAGTTTCATTTGTTGTTCTATTACTGCCTTAACATCATAGAAATCAACAAATCTTCACAAAATCCCAACAAATCTTCATTGTGATTACCTTGAACAATACAGTAGCATTGGCAAATTTTGCCACTTCATTGTTAACCTCTTTTCTAGCTCAGTGATTACATTCTCTACCACTGCTTTTACTTGTTTAGGTAGTGTTTTCCATGATTTTGGATTCTTATTTCTGACAAATTTAAGGAATTCCTTTCAGCTGGTATTGAGGTAGTTATAAACAAGATGTTACATGTAACAGCTGAAACTACAGGTTTTTTAGGCTTGAGATCCTTTACAACTCTGCTCTGAACTATATCTGGGTACAGTGATTTGTTACTATTCACTTTGTTGATAGTTCCACTTCCAGTGACAATTCAATTTGTGACACAACCTCAGATTCATCCACTAGGAAGGAGTCTGATAGAGAAATATACACAAAATCTCCAAAGAAAGCACAACTACAAAAAAGTTTTTACAGTTTCTGCCGTGACCTTATGTTCTCTGAATACTCTCTTTTATGCTTGACTATCAATTACCCTGCTAAATTTCTGTCTGGCTTTTTATTCTTCATCTATTTGAAAAGGAATCTATGTGACATTTCTTGTCTTTTGCAAGTTGTTCCTCAAACTCTTTTCCAGCCTGCCTTCATATGTATTTATATTTAACCTGCCAGTTTTTATATTATTTTCCATTTTCCTCTTCTCAGTGTAGCCTCAGATATTTGAAAGCCTGTCTTCTTATTTCAAATACCTTCCATTAACCTGATATTAAATCATGTCAATTGATTGCTTTGGTCTCAGGGTGGAATGTGATATATCTGAAGTCTGTGTGGTAGAAGTCCTGCCATCCTTCTGAGCCTCTGATATACTGCTTGTAAATAGTCTTGATGCTAACTGCAAACATTACTCTTTAGTTACCCCTTTTAGGTATTTTTTTTCAGACTTCTCATTTTTGTATTGCTGCTTTTTTTTTTTTGTTTGTCCCCCCCCCCCCCCGCTTTTATTTTTGGTTTTTAAAAATCAGCTACTACCAAAATAAATATTTTTTGGAGACTTGCTGCTCCCCAGAACTACCACTGCCTTTGCAACCTTGCTTCTGCCTTCTCACTTGTCTGAATAGCTGGCTGTAACAGATTGTCTTTATGTGCCCCTTTCAAAGATGATGAGAGATTTTGCCCATGACCTATTTTCAACTAAGAGGTCCTGCACCCAGTAATGCATTGCCTCATTCAGATGGGATCCTCTGCATTGCAACTGCCCTTTCTTCCAGTGAGATATTCCCTTCCTGGAACCGTATAACTGGGTCAACATTCAACTTGCCCCTTTATTTCTAGGCAGGAGGATAGTTATGTAGTGTCATCGCAGACTCTGGAATGAAACCGGCAGCGATGCGGCGGTGCCGTCACACTGCGTTTGACAAATCGGTCACAGGACTGTTCATAGATGCCCTCATGTCAGCATCACTGCCTCTGCCCTCAGACTGAGTGTCTTCTTCATGCACCCTCTTCATCTGACCTCAGAAGCAAGTCTCCCAAACTCACATTTCTGGTGGGTTGGTACAGAGCAGGGCATACTGACCTCACAGAATACTTTATTAGTGAAGAAGTAAATTATTAAAATGCATACAGATAGAAAGAGAAAAAATTGGAACTATGCTATAAACAGAGCAAACTTGCTGCTTGAGAGTTAAGCAGCCATTCACACTCCTCTTCTAAATTATTTAACTCACTGCTTTAATTCACTAGTTTCTTTCAAAATGAAGACTAGACAGTTGTGTCTATGGCAATCCTCTGAATTTACATTGAGCTGAAGATCCAGATATCCCCTGGTATTTTACAGGGGTTTTTATCTGTTCAACCAAAACCTATAAACTCAAGTTTACCTTTCTTTTTCAAAGATATCCTTGGGGTTAGCTCTGGGTCTATACACTGATGACAACTATAACACAGTAGAAAAATGAATAAAGGAGGCTTAAATTGATTTCATCAGGATGTTGCAGCCACAGTAACCTTGACATAAACCAGCTGCAAGCTTCTCCGGCTAAAATGGTCCTGAGATGAATCAGTTTTAATAATACTTCTGGCTTGTGAGCCATTTTAACTGTATCTAAAAGTTCTCCAGGTTTACTGAGTTCAAGAGATATTGTTATTATTCAGTTTTATTTGCATGAGTCACATGAAACTTAAGCAATAAGCTCCCCACGTGGTATGTACTTTAGAGGGTCCTAAGTGACCTGTAAAGAAATCTGTGATAAATCCTTCTACCATACAGCTTGGCAGACAGAACCAAGTGTAACCAGGAAGCTCAGAAAAAACCTTATGTCTGTGTACAGAAGACCAAAGAGAAATCACATTCTTAGCTGCTTTCTTCAGTTATGGTTGAGGGGTGGGCCTGGAAGTCCCTGATCCACCAGGAGCTGTTTCATTACTGTACCTTACAAATGGTGCAAGGTAACCCCATCTGTCCACAGTTCAGTGAAGCTCGCTATGAAGTCAGTAAATGTGAGGATTTTCAAATTGACCCACCCTAAGTCCCAAGTCTAGGTGCATGCTCCTTGTTTATTTTTGTCTCAAGTGATGAAAAGTATGCATGTTTTAGCAAGTTTCCTTGGCACATAGTGGACTTGCACAGCTGTCACTGTGTTTAGTTGCTTAAAAGTAGACTGAAAAGTTTTGGGCCTTCATCTGCATTATGACTACTTTGCACTGGGTCTCACTATGAAGACAAATCTAAGCAATAACCAGGTGAAGTCTAATGGTACCAAATTCCTGTTTAATAGTTCCAGAATGCTTTGTCTCTCCCCCTCTGGTCAGCTTCTTATTTCCTTAGCAAGGAGGTAAATCAGAAAAAGCCTTGAGAAGCAAGTCCCATTACATTTTGCTTTGTCTTGAACTAAGCACTTCTGAGGCCAATTTGGATCATGATCTTTGAATCTGATTTCATCAGTCACTTGGAATGTAAAGGATTAAAATATTACAGATGAATCTTGCTGATTCAACAGTATTACCCATAGACCTTTTCAAAACAGGGAACACTTCAATATAATTCTGACACAGCTTGGTGCAAACCAACGTAATCTGAGAACCTCTGCATGCATGCTCTTGGTGGTGACCTTAACACTGCGGACTGCAGCATCTGGTACCACAATTCAGAATAGTTACATTAAAAAAAATAAAATGAGAGGGCACTCTAGCATTAATTTATTAAATAATTGATCTAGGGGTAAGAAACTGGATATAGTCTGCATCACATCGCAAAGAGTTGCAGTAGAAAAGATAGAAAAGGGATAGAAAAGAAACAGTTGATAAAAGCATGTGTAAGATGGCAAACCAAGTAAGACCTCAGAGGTAAACCTGCACAAAGGGATTCTAAATATTTGAAGAGAGAGGCTCCTGGTGAAGATCCCTCTTAGCTCTGTTGCAAGTGTCTCTAACTGCTGGGTATTTGGGCACATGGCAGGTTAATCACTGCATGTGAATTAAATGTCAGCAAATTCCTATTAGATCTGTAATTTCCTACCTTTGCAGCCCCTATTTGCCTTAAACCAAGAGACATACATCCACAGAAGTTGCCTCTATATTTGGAGGAATATAGAATGGAGGAAGGCAGTGTGTAAACACCCTGATTTCTTCTTGTTTGGCTTAAAGTAGTCACTTTAACCATCCTTTCCAAAAATCTCATCAGCACTTGCAGTTGTTTCCATTTGAATGGATGATCTCATTATAAACAGATGCCTTTGGTGTTCCTCTTTCTCAGCATCCTGTGATTTTCCCTTCAAGAAAAAGAAACTTGAAATGCAAACTGCACTTTAAGATAGTGATGAGACCCTTCACAAAGTAGAAACTCACAGCTTGAGAAAGGAACTTCAACAAAACTGGGTTTGCTGTCCAGCATGACTGGGTGATGATCTCAGTGCTGTCACTGAACCAGAACAAAGACCTGATGGGAGCTGTTCAGGAATTTGAGAACAAAA
Organism: Rhipidura dahli; assembly: GCA_013399225.1. Lineage (NCBI taxonomy): Eukaryota > Metazoa > Chordata > Aves > Passeriformes > Rhipiduridae > Rhipidura > Rhipidura dahli. The sequence goes on along the minus strand of VXAC01007011.1, from coordinate 4,542,173 downwards.
TGTGATGACACTGGAAAATCATGACCTGTCAAATCCAACATATTTTTTGGAAATAGTTTGGTTTCAACAAACTATTTGTATTTCCTTTTAAAATTTGCCTAGTTTTCTGCAAATTCATATAGAGAGGGCGGTTCAGGAGTTTGTGTTTCAAAGGTCTAGAACTCCTGCCAGCTCTGGCAAAGCTTAAAATGAGTTGAGTTGGAAGGAGTTGAAGACACAAAGTTTACAGTTTGTGAACAGAAAGGTGGTTTGCAGGAGAGAACACTTGACAATATTCTGAAGAAATCTCTCTAATTGCTTGCTGTCTTCACAGCCCTGCATCTGGGCTCCAGAAGCTGATGACAGCTTGTGCAGAGACTGCAAGGTCCATTGCTCAGCCCGCATGACAGAAAAAGACCAGGGCAGAAATGATCCAGTGTCCATCCTGGTAGCAACAGGACTGCTCCTTTCATTTCCATCTCTGCAAAACGTTTATGGGAAAGGGGAAGGACCAAACAGCACCTGGCTATGCCTGGTGTCAGGAGAGAGGATGTCATTACCATTACAATCTTGGGAGGGACTGCCTCAGAGAGCAGTTCTTCACAAATCTTGCTTCCACAGTTACAGACCTGATTTGGGATTTAAGAGATCAAATTATATTTTTGACAGGGGTTGGGGCCATTCTCAGACTGGTGGTGGCCCCCACATAGATTTACTCTGTGGTTATAGAACATGCAAGGCACAGGTGTATTTGCTCTCCAGAGTAAATGGAGATGGTTTGAGGTCCCCAAATTTCAAGTCCCCTGCAGCTGGCAGATTCCCTTCTTGCTGACCTCCCAGGCTGTAACACAGAGCACAGGAACTCTGCGAGCCTCAACTCCCACTGGGTTTTCCTCAGCAGAGGCCTGGGGGCCACATATAGACACTGGAGTTTTTTGGCTCCCTGAGCTGGGTCTAGGAGCTGGGAAGCCAGGATGCAGGTGGGGGCTTTTGAGTGTCCTGGGCTCTCTGCCACAGAGTGGAGCGCTGTGCCAGGCCACAGCAAACCTGCTGGGGAGCCCCCCAGGAGCTAAGTCAGCTTCCTCACCTTTTGAAAACAAAAAACAAAAACAAAAGCAAAGCAAGAAGACAGAAGAAATCTGATGAGGGAATGACAATGCCTGTAGTTTCCATTCCAGTTCAGAGGGGAAATATTCCACATTTAGGAGTACAAAAGCCTAAGTTTAAGGCAATTCTAATTGCAACCACAAGGCCCCAATCCTTGCAACTGTCTGCATCAGCAGACTCCCAGAGGCAGAGCTAGCTGTGGAGTTGCTTCAGCTCTTCACCAGGGAATGTTTCTAGCGCATATTCAGAATTCAGAAGACAAAATATGTACGATTTACACTAAGTCAGTACTTCTCTCTCCTGCTTTCATCAGGATACTGACCTTTCTGCCTCCTTTGCTGAGATTGATCAATCTGAATATTGATCAATTGATACCTACAGCTGCCTGTCTCTTGCATGAATACTTCAGATAGCTAAATATATATCACATGATTTTGACCCTAAAGAACAAACAAAAGCCACTTCACCAGTATTTTCTGTCCTTGCTCTGTCATAACCATAGCAGCAAGAGCAAAGCAATGTTGGATCTGAGATGCCGTCATCTGCCAGTCTCAATACTTTCTGCTTATGCTGGTGTTAAGTCCACAGATGCCAAGAGAGGATCACCACATATTTCTTCTGAGTTTGCCTATGTGCCAGTCATGACAATTAGTCATGGCAGAATTTTATGGAAAAGGACTCTAAGAGGCCACTCACATGCTTGGATTTTAAAGAGAAGACTTTAAAGCATCCTGGTGAGTAGGATGCATGTTCCTTCTTGTGACAGCAGCACCTCTCTGTCTGTGCTCTTCCCAGTGTCAGTCCTGCAGTGACACAGCTGGCCCTGCTGGCAGCACTCAGCACAGCTCAGCTCCAGGCTGGGATGCTGCTGGTGAGGTTCTCTTTGCAGTCCGTGCAAGTAGCGCCCGGTAACCTTCACTGACAGTGACACTCTTGTGAAACCTAAATAGCTGGAGAAGTATTCAGGGGGAGTAATGTGTGCAATGGACAGTCCAAAGCCTGAAAGTCATCCTGGGCTTTGCCTTCTCTGTCAGACTGAAAGCTGTTGGTGAAACAGAGGGTTGGAAAACCAGAGTTTTGAGCTGTTGTGTGCCATAATAAATTTTTAAAAACTATTCACTGAAGAAAGAACTTTCTTCTCGAGAAAAGTTGTTTACAGGGTTAATTCCATGCTGAGGTTAATATTTATAGCCACTATGGATCTTTTAAAGGAGAATAGCTTCTAACTGCAATAAGGTACGAGGCTTTAATAATGCAATATTTGCAGAACTTGGGCAAAACGTATGGTAGTTTCTTTTTCAGAGCCAATGCATTGTAGAGAAAGAAATATAAAATGAACTCTGCCCGTGCTGATGCCAGCAGTCACAGTTACAGACTGTAAAAAGAGCAGAGAATCTTCTTCCTATGGCAATCTTCTAGTTGACTGCTAGTTTTCTTATCATTACCTGTTCATCACTTTGGGCTTAATAGTTTCATATACACAGAAGGATAAGCAACCCAACTGTTCCATGAAAAGCCACAATAATGGTAGGCATTATAGGCAACTGAGTTATTTAGCATCAAGCCCATTTTAGTTGTATTTGTAGAGATACAGTGACACCCAGGGGTTGCTAATAAATATAACAGGCTGACCCATAAATTATTTGGGGCACTGGATCTGATCATTATCTAAACTAGCTTATGTGTTAAGAAAAGTTCCAGCGTATGCTGTTTATTGAAAAAAATGTGAATCGGTACCTGTTTTTGCTTTATATATTTTATTGAACCTCCAAAACTAAAATAAAATAGAAATATACAAAGCTAGTCATAAATGTAGTGTTTTCTTATAACCTTTGCTAAATAAAATTGTGTTGGTTCAAGCACAGTTCAAATAATTAGCTGTTTTCATCTGTCACAAAACTTTTGCTAATCAAGTCTGTAGAGGAAATATTCTGTGTTGTTTTTAAGGCAGAAGATAGGATGGTTTACATTCAATTTATTCTTCCATCTTTATTTTAGCGTTTTGGGTAGCAAATCTGCTCTTACAGTTGACAGTGTGTGAAGACCACTTCATATTTTAAAGAACAAATCTGGTTTTCCTCTGTGTCCAAAGTGTAGATTGGAATTTTATTGTGATTTTTTATCAGGAGCCAAATGAGACTTAAAAATGGAAACGCAGTACAAGGTTTAATGAAAAAACAAGTTGCGCTTGAATCAAGTTGACATAAAAAAGAAGTTCCCTGCTTGAAATTAAGTGAATGGTGAGGAGTGATTGCTGGTTTCTAATCTAGCAGCAATAGTCATTGATCTTTCACGTTATGTAGAGCAGATGCTCAGCAATTCAATTCCCTTCGCTCTGCATTTTTATTGACTCTTTGCTGAAGAGGTTATTCACAGAGGTTATTCTTACATTCTTGTAGCCAGCAGAAGGAGTGCAACAGTTTAGGGGGGTTCTGTGCCAGGCACAGATGAGCATGAGTGTACTGCAAAAGATGAAGCTGTGCATGTTCAAGAGTCAGGGGAGGTGGAGGAGCAGCAAAGCCCAGGCTCCCCTGAAGATCCCAGAGAAGCCCCCACTGACATCAGCAGAGCAGAGCTGTGTGTAACTGGCCACGAGTGCTGGCCCAGGATTGCTGCTGCTGACAATCTGCATCAGGGCTGGGGCAGATATACACTCATGAATTGGCTCTTGCCACCCTGTCTGTTGGGGGATGTTGGCATAGTCACTCGTCTTCAGGCTGTGGCTTTAATGAAATACTGGTTTTGTCCTAGAGCCTGAGGAAGAAATCTCCTAGTCACCCTTACTTCTTTCAAAGTTGTACTGGAAAAGGTTTGCTTCCACCAGTCATGCAATCTCACAGTCATCTTCTAATATATAGTTCAGAATAGGGGCTGTTTAGGCCTTTTTTAGGATTATGTGTGAGCTGACATACCCTCTTACCTTCAGTGCATGAGCTTCTAGAATTTCCCAGTAAGGCACTCTTGCTACTGACTGCAGGGAGTCAGGCGTTCTCCATATTTCTACCTTCAAACCTTCAGTTGGAAGTGATCTGGGGTAATTTTGAGTAGAGAACCTAAGGGAATGTGAATAAAGCTCCTGAGACCTCTGTGTGCCTTGAAGACGGACTAGGAGTAGCTAAGTTTCTGCAAGTGTCTCCAGATCACTGCAGTTTCTCTCTGGACACTGGGATATTCACAGGCTTGAAGAGAAACACCCTTTGCTGTTTTTCCTATTATATGGTTATAATTTGGAGGGAAAAAAATTGAGTTTTAATACTAACAAACCTATTACTGTTGTTACATTTTTGCCTTGTGGCAGGTGGTACCAGCTGGTCCAGATCTCAAGTTAATTTTGAGGTCCCAGTCTTGAAAGAATTTGAGCAGTTGCAGCTCCCACAAAAGTAATCTGACCATTCCAATATCCCAGTGAAAATCAAGTTGAATGCATTTTGTTAAAAATTTCTTTGTTTTAAAAAGAAGGATGTCAGGGAAGATTCACAGGAAAAAAAAAGAGAGGGAGGAGAAAGGTGTAAAGTTAAAAAAGAAAAGGAAAAAAAGTGCAGAGGAATAAATTTAAATGCCAGATGTGAAGGTTAGAAATAGTCCCAACCTTATTTCCCTCCTGTTGGTTCCCAGTAGGTTTTCACACAGGAGAGCTGACACAGTAGGGACACTAATACACTTCTTGCGTGCTAGCTGGTTATTAGAGCCTCACAACAAGGAAGGTGATCAGAGAATACTTGTCACATGCCCAAACTACCCTAAGTCAAGGAACCTGCCACCTCAGTGCATCATATGAGGCAGGTCAAGCCTAGGGTGAAGCAAGCTTTCTGTGTAAGAATTTTAATTAGCAATGAGCACAATAAAATACATAAGCTGCTGAAAGTTAACAAGTGCTACTGTTTGAGATTTATGTTCAAATCCATGCTGTGTACTTCCCTTTCCTCACTGCTAATGGATTAGCAGTATACTGGACAGTAATCAACAAATATTACAATCATCCTTCTAATCTTATTAACAAACTTGTAAGAAGCATTAAGGACACATTTATACCACTTGTGGGAAACAGTCCAAATACAACGAACCAAAAGCTGCTTATCTACAAGCAAAACCAGCATTATATGACTGAAGGGGGCCAAGTTAATCAGAGCTATCAAGAGGCTAATTCAGGTCCAGAGGGCTGAGAAGGCAGATTAAATGACCGTTCATAAATCATTGAAAGCATACAGTATTGTGGCACACTATACCATATCGTAGCAACAATGTTCTTCTGTAGGGTGCAGTTTTCTGCTTTCTATATGTCTGTGTTTTGATATTTTAAGTATCTCATCAGCATCTTTTTATCCTTAACTTGTGAATGTTTTATAACTCAGCTTGTTAATCATCATATCTTTAGGAAGGAAGGGGATAGACTGTAAAAACAAACCTAAAACTGTGTTTGCAGGCAGCATTACTGTGCTTACTACATTTGTATACAAAGTATAAAAGAATGTGATTCCAAGATCCTGTGGAGGAAAACTGGGGAAAGCAACTGAAAAAATCTGAAAAATCAGCTGTATATGTCTCAGGCACCTTTGCTTTATAGGATGGAAGGGAGAACACTGATGGTTAATTTTTCACTTTAAAATATTTTAGAGAAGCATTGAAATGTGCTGGTTTATGTAACCAGCTTGCTCACAAAGTAAGCTTGTTCACTGATTCCACCATGAAAAAACTGGGATCTGGTCTTATTATGCTTTTCTTCTTATAGGATTGAGACTATCCACAGGCTACAGTTGACTACTCTTTAGAACTGTCTTCCAAAGGCTCACTTACCCATTTTTGAAAATGTTTAAAACACTGTTCTTCATCTGCTTGCTTTTTTCCCTCCTCTCAACAGTTCTAAGACAGACTTTTCCACTACTTATCCTAAGTAAAGGATTCCTGGAAGGACTGGAGTTAGTGGCACTTGTTTCTGATTTTACAAGAATGGAACACACTCCAGTTCTCTATACAACACAATATTCCTCATTTCCAGTGCATATTCTACTGCTATGCTCTATGATATTTACCTGCATCAGCAGAAAGGAAGGGCAAAAGGCCGCCATTGCAATGTGCTCCCTCTGGAAGCATGGCACTCTGCGATGAAAGGCAACATAACATGTTAGGAAGAAGAAAATCATCCTTTAATTACAATCATTAAATCATGTGTGGTTTTGTCAATTTTTCCATAGAACACAGAAGGTCTTCAGACTGGAACGAAATGGCTGAACAGCACAGAAGGCTAAAAACAAGTGAAGTCAGCAGTTCTATTTCATAACACTGTCAAATCAAAATCGTATGGATTTGTCCCCAGCTATCTGAACAGCATTATTTGCTCATTTTTGTGACTTCAAGGACATGTTTTTCAGTTCTCTTCTTTCCTTTTCTCTACCAAAAAAACTCTACATACCCATTTTTAGCTCTAGGAAGTAGATTGCCTCAGTGCTCACACAGTCCTTTGGCTTTTGGCATAGCATGAGACATAAGCCCTCATCTGGCTCTTATTTTCTTTCTCAGCCTCACCAAAATTTGACTGTTGTGTAGATCACTTTTCCAGCTTGGTCCTATTATGTCTGAGATGCCAACTGGCAACAAAACTGCACAGGCACCAGGATTAAAAGGAAATATTTCTTGCTCATTCTAATTTCTCAGCAGCGTGTCAGAGCCACTGGTTTGCTCCCTAAGTTTCTCCCTAGGGTCTCTTAATTGCAGTCATCCTCAAAAAAACCCCAAACAAACCAAACCCAACAAAAACAACAAAACAAAACAATCAAAAAAGAAATAAAAGGATCATCCATCTCCATTCAAGCTTCAGGACTGAATTTCACCACCATCTGTCTAGCTTTTACAAGGCTCCCTGCCCGGATTGTGCACACTTTCTTCTTCAGGTTCACCTATAGCCATTAACTATTCTGTCAGCAGCTTTCTATAGATGAGTTTTTGCAACTGCCTTTAAATGGAAAAGGAAGTCCTGTGAAGACACATTGATTGTTTCAAACATCTGTCCACAACCTTGTGCATTAATTATGAGGCCTAATAGAGCTTTCTGGTTTTGTATCATATGTCTTAACTGTCAGAGTGGATTTATACATCTCGAGACAAAACCACTCGTGCTGCAACTCAATATCCACCAGAAAATACAGAGTGTGTTTTTCAACTTGTATTTTCTTACAGAATAAAGCTGTGGAGGGTGAGGGATTTGCCTTGATCTGCAGGATCAGGTGGCCGAATAAACAAAAGGATACACAGAATAAAAATGGTCTTTCTAATTTTTCATTGTTTCTGCTGTAAACAGCATTAACTACAGTCTTTGGTGAAAAGTATAGTCTGCTGAGGAAGTAGGAGCAAAAGAAACCAAATACAGCCATGAGAAGAGAGATGCAGGGGTTACCAAGAGCTTGATTGTTCTTCACATTTTGACCAATCTGAAAGAGAGCTTTGAAGCACAAAGTTGCTCTGCTAAGCAACCAAGAAATTGAAAAGATTGAAGTTCTGAAAAGTTGATTAGAATATCTTCTTTACTGTATTATGTTGAAATATCTGTTCTATGTCAAAATTAAAAATAAGTATTTACTACAAAAATCCATATGTCTATTTTCACAGACGCCCCCTAGCAATTTTAAATATTTTTTTCTATTTGACTCAGCTTTATTCAGTTTTGGGTTTATATATTTGATACAGGATTTTTCTGCTTGGAGAAAAAAAATTTATACTATGTCAGATTTTGTCAATACAAATAACTTCCACATTTTCACTGAATTCAACTCTTTGCTGAATTGGGACCATGCCTTTGAAGGAACCTAACTGCAGGGAAAGCTAATAAAAATGAGCTCATAAAAAGCACACAGGTAAAGTGGATAGTCTTTGAAATAATTTAAAGACCTTGGGGTTTTTACAGGTTGCTGGATCTGAGGCTAATGCAAGGTCAGCTCTCCCTTAATTTCTTTTGACTTGTTTCTTCCAGAAGAGGATACAATCCTATTCTCACTCCAGTCTCACTTGCCAACAAGGAGATCCAAATAATCCTCAAGCTGCTGAGTCAATTTGTGGTTATAGAGAAAAGCATTTCTCAAATATGAGAGATTGGATGTCCACTGGGAAAGCTCTTTTTCAGACTTCTCTCTCAAGCAAAACAAAACTGACCTATTTCTCATAAGTCACATTTTATTAACCTCTAGCTCTTCTTGGTGCTCTCTCTCGACTTTTCTAAACCTTTCTCAATAATCCTGCCGAGACTGAACCCAGACTTGTTTTTCAGGACTCACCACCACATGGTTTTGCAATAGCACAGTTTTTTCAGTCTTTTACAGAAGAGTCTCAATTCTCATCTGTTACATAGGTAAATTTCCATTTATATTAATGAAAATGATGACTCATTCCCAGCTACAGCTCTTTACATCTGTCTGTAATGAATTCCCTATTGTTGTTTCTGAATCATATCTTAAATACATCCAATTTGATTTGTGGTTCTGTATTCCAACAGGACTTGTAAGACATCCAAATTCAGTATAATCAGAAACTTTATGAGTGTATCCTCCATTCTGTCATTGAAGCCATCTATTAATATATAGTTTAGAACAACAAAGGACTTAGAACCATAAAATTATATGTTTTTTCCATTACACAATTATGTATTGATTTTCAAAACACACATATTCCATTTGTAAACTTACTATCATTATTTTTAGTTAGAATTTCCACAGCATCTGTGGAGATACAGCAGTTGCTTACTGGGGTTTCTTCAAGGTTGCTTAGTTTATCAGGGATTTTAACCACAATGTAGGTTATGGCATCCTCAATGCCTGTCAAATGGCTCATGTATAATAAGCGTGGCCTTCTTGTATTTCTGATACCTTCAACCATGAATAGGATGGGGAAAAAAATAACAGGTCACGTTGTTAGGTGACCTGTTTTGGTATGTTTCTAGTGCTATGATCACAGCAAACTGCTAGACAATTGGATGTTTACTGTCTCACATACTACAGCAATCTGTATTTTGATGCCATCAAATATATGGCAAGTTTTGTTTGCATAGATAAACACACCCTACTTATCAGCTACTGTATGGTGTAATCAATATTAACTACCCCTCAGCCCAAAGAAAGTAACTCATAGAAGTTCAAATGGGATCTTCCTGTGGAACAAATCCAGGAGAAGTATTTTTTTATTAAGTCATCAAAGGCAGACATATGAATTGCCATATCCATTTCAGTTACTGGATTGTGCCCAAGCAAACACCCAAACTTTTCAACCTTGGTATCCAGTGACTGAGCTCACAGAAAGTCAGCAATAGGTCAGAGACGGGAATTGTGTCACCTTTGCAATCTGAATGGCAGTTCATGCAGATTAGCCTGTTCTAGGGTCAGTCTGTCAGATCAGCTTGACTGTGGTATGCATTTCTAACTTGAAAGGAGCACTCTGACATTTAGGATACAGAGCATATCATGACTTCAATGACATGTATAAGAAAGTACTTTTCTAAATTTGATAGCAGGACTTTCAAGTTGTAGTAGCGTACAAACTTCAGAGGTTGTTAAAACGTTCACATTCTCAGCACAACATACTTTATTGTGGTGCAAAATAAGAGTAAGCAGCAAAGTGTTACAGTGCTTGTCTCCATGTTATCTGAAGGTTCTTTCTCTGCAAGTTTCCTCCTTGTAAAATTACTTAATATCTTGTTTGCTTACAGAGTAAGTTGTGCAATGCCCTTCTGTTTCCAGAAAAATAGAGAACTGTTTCTTGACGTAAAGCAAGTTCCAGTTCATAAGTATTTGAAAATTTATGATGCAGCAGTTATCAAAAATTTGTCTTTCTGTCCAGAATTAATGGTCCAGTTAGTAAATATTTCTGCTACCAGTAGAAATGAGTGTATCTACGATGCATTTAATTCATTCATTCTTCAATGGCTTCATTAAAAGATGGTAACTTTAACTCACGAATGAGATGTTTATTGTGGGAATTTGATATCTACACTAAACCAAGCACTCACACTGTTCCAAGAAGCCAGGCTCAGGGTTTTCCTCACTAATTTGAGCAGCACGGACTCAAGCAACTAGATACAGTGAGGCAGGCCCAAAAAGAAGCTCTAACAACCCTAGATGTAAATGCAAAAGCCATTTCAAAGTGGATGGTTTATATTATAAGGATCAACCAAATCTGATATTACTCAGAGACATTAGGAATAAAACTCCACAGCAATCTGCCTACTTGCCTTGTCATGGCAGTTAGCTCCAAACTTCCCCAAGAAATCAGAAGATGACTCTTAACGTCAGCGATTCTGACTTCCTTTTCACACAGTAATTATTACAATACGTCCTAGTAAATTCACATAATGCAGGATTCTTGAATGCCTAAAATTAAAATTAAACAGGAACCTTTCCTACTGGCAGACAGGTTGCATTTGTGACTATCCAACAAGGCATTTTTATACAGCACAGCTTATTACAGCTTGTTAAAATGATTCCTTTCCCCTATAGAGTAAGCCAGAGGGAAAGCAAAATTGTCCCGGGTGGGGACATGAATGAAGCCAGACTTTGCCAATAATTAAGATACATGGAAGGGTGGCTATGTGCAGAGAGCTATAAGACACCCTAAACTTCAGCAGACAAACGAGAACACTTTATGATTGCTCATATATTTACTTGTGGTGGGGGCCTTGATCACTGAAAGCAATTTCTGAAGTGTGCAGAAAGGCAAAATGCAGAAATTGCTGAGAAATCTAGCAGCAGCATCTGGGTGAAACAGCGTTACTCAGCTGGTTTCAAGCCCTTTCCCCCCCGCTCCACCCCCCAGGAAAAAGCCCTGAACTGGGACCCCGGACAAGATCCGATCGGGCAAAAGCAGTGCTAGAGTGCCCTCCGCTGGCACCGCCCGGGCAGGGCACAGAGGTTGCTCACCTCTCGTCTGAAGGGAAGGAGGCTGAAAGGAGGAGACCAAAATCTTAGTATTTAAGCAAATGCTAAGAAAAATCCAGAGTGTTTGGATCAGGTGGATTTCTTGATCCTTCACTACTCATGTATGATAGAGCATCCAGAGGAGCAACTGTTATTTTAGATAGGCACGGGCATCTATCCTTTGTCTCCTTCAGTGTCTCTTGGATGTGAAATTCCATCTGGATCCCAGCTGGTCAGAAAATCCCTAAAAAAGGAAATAATTAAAGAAAGTTTTCTTGTGTTATCAAAATTATGTTTAAAAGTAAATAATGAACGTTAATGAATGTCTTTATAAGTAGTCTATTGAAAGCAGAGAAATCAAATTACTTAACTGCTCATGTTCATACAGAGATCACTCTCAGAACGAGACAATGAGAAAATACAGAAAATATTTCCAAATAGCGAACAATATCTTATCTTTGCTTGGTACCAGCAGTGTCACAAAATTGTCTTCTGTGTTACATCAACCCATGTGTATTTCACTTATACTTACAAAATGATACAGCACATGCATAGCACAGGGTCCAGTGCATGATACCACGAAACAAGGAGACAGAACTAGTCACCCAGCCTAACACGCAGTCTCATTTGTCACTGCTCCTTTTTGGCACACTAATAGAATGTGTGTTTGTGACTCATTGCATAATATGCTGTCATTTATTATTATTGTCCCAAGTTTCCTCCTCAAAGCTGATCCAGTGTGATATTTTGTTTCTTCTGTCGCCTCCCCTGTTTTTATAGTGCCCTGAGGACTACTCCTTGTGTTTATCAAGAGGTACACCACTTTTGTGCCCCAAATCACCAAGATTTGTTCTAGTAGTGTATGCTGTTTGTCTTGTTAAGAGACAAGTACTAAACAGCTTAAAATCCTATTTATTTCAATAAATAAGAATTGCAATGAAGCAAGTGAAAGGTTTGCCTTAAGCACAAGCAATTCATTGACATGGCTTTCTTTGTTGCCATCTCTCTATGTAGTTAAATAAAAAGAAAAATTAAAATCAAGCAAACAAACAAATAAAAACCACAAACTAAGAAAGGAGTCTAGGCTCCACAGAGGGATCTGGACAGGCTGGATTGATGGGCCAAGGCCAGTGGTACGCAGCTCAACAAGGTCAAGTGCTGGGTTCTACGCTTGGGTCACAACAACTGCTTGCAGCATTACACGTTTGGGGAAGAGAGGTTGGAAAGATGCCTGGGGAAAAAGGACCTGGGAGTGCTGGTTGACAGCAGCTAAACATGATCCAGTGTGTGCTCAGGTGGCCAAGAAGGCAGGCCACTGGCATCCTGGCCTGTACCAGCAGTAGTGTGGCCAGCAGGACTGGGGCAGTGATTGTCCACTGTACTTAGCACTGGTGAGGCCACACCTCAAGTGCTGTGTCCCGTTCTGGGCCCCTCACTACAAGAAGTGAGGCAAGGAAAAAGTTGACGTGCTGGAAAAAGTCCAGAGAAGGGCAACAAGACTGGTGAAGGGTCTGGAGCACAAGTCCTGTAAGGAACAGCTGATGGAGCTGGGGGTGTTTAACCTGGAGAAGAGGAGGCTCAGGGAAGACCTTGTCACTCTCTACAACTGGCTGAAAGGAGGGTGTGTAGCAAGGTAGGGGTCTGCTTCTTCTCCCAGGTAACAAGTGACAGGATGAGAGGAAAAGGCCTCAAGCACTAGGGGAGGTTTAGAGTGGCTAAAGGAAGAATTTCCTACCGGAAAGAGTAATCAGGCATTGGAACAGGCTGTCCAGGGAAGCAGTGGAGTCACCATCCCTGGAAGCATTCAAAAAAAGTGTAATTGTGGCACAAAGGGACATGGTTTAGCAGTGGATTTAGTAGAGTTAAGGTAATGGTTAGACTTGATCTGAAGTGTCTTTTCCAACTTAAATGATTCCATGATCCTATGATTTCATGATTTGAAATTTTTTCCAGTAACAGACCTGTCTGGCATCCTCTGGAGGGCACAGTTTCCAGAAGCATCCAAGACATCCCAACAACAACAGGGAACAGCAGACTCATGGCAGTGTAGTTAAATATAACAGTAGAATCATGGAATGTCTCAAATTGGAAGGGATCCATAAGGATGAACAGGTCCAACTCCCTCCTCTTTGCAGCATTACCTACGAGTAAACCATATGACTAAAAGTATCATCCAAAAGCTCCTTGAACTCTGACAGGCTGGCTGTAACTGAGTAAAGAGAAAGAGACATCAGGAACTGAAGGAAGCCTGTTGCCAAGGTCCTGCAGCAAAGAAGTTCCACCTAACAGTTAAGAAAATGATCTGCTCTTAGCAGATGTCTTGACTGCTTACTTTTTTTAAAGGGAAAATCTGATTATACAAGTATCTGTAGGGGCAATTTGTACTATCAAGACAATTTTTGATTTAAAAATATATTATGTGCAATTATAGGTGATTTTTTTTCTGCTGCTGCAAGGAAACTGATAAGCATTATAAAATGTCCACAGAGAACCTAAATCCAAGTCATATTTTCTATAAATGCAAATTTGAGTGATCCTCGGATATGGCAAAGTAGGAACTTCCAGTAATGTTCTTGCCAAGAAAAGCAGATTGGGTTTAACTTGTTAAAAATTGAGATGGACCTCTCAGTGATTTTCTTTAATGGGATATATATGAAAAAAAAAAAGAAGTTCCTTCTACAAATCAAACCACTGCTCGAATGCTATTTCTGGACCTGTAACTTTTCCAATTTATAATACATTTGTATTTATATCCCATGGCACTTAATGAGATCTATGTATGAAATAGAATTAAATGTATGTAGCACTAATGCCACATTTAAGCCTGTTTCCTCGAGATGTCAGGAAAAAAAAAAAGTGTCCTCTCACAATAAATGTTGTTATTCACTAGGGAGCAAAGGAATGGATTTATGTGCTAAGCCTAAGCAGAGTTATCTGGGAGCTTTTCTGTTAAGTCATTGAACACAAGAAGTGAGATCCTGCTTTCCGATTCCCCAAAGCACAGACCACAACCAGAGCCAGTGTTTGTCTTCTCTTTATAACACGGATTGGCAGCAACACGTCAATTGTATTATTTTACAACTTCTTTACTGCTCCATAGGTCTCTCTGCAGGTCAGAAAAAAACACAGCTCACAGCATTATTAGCCACTAGATCATGAAGGCAGGGAAGAAGGCAGGAAGGCAGGAAGGAAGGAAGGAAGGCAGGCAGGAAGGAAGGAAGGTAGGAAGGCAGGTAGGAAGGCAGGTAGGCAGGCAGGAAGGCAGGCAGGAAGGAAGG
>VXAC01007011.1:4510573-4527423 GCA_013399225.1 Rhipidura dahli | reverse complement strand
AGGTAGGCAGGTAGGAAGGCAGGAAGGAAGTCAGGAAGGCAGGCAGGAAGGCAGGAAGGAAGGAAGGCAGGAAGGAAGGTAGGAAGGCAGGTAGGAAGGCAGGAAGGCAGGCAGGAAGGCAGGCAGGAAGGAAGGCAGGAAGGAAGGCAGGCGGGAGGTTGATTGGTTCGTCCCATCAGGAGGAGTTTTGCAGCGGAGTGGAAGTGACCTCACTCCCGGGACAGCGCCGGGATCCAGTCAGCGCTGGAGCACCGGCGGCCAGTCTGGGCGCGCCTTGCGAGCAGCCAATGGCAGGGGCGGCGCCGCTTGTTGTCGCCCCGTGAGGCGGCTGCGCCCTGGGCTCGGTGTCGCCGCCGCCGCCGCAGGAGGGACCCGGGAGGCCCCAGGCCCCGGTGCCCGCTCGCCCCTCGCCGCCCTCACCGGCCCCGCAGCCCCCGCGGAGGGCGGGGAGATGCAGCCCCCGGGCGCTCAGCAACCGCCGCTCTACGCGCCCAGCAGCGGGGACTTCACCTTCGTCTCCTCGGCGGACGCCGAAGGTGAGCGCGGGGCCGCGGGTAGGGCCGCGCTCGCTGTCCCGAGACGAGGGCTGTTCCCGGGCCGCAGAGACAGGAGGGGCCTTCCTTGCCCTCCTTCCCGCCGCCCCCGTGGTTGGTGTCGTGGCCGGAGGCGGAGCGGGGTGGCTGAGGTGGCCAAGGTGGCCGCTGCCCTGGGGCCGCTGCCGGGGGTGCGCCCCGCTGCCGTGTCCGCGTCATGGGAGCACCAGCGTGGCAGAGGAGGCCGTGCTGCTCCGCTTCCCGACTGCTCTGAAAGCCGGAGCCGAGGTTGTCCCGGCGATGTGACATAACCGTGAGCGCTGTCACTGCCGCTCCGCTGGCTCCCGCGTTGCTGCAAGCCCAGTTTGGTGTCTTACCGAAGATTGTGTTGTGTGCTCACATTTGCTGTAGTGTTGAGCCAAAGCGTCTGCGCCGAGTCTCATTTCAGCACAGTCATGAAGGAGAAAAAGAAGCCGTGTATGTAATTTAGGGGGTGAAATGTGGCCCGCTGCCAAACTGCTGCACAAATAGCAATGGTGTACCAGCGTGCCGTGAAGATGTGCCTTAAAGCTTCAAAACTGAACATATAGGAGTCAACATCGTGCAAACTTGTTTTGGTGGACAATGATCTTTAGTGCTCTACCCATTTAAATAACAAGGATTTTACTTTCATGTATGTATTTAGTTACTCTTGTAATTGTGACCAGGGAATCATATAAATCCTTACTCATGTGTCCCACCCTGGAAAGGAATTGCTGAAGTAGAGAAGTTACTGTAGTATACCTGTTCTTTATTCACAGTCCTTCTGAAAAGAAATACAAGTCAACAGTATAGTCATGGTTCTGGGGTTTCTTTGTTGCTGGGGGTTTTTGCTTGTTTTCCTTTGGTTTGTTTTTCTTCTTCACCTTGGCCTGAAAAAGGATCCATGTACCTCTGAGCAGAAGCTCTCTGGTTTTTCCTCTGGAAGTATTTGTTGGGCAATGCCGAACCCAATCCAGTACAGCCAGCTTTCTGATAGGCTGTGTTGAATCACACTTAGCTCTGTGTTTTTTATGAGCACAAGCAAGGTGTGATCTCCTGCCTGTTCAAATGTAGTCCTGTCCTCAAAGTGCTGCATAGACCTACCCTAGCAAAAAAGCCTCCATAAGCAGAGTTAAACATCTTGATATTTTAAAGTTAAAATTCTACGCACTGCACTCTAGTTTTATGTGTTTCCCTAATCTCAATTCATATAAAAAAATAAAAATTAGCTGTTCTGTTTCCCCATCTTATTTCTGTGGGAGGTAGGAACTGTATGAAAGAAAGATGGAGAGATGTTCCCAATTAGGTCACCAGACATGGTAGAAAGAGCAGACTGTTTGGGGTTTTGCTTCTTGTACTGCTTTTTCAAAATTAAGAGTCAAGACTGTTTTGAAAGCTGGTTTTCTACAATGCTTCGTTGAAATGAGGCATCTGAGAGACCTTGGTTTTGCTTTGTGGTGTTTGGCCTGAGACAGTAGCAGCGAAGGCACCCAAGTTCTCCCTAGGAACCATCAGTGTCATCAGTTCTTAGCAGATTTTCCAGCACCCTGTTGTCTCACTGTTAAAAATCTCATTGAAAGCAGCATGCAGAAGAGGAGGTGACCAGTCTCTTTTCTTCTAGGTTTCTGCAACTTTGTCTTGCAAAATAAGCTTGAGATCAATGTTAGCAGGTTTTATAATTCAACAGTGTGGCTGCAGGTATTCATTGACTTTTGTACAAGTTTCTGTGCCTCAGGATGGATTGTTAGCAGTCCCTGAGAAAGGAGACTGGCTGGTTGGACTGCTGGGTTTGCTTCTTTTGACGGCTGCATTTATGCACAGAGTAGCAAGAATCTCCCCTTGCAAAAAAGTGTTATGTTGTAGCAGGAACAAATACTTATCAATGACATGAGAGTGCCAGCTTAAGAGAAAACATTTGAGGCTTTACCTTGATGCCCAGGAATTAAGATTTTTCCTTTTTATCTCCCTCTGTAAACAGCAGAGAAAGGCTTTGCTTGAGTCTGGTGAGAACAGTATGCTGTTCTCACAGTATGCTGTCCTCATGCTGGGACTGAGAAGAGCAATGAGAAATTCCTGCCTTAAGTTAGGGTGATCTTTACAAGGGTCCTGTGCAGATGGTGTTCCGGGAATCAAAGGAATGGATCAGTAATTCTCACGGTTATGAAACAGTTGAAAGGCATTTATGGAGAAGCTTGAATCTTGAGTGGCCTAGCAAGCTGCTCTGGGAAGGAGAATTCTGTTGAACTAATTGTGATACTGAGTGATCAGTGAACACTTAAGACATGTTGGCTGAAGACATTGAGATTCTGTCAATGTACAAATTTTGTTTCTAGAAAACTTATGTAATATTTGCAAAGAGAATGTTGTAAATGTAATCTACAACTATGGCCTGATGTGCCTCTGTGAGTATGCTTTTCAGAAGTACTTGCTGTAGTTAGGTGTTTTGGGAAATTTGTGCTGAGAAACTCCAATGTGTGAAAGACACACAATGAAAATGCAAAAAATATTTTCTTTAGTGAGGTGAAAAGTTGTTGGATGAGAAGAGAGTTTTTATCTCTCAATATATTTATAGGAAGCTTGTACAAAATATTTACACATTTCTGTTTGGATTTTTCCTTTTTAGCAGATAATGGAAATCCATTATTTCCAAAAGAAATAATTATTCCCTTCTTATATATCTTTTTCTTTCTTCAAGTTGCTTCATTTATTTCCTGAAACTATTTTTTATTTTCCATCTGTATATAACTGAATAAAATGAGAAGAAAAAAATTATTGGTGATTTTGACACAACCGACCAGAACACAGAAAAATTACTCTTTGTTTTGCTTAATACTGTGGCAGAGCAAGATCATAGCATATCAAAGAGAACTTGTATTACTTGTTATTGTCCAGAGCCTAAGGACCTCTGATAGCATTCCTTCTCTAATATTTTCAGCTGTATTAAAGGCATGCTACGAATTAAAACATCTTCAAATGTTGTCCTTTTATGAAAAATTTGACTTAAAAGCAGAGAATGGTTTTGGCTGAAACAATGCATCTATGAAAAAATGAGCTCCAAAAGAGGTGGAGTATGCTCAGAAAAAAAATGATGAATAATCCATAATTTATAGCATAGTTAGTTCTCTCTTTTTGTGCCTTTAAACACTTAGTGATAAGGCACAAATGGAAACCGTTCTGTCACACCGTAACACTGTGTCTATAAAACAAGAGTCCCATCTAAAAGCTAAAACCTGGTCATTTGAGACCTAACCCAACATAGTTACTATTGCAATAAAACCACAAGTACACTTCCAAGTTATGTATCTGTGAAAGTGTAATTTTATTTTGTAACTTTGAATGTTTTATGGTGATGACCAACACATGTAGCTTCATATGTTTGTTGTTTATGTTCCAGTACTTTTAATATCAAATGGCTTTTGGCAAGACATAAAAAGGTCTATATTTTTCTCCCTTTTTCTTTAGATCTTAGTGGCTCCATAACAACTCCAGATGTTAAGCTAAATCTTGGAGGAGAATTCATCAAAGAATCTACTGCGACTACATTCCTAAGACAGAGAGGATATGGCTGGCTTCTGGAAGTGGAAGATGATGACCCAGAAGATAACAAGCCACTCCTGTATGTTGTAATTATTTTTGGGTATCTATCTTCATTAGCTGTGTAGGGAAAACAAACAACTTGTAGTCTCTCATTGTCCCACAGCCTTGTGCTGTGACTAGAATTCTGTTTGACAAATTATTTGACCAATGAGTGTTTTCTGGTGCAAGAATGGAAGCATCATTTCTCATTATGGGTTTTAATCTCTCTAAGTATAAAGCCTATATGGCTTTTCTGCTTTTATCTGTTTATCTTGTAATGGTTTAAAAAATGATACTGTATTCTTTGTATCTTTTGCATTCATGTTTCTTGATATTGTGAAAGAATAAAAGGCTAAGACAATCCTGTGGGGAGATTCCTCTTAAGTAAATCTCAGTCAATTATGTCAGTTATTCTGAAACAAAAGCATTGTGAATCATGGTTATTACTGTAGGGATGTTAGAACCAAGGTAGCATAAACTTTATAATCTTTGATGCTGCCTTTTACTATAAAGCTAGATTAAAAGGGTACTAGTGCTGAAGGACAATAATGTCCTTAAAACTGAAAGTCTCGTGTCCATTGTTCTGTTCAAAGAAATGTGATTGGCTGAAGAAAGTTTGTATTTTGAGGTTAGTACACTGTGAGTCAGGCAGCCTGGTCCTTGTTCTGCACCTAAACAACTTCATTCTCAGTGTCTCTGTGTTTTCCTGTGAATTAAATATGATGATGCTTTAAAAAATTGGAGTGAGACAGAGAGTGCTCTGGAGAACTCAGATGAGAGTGTTGGGAGACAACAGATATCTGGAGAGCTTAATAATGACAGTGCTACTTGAGAAGTGGTTTAAGTGTGCAGAAGTAGCTCCTTGTGTGCATAAGTCTGTTTTGTAAACCTCTAACTTTTAATTAAGAAACAGACTGGTGTAGTGAGGTGACAACATAGGAATTCTGACTTTTGTGTAATTTTGTTGATTATTCCCAGAAACACGTGCCATAATTAATTCTTGCAATCTGAATCCTATTAAGGATTGAAAGAGCAGCAGGCTCTTAAGGGGGGTTCACCAATGCAGTGCTACTCTGTAAATGTTTTGTTCAATAAAGTGAGATTTTTTATTTTTACTTTCTCATTGGGCAGCCTTACTCCAGACAGTTGTTTCCTGATACAGCTGCCATCACTTACAGGTGAGGTAGTTGTCAGCTTCATGCAAAAGACAATTTATTCCCATGAGGAACTGTCAAAAGTCCTAGACAATGACAAAGAATTCTTTCCATACAGCAAATACTTGTGTTACACAGTCTTCAGAGTAAAGTATAGGGATTCTACATCCTTTTTAGAGAAGTGGTGAAAGAAAGATGCTTCTAGTCTGTTCCTTTGATTCAGGGTTGGTTAAAGAGCAATTTTTGTTACTTAGTTATCACTTAGTAATGCCACTTCTGAAGTAGCTTTAGTAATAGTAATCCAAAAATTGCCTTGAGGGACTGAATTATAGCAGTGTCTAGTTATTTTTTTAAAAAGAAATTGTGGTGAATCATGTCTTTGCATTTGTTTCTCACTTCAGCTTTTCTGAAGGAAAAGCCAAAAAAACAAAGCCTTGGATAAAACCTACATAAATGGACTTAGGATATTAAATATTCTACATTTTTCTTCACTGTCTACTTAAATGGAGAGCAGTATATCTGCTGGAAGTCTCTTGCAGCTCTTCAGAGCTCTTCAGTCCTGAGGTTCTGCACATAAAGAAATGGAATTGCCCATTACTTGGGAAGTCTGATTCATTCCCTTTAGGCTAGGACAGTCAAGGCAACATGTACCACTTAGGAGTCTCCTGGGCAGAAGAGTCTTCTGGCCAATTTGTATCTGCCTGCAGAGAGTTTGTAGCAGGAAGCCAGAACGCAATGAGAGAAGGGCAAGATCTGTTAATACATATTGCTGCTAGTTCAAGTGACCTTTATTTATTTTACCCGTATTGGAAACAAGCTGGAAATTAAACAATTGACATAAGCTGATCTGTGAAAACTACTGTTGTTGAAGGAAGCTAAACTCCATTTTCTTTTTAAAAATTGGGTTTATGTGATGTATTTGGAATAGTTTAAGATCAGTGAATGTAATGGTATTCTTGCAGAATTTGATATAAAATGTTTTCGTAGTAAGTGTGCTTGTGGCAAACTGCTTGGCCTAGGAATACACAGGCATTCTTGATGAATGCGTGTCTTTGACTTTTAAGTAGTTACAGTGATACAAACATGTCACATGTTCTCATGTGTCAGAAAAATAGACCTCCTGTGTTAATGCAGACTCTTGGGGTATCACAGAATCATAGAATTGTTTGGGTTGGAATGGTTGACCTTAAAGTTCCAACCCCCCTGCCTTGGGCAGGGATACCTTTCACCAGTACAAGTTACTCAGAGCCCCATCCAGCCTGGTCTGGGTATGCCGTGTATGTTTTCTATTCTCAGTCATGTAATTTGGTTTTGAGTGATTAACTAAATCTGTGTCCCACCAGTCAATGAATGTGGCATGAAGGTATGGTCTTGCTTTACTGTGGTCAAACTGTTCCTTTGCTAGTCATGGCCTCAGAAAGCCTTGTGACAGGTGAGGGTGACAGGAGACTTGCTCTATAAACCTACTGTTTGCCCCTGTACTTAATTTTTTAGGTCTGTGTCATTACTGTGGTGTATAGTAATGCTCACTTGCTTTACAATTTCAGGGAAGAACTCGACATTGATCTGAAGGATATTTACTACAAAATTCGATGTGTGTTGATGCCTATGCCATCTCTTGGGTTCAATAGGCAGGTAGTGAGAGACAATCCAGACTTTTGGGGTCCTCTGGCAGTTGTCCTCTTCTTCTCAATGATTTCATTATACGGACAATTTAAGGTAGGTATATATCTTCTGCCTAAAACGAAATGTGAACTAAATTTGGGGATGTGATTGCTAAGCAATTTGCATTCTTACGTAGGTAGAAAGTCTTTTTTTTCACATACTAATGTGGGGCATTTCAAGTGCTGTTTCTCAAGTTAGTATGTAGAAAGATAGCATTAATGAATGTATTAAATAGCCCACGGGTAAGTTAATCATGATGAAATGTCAGGTTTGTTTTTATACAGTAAAACAAAGGAAAGATGTGGTTTCTAGAGGAACCAGAGTAATACTAATTGGTTTATAGTCATATTAGTGAATTTTTCCATTTTAATTGTAACCTTTTGTAAACTTGCTTTTTAATGCTAAGAAATTTTAATGCTAAGAAATATTGCTGAAAAGCATTCGTTTGGATGCCATGAATTCTAATTCTCTGACAAATAAAGCAGTTTATTTAATTCATACTATATGACTGCTGTTATCTGGTATATTTAATCTTCATTAGTGACGTTTGCTATTTTGTCCTCCCTGCTCAGTTACAATCAAATAACTTTCCTCTGGTCAATAGACTTTTTCCATAATTCCTTTTGAACTCCAGGGTGAAAAGCTACTCAGAGGCATTGTGCATATTTAATTGACTTCCATAAACTCTGTTAGCTTTTTTCTTTATGTTCTGGTTAAAATAAAGAAGTGTTATCATTTATAGTAACAAACTGAATGTAAGCCTAGGTGCTCCTGCATTGGAAGTCTTTATGACTAAATGAGTGGTTGCAGTTGTTTTAAATGTGACCAAGTATGGCAATAAGCCATATGTAAACTAGCAGAATGTGCTTATGCAGGGATTTGTGTGAATGGTGGGATAAAATCATTCCCTTTGGGACCTCTGGCTTCCATATGGTGTACCAAATGCTGACTAAGAATTCACTCTCTGTGAGGCTTGAAGTGAGTAGACTAAACCACTTTATTGTTGAAGTCTTCTGGGTGAACTGCTTGCCTGTCTCCTTGGCAAAGCAAGGACCATTCCTTGACCTTGTGTCAGATGAACCACCTCCTGCAGTTTGTGTACCTCCTGTACAGGAACACTGGGTCTAATGTCTCTTGGGAACAGCAGGTTTACCATATGGATGCAAGAGTGCTGTATATGCATGAGGAAGGAAAGCTAGCAGCTAGCAACAGGCTGACTGACAGCAGCTGGACTCATTAACCCAAAGGTGGGCTCTAAGCTGGGGAGAGATGAGCACTCCTGCTCTAAGACTTTAATCTGGTCCTCTTCTTTTAGACAGTGGAGGAAAGCAGGAAGTAAAAGGAGGCCATGTGCTATTTTCACAAATAGCATAAAGCCGCTATATTTTTTTTAGTGCTGCTGTGTTTTTTAACTGGTTTTCCCTATTTCATTCTTCTGGAAATCTGGAACTTTTAATTAAGCAAAGTATCTAACTGAGTACTGGCATAGTTTTTTAAGTTCAGTCGTATGTTTGGAAATACAGAGACTGGACTTAGACTGTTGTTTCCTTCTAAAAAGGCATTTCAAAAAGGAGAGCTTTACTTCTAGTCCTCCCAGTGGCTCAACACCAAAACCAGCTAAGTTAATTTGAAAGTTCTGTTAAGCTAGAGAATGATTTTAGGATTTCTTCTGTAATTTCAGAGCATAATTATGAAAGAAGCAAGCAAAAATAACAACAGACTTGATCCCAGGAATCTGAGGCTCTTTTTTAAGTTGTCATCATCATCAGGTTCCACTGAGAATTAAAGTCGTATGTCTTCTGAGTGTTCTCAGTTTGAATAAAGAATAAAGTGGCATCTTTATAGGTGAAAGAAGGAGAATTCCAACTCCTTATATTGGTGGGGCTGACTTAAAAACTATCTGAGCCCATATTTTGTAATAGATGGGATGTGAAGACATTTAGGGTAGTTTTAACTCAACTTCCTATTCCTATTACAATACTTACAAAATACATTGCATGTTCATTCCATGTACACCAAATTTACCATTAATATGATTCTGTAAATGTAACCTCTGAACTTTATTTGCAGTTTGCATTGTGCTACTAAACACTATTCTTGCCACAATTCAGAATTCAATTTTCATAATAAAATCCTTGACTGCAGTGAAAGCAATAATGGAAATTAATTTTCCTTTTTCACAATGACGATTACTAATACAAAGGAATTGTTCTTTATCTCTTAAGGTTGTTTCTTGGATTATAACTATTTGGATATTTGGATCCTTGACAATTTTTTTACTGGCCAGAGTTCTTGGAGGAGAAGTAAGTAACTGTATGTGAAAAGGATCTAGAGGGAGGTAATGTAAAGTCTCTTGACTATGTTTTTCAGCAGTAGTTGGGTTTTCATAATGCTTGGCTTTGGATCTTGTAGTCAGCTAAGAATGGATGCAGTTGCTAAGTGTGAAGTCTCCAAAGTAAAATCTGAAATATAGATATCATCAGCTAATCTCTCTGTGCAAGGGACTGTGCACTTGGAAGTGATAAACAATCTGGAAATTTGCTATGAGTCCCAGAAATTTTACAAGCTTCCTGTGATCCAGAACTGAAGTCCATTCTTGAAGGAGAAATGCTTTCAAGATTTTGGTCACTGGGCTAAATGAGACTTTTTTTTTCATATGGGGGGCTAACAGCAGTTAGATGTCCTTGTGTGTAAAGCACCTGCCCGTGTTTGTTTTCGTCCCTGGCCTGATGCAGTTCAAACCCATTAAAGTATGAAATCCAGTTTGCATGTTTCTCAACTGCAAAGCCAACTGGAGTTGTGGCCTGCATCCCTTCCTCCAGCTGCTTGCACCAGCCAGGTTGGAATAGCTGCTTGAGCTGTTCATGAATTGAGTCATTAAGCTATTCAAGTGTAAACAACAAACAATTACTTAGAGCAAGGCCCACAGACAGCTACAGTGGAACAGTCAGGAGGATAGAACTTCTTAAAATGGATCTGCAGCATAAAATGCATTGAATTGTGTCGTGAAAAGCTAAATATTCAGTGATGCTTTATTTCTGTTCTTTTACTATGGATATTGCATTAATGATGCACCGGTGTTGCAGAGGTCCTATGGTATTTACTTTTAACTTTTTAGATTTTCCTTTTAACCATAATTGTTAGAGTCTTCTTGTGTGAATGTTGCTTTGAAAGAAAAGGTTTTTATAAATGTGATTGCCTGGCATTTCTGCATATCAGCACAATCCAGATGCCTTTAAATCAATCTGGTTTGTGGCTCAAAATGTGGAATTACCAGAATGTATAAACTGGAGAAAAAATATAGGTTTGCAGAGTTCATTGTGAAGGATCATCATCCACAAGAAAATGCTTAAAATGCCACCATTTCTCCTGTTAAATCCAAGAAGCCTAGCTGTGCACAGGAACATTTCAGACCATAGTAGGGGAAAATCAGACATTTCCTTCTGAAGCTAAAAGTAGTTACGGGAGTACTTGGAACAACTCCATTCAAGGTAGTGACAATAAATTGAAGCTGGAAATCAGAAGAATTCTGTTCCTAACAGGGATCAAGTTTTAGGTGACACCAAAAGCATTCATGTACTTTATGTATTTATTTATGTAGTCTGTTAAGGCAGAAAATTATTTCTTTACTGCTTGTGACAACCAGGACTACAGCTGGTCCTTGAGAGGTCTGTTACAGTTCTGTGCTCCTGGCTATCATATGTAAATGTTTCCTTTGAAAGTGATCATTTACAGTATTTCAGTAAAAAAAAAGACAACGTATTTCTAATTTTAAGGTTTAGCATACAAAACAAATTTTTATACTAGCAAGACTCCTTTAGCTGAAACTTCATGAGTATAACACAATATAATCATTATTCATAGTGTTATAAAAAGAACAAATTGTATTTGGTGACAGTGATTGAATACTGCAAAGCTTATTTTTATGTGCTTGAAAATTTCAGGTTGCTTATGGCCAAGTTCTTGGTGTAATAGGATATTCCCTACTTCCCCTCATTGTCATAGCACCTGTACTTTTGGTGGTTGGATCATTTGAAGTTGTTTCTACCCTAATAAAAGTAAGTTCATATCATCTATTGAGAATTATTTAGTTATTTTTAAGTCACTTTCTTACCACTTCAAGTAATCTGTTCAGGAAAACATAATGATGTGTCAGAACTTTCATTACTACAAGTGAGCTGTGTGATCCTTTTGATTAGTGTGGTGGAAAATGAATCTATTTTAAATGCTCCTTTTGAGTGCTTGGGCATATACAGTGCTGTTGCTATAACAACATCTGTTGTTACTAGGCTAGCTTGTTTTTAAGTATTTTGCTGTGCTTTAATAGTTGCACTACAAAAAAATAGGATTCCCATTTTGAGAAAAGAATGCATAATAAAACCTCAGAATGAAGAATCTGAAAATAAGCTGTTCTCTCCCTTCCCCCATCATCCAGTTTATTTTTAGTCACTGCAGCATGAATATGATGTTAGTCATTGTTCTGAGACTTCCCTGTAGTGGTAGCAGTACAAAGCTCTCGATACCCTTTGCAGACAAGGTAAGGATTGTTCTGATTTAGAGATGGGGAATGTACAGCACAAAGAATAACCTGCCTGGTACTACCTGCTGCTGGACACCTTCTGTGGAAATGGTAACATTCCCTAAAAGATCCCAAAATGCCATAACGCTCTTAAACACTTCCAGTACCTCTTAAAACCCTTTTAATAGCCTTTGAAGTTACTGCTGAGCCTGGGAAGGTGAACTGACAAAAATTCGGTTAAGAGATAAGCTGTTCACTTTATGGGGGTTTTGTTGATTTCATTGTTTCTGTCCTTTTAGCTTGCTAGTAAACAGTATAATTGAAATACAACTAGAGTGTATGATAAGTAACAAAATTGCTGTATTTGTGATTTGATAATTTGCAATTACTGATCAGCGATAGTCAGATAGTAAATCATTAACTTGTCAGTTAACTAATATGTAACTTCAAAATAAATACACGTTCATGAAAGCTCTGTTAATTGATTACTACCAACAGCCTTATATTAACTTCAGGGTGAATCTCTGCAAGGTTCTTATCTTTGCACCACTAGTATGAAAATGCATTACAAGCCCCAGATGGCCCAAACTACTTGTGCTGTGACAAGTACTACTTCTTATGGCTGGCTCTGTATTATATTGAGAGAAGAAGTGATTTTTATTGTGGTATTTGGAGAGACTTTCTTGGGGTGTCAGCTAAGACTCTTCATCTTCTTTTTCAGTTGTTTGGAGTCTTTTGGGCTGCATACAGTGCTGCATCATTACTAGTTGGAGAAGAATTCAAGACCAAGAAACCCCTTCTAATTTATCCAATCTTTTTATTATACATTTATTTTCTGTCCTTGTATACTGGGGTGTGATCTAGTGTAAGATGTGGCCAGAAACCATATTTCAGTCACTTGCAGACTGATAATATGTAAGATTAAGAAGGTTGGAAATAATACAAGTGACTGTTTTGTATCCAGTTGTCAAGATGTTTTAAGATCGAAGAGCATATTTGTGTATATTATTTAATGAAGCAATTGTAGCTATATAGATTTGTATCAAAGTTCTAGGTTTGTTTAAGACTCTTCAGATTTTAATGAACAAAACAAAAGGACCTTGTGTTTTATAACAAAGCGTAGCAAAACTGCAACTGAATACCTGTGCCAAAAGCACCGGGACCAGATTACTTTATTCAAGAATTAAAAATGAGGAGTTAACTGTTAACAATCTCAAAGTGCAATTTTTCTTTTGAGCTTAAACACAGCTGGCTTTTTCTGGCACAGCAAATTCTGTAGATAATATATATTTATGAACCAGTCCTGATTGTTCACAGAATAGTCTGTATAATCAAGACAAGAAGATACTACTTTTAATTTAGTGCCTCGATTACTGTGATTTGGCTGTTGAGTTTTTATAAATTCCAATTTGTTTTCAAAACATGTATATAACTGTGTATTTTGTATCTATGGCTTGTGTGTACCGTAAGTACTCCTTGGTTAAGGATGTATATTGGGTTTTTAAAAATTGAAGATACAAGTATTTGAAGTTTTCATTTACTATCTCTGACCAAAGGAGCAAGATATTTACTGCGTGACATAATTAATTAAAATGCATATTTAGATAATCAAATTATTTTAGTTAAAAGTATAAATTTACAGAGAAATGGGTGAACACCTTTCTCGACTCTAGTGCTGGCTTAATGTTGGAGAAAAAAAAGATGATCTATCAAATTTGTGTGATCTTTAAACAATGTTATTTTACGATGACAAAATAAAAATATTGCTTCCCTAACTATGTTTTACAACATCTTGCTCTGTTTTGCTTTTAATAGCATGGTATTTAACATGCATCTTTTTTTTTTCTTGCACCAATACTATTAATCCCTTGTAAAGAGAAATAAAAAAGATTTGGAAGGCTAGATTCTCCCTCCACTAAATAAGGCAGAGTTACAGCCTTAGTAACAGTTAGAGTCTTGCTAATTTTGACTCTCCAAGGATTATGTAATAATGTGATGACATGTTAAATATTTCCTGTGTACTGTGTTGATTGCTTATATAATGGTCCTTATGGTAATATTTCTTCACAAGGGAAGTCCACTGAAGTTCACTTTGCATGGTACTAATGTAGGCATTTGCAGTCTTCAGTATTTAGTATCAGCCCATCGCTCTGAAGTTTCTTTTTTTTTTTTTTTTGGTAGCAGAAAAAAAAGCATTTCCCATTCTCTCCCCCCCCCAGCCTTTTTTTAATGCTACAAATAAAAGTCAGCCATGAGAAGGTGATAGCAAGGGCTCGCTTCGATCCCTGATGGACATATTTCCGTAGCAGAACTGGAGTTTTTCAGCTTTTTGGACTGTGTCACTAGCCATCTTGGGAACTTATTTTTCCCAGTCATTACTGATGCAAAATACATAATTAAATTCCAACTCTCCTACAAACCCTTAGCTCATTCAGTCTGCTTTCCTGACTGCTGCTTGTGTTGGTTTTAAACGGAATTACCTGAAGTTAGTGCTGGACATAAACTGTAGTGTAATACCTGAGTTTGTAATATAAAAGGAGAAAAATTGGTAGAGTGATTGACATTTCACCTGATTTTTGACTTCTGAAGAGGTTGTGGTGGAATTAATGCAAATCAATTTATACCAGCAGCAGGTTATGTCTTACCTACAAGTGTTTTGAGAGCATTCATACCACATTCTCAAAAGAAAAAGGAAGTTACAGTGTATTTTAAAAAGCAGCTTTGGAATCTTGTATGATAATCTGGTTTTACCTCTTTTTTTCATGACTTATGTTTCTTTTTTTAACAGGAATATACAACTATTATTGTAAGACTCCACCCAGCCCCTGTGAATACGTTTAACTTCCGTCCCCCCAAAGGTGAAGGGCAAGAACACTTGTAGGTTGCTAGGCTGTCGGAGAGCTTTAAGCTTAGTTCCTCCTTGCATAGTTGTTCATGAGGTGTTCTGTGCATCTGAACTGACTATGAATGTTGACAGGAAGCGAGAATGTTCTATTGAATCACCAAATTCCTCCCTTTCCAGTAATGTTCTGTGAAATTTATAGCTGCAATTTTAACTGTTCCTTTCCACAGACTTGGCACATGTGTAATATGCAATGTAGATATGCACTTAACATAGTAGATATTTTGTACACAATTGCAGATTTGCACTTTTTAATCTTAGTATCTTTAGGGTCACTTTTTGCATATGTTGTGCAAGAAACATACAAACAGCTCTCAAATGATTCTGATAGTTTGTAATAACTTTGCATTCAACAAACTCATATTTTTAGATGAGGTGTGTGTGTAAATACAAGATGTATTTTATAAAAATTTTGAATTAAACTTGTTTACAGAATGTATGAAGCTCATTTATACTTACTGACTTAATACTGAATAATTAATATTGATGAATTAAGACACGTCCATGTTCCTGTGCATGCCACCAATATATTGATGCTATACATAGCACCAATAGCTTTGAGGCTATAAATAAGTTTTTGTGATAACCAACATACTACTTCAGTCTGTCAAAATGGAAACTTAGAGCGCATCCATCCAGCAAAAAAATTGCCTAAGATGCATTTGGCATACCTCATTTTGGCATGGTGACATGGGTATCACCCCTTGCTGAGACATGCATTTTGGATGACCTCCAGAGAGCAGCTAGATATGTATTTGTCTTGTTTCCTTTTCTGTCCATCAGACATACTCGACTGTTTATCAGGAAAATTATACTTACTTGAAAAGTTGATTACATAAATTGTTGAGACAACATACAGCTTGAGATCTGCTGTAATTTTATCATTATCCTTCCTGGTGTTTATAAACTTTTGCTTGAAGTACTACTTAAGAAGAAGCTTAAAAGCTGCTTATTTTGCTCTCAGGACAGTTTTGATTAGCTTGGGTGGCACACATACCCATGTGGGTTTGGTTTGGTTTCCTTATTTTTTTCTTCTCACATTGTATTTCTTTAAAAATTTCCCTGCTAGAGCAGCCTGTGCTAATTTGGGTCCTTCTAATAAAAGTATTTTGTAGAAAACTTTATATTTGAAAATTAGCTTTAAGACCAGCAGCAGCCTAAAAGCTTTATGAAACATTTTAGTATAACACATCATTTAGATAAAATAAAGGCTGTGGTAGATAAAGTCATGTCTACAGGTAGGTTGAGCTATACAAATTGAATTGCTATTTTAGTGGGTGGAAAGGGAAAGTCTCAACAAATTACTAGATGTTTTATTAAACTCATGTCGTTTTTGAGGCACTGCTTCAGAGCAAAACGCTGTCGTGGGTGCAATGGCTCCGTGCTCTCCGCCCGGGGCCAGGGACACCCTCTCNGGCCGCTCGGTTCCGCATCCGGCGCGGTTGTGTCACTTCCCGCTCACGCGGGCGCTCTCCCTTTCCCCCTCTCCCCGGACCCGGATGGTGACTGGCGGCGGCGGCTCCAGGGACTGTCAGTGAGCGGCTCTCCCCGGGCCTCTTGTCCTGAGGGCGGCGGCGGCGGCGGCCGCGAAGATGGCTGCGGCGGCCTCCTGNTATCCTTCCTGGTGTTTATAAACTTTTGCTTGAAGTACTACTTAAGAAGAAGCTTAAAAGCTGCTTATTTTGCTCTCAGGACAGTTTTGATTAGCTTGGGTGGCACACATACCCATGTGGGTTTGGTTTGGTTTCCTTATTTTTTTCTTCTCACATTGTATTTCTTTAAAAATTTCCCTGCTAGAGCAGCCTGTGCTAATTTGGGTCCTTCTAATAAAAGTATTTTGTAGAAAACTTTATATTTGAAAATTAGCTTTAAGACCAGCAGCAGCCTAAAAGCTTTATGAAACATTTTAGTATAACACATCATTTAGATAAAATAAAGGCTGTGGTAGATAAAGTCATGTCTACAGGTAGGTTGAGCTATACAAATTGAATTGCTATTTTAGTGGGTGGAAAGGGAAAGTCTCAACAAATTACTAGATGTTTTATTAAACTCATGTCGTTTTTGAGGCACTGCTTCAGAGCAAAACGCTGTCGTGGGTGCAATGGCTCCGTGCTCTCCGCCCGGGGCCAGGGACACCCTCTCCAAAGGCAGGGTCCCTTCCGCGAGGGAGCCGCGGCAGCGGCACCGGGGCTTTGTCTCTCCGTACCAGCGCCGAGGCCACCTACACTGGGCCTCTCCCGCACCACTCGGGGTCAAAAACAGAACCACTGTCGGAGCCTGGCTATGAAACACAAAGCCCCGCTCCGGTTTCCCCGAGGCGGGGGGAGGCGAACGCGCTTGTTCGCTTATGAGAGCCAGCTTTTGTCCGAAGCGGTAACGACGCGACAGCGGCGAGGGCGGGGAAGGCGGCGCTCGGGCCGCGGCGGGAGCGAGGCGGGCCCGTGTGGGCGCGCGGTGGGCGGTGCGCAGGCGCGCGCAGG